>PYHW01010821.1:1033807-1077113 GCA_013186435.1 Turdus rufiventris | reverse complement strand
GGAAGGAAGGAAGGAAGGAAGGAAGGAAGGAAGGAAGGAAGGAAGGAAGGAAGGAAGGAAGGAAGGAAGGAAGGAAGGAAGGATTTTAAACAGTACATTAAAAGAAAGCAAGCAGATTGCTTAGGAAAAAAGCAGCATTTTGTGGTGATTCAAATGATTATTTTTGTGGCTGTTTCTCTGCTTTAATACTACCCAAGAAATCTTTACTTTTCAGTTCAATGTACACTGCAAATGTTTTGCCAGTGTACTAAGCTGAAAAATTTATTGCTTTTATATTTCCCTCTCTTCCCCTTGTTGGTTTCTGCTAAACCTCATCCTTTTTTCTTGTCAGTGGCTTCTGTGAGCATGTTCAAATGGGATGTACAGAGGTGATGTATGAGCTTAAATTGCTTCTGAAGCTCACTCATAGCTCATTTTGCCCAGGAAAAATTCAGGAACAATACCAGAGCAGATTCTAAGCAACCATTCCCCACACACTTGGACATATAAAAGTGTGTGGGCACCAGTTGTTCATTCTTCCCAGTAAAATGTTATCTGTGCTTTATATCCCACTGCATATTTATGAAGTGGGTGGGTAATGGTAGATGGGAGCCGATTGTGGCAGCAATCTTGTCTATCTCATTTTCTATGATCTGCTTTTGTTATCTTCTTGTTTTACTTCTTTTACTGAGTACTGCTCTCTTTATTGCTTTACCAGACACGTTTTAATGTCTTTCCTTTCCTGCAGAAAACACATTCTGGACAGCAGCTGATTTTAGGAACATAATTTATACATCTATACACGCTGATAATTGAAGATGCTTTAAGAATTGTGAGCCTCATGGTACCAAACTTATCCTTGTAGCAGATAACCAGGAGGTATACCTATGTATTACACTGTGTTACATCATTTAAAAGTCTCAGAACATATATATCAACCCAGTAGGAGAGAATGCATTAAAAATTCTGTATTTACTTGCCAAGGCACTCAATACACTTACAGGGTATTCTTCTCTTGTGCTGAAGATTGTACTGTGATAGTTCTTTAAATTTGCCCTATAAGCCAGATCTTCCAAGAATTCTTGCTGAACACAGGCAGAACTGTATCATTTGGAGAGCAAAAGCTGACTCAAGAGGCACTGGATGTGCCTGCATGGTGCTGCTCTGGATCAGTAAATCAGGGCACAGCTGGAGCACTTTGGGTGTGTGTCCTTCAGTTTGGAGTGGTCCACACAGAGTCCAGGATCTGTGTGAGGTTCCAGCAGAAACCAAAATGAATTCTCTGGAAATTCAGGAGCCAGGAGGTTCAAGAGTGTAGCCCAGATCTGAGCTGGGCTAACCCAGGTGGGTCCTGTCCTGAGCTCCTGAATGTCCTCAGCATGAATGTGTTTAGAGGGCGGTTAACTGCCCTTGTCAGCTAAGTGGCAAAAGAGGGTCAAACCTCAAATTTACCTTTGCAATTTTCTACCCTGCAGTAAATAAAATTATGAAGCACTAGGAATTGCATTCAAACTGGACCATACTTGAAATGACACACGTTAGGAATACACTGCTGGCATTATGCAAAGTGGAATGTCACTGGCACCTTCTCTTTATATTCAGTGTAATAAAAAAAGAAAAAAGAAAAAAACAAAAAAAACCCCAAAAAAACCAAACCAAAACAAAAAAAACAAAAAACGAAAAAAAAATCAAAACAACCAAACAAAAAAAACCCTATAGATTTTGTGCAAGAGAACTATAAAGCACACATGAATGATGTCTCCAGCAGAGTAATGGAATTAATGCACACAGGGGGTTTGATTTGAGGAGCTCACTTTTTATTTGCATGATAATAAAGGGGATGTATTGCATAGGAGCACATAGTACTATTTGGAACCCTGTTCAGCTTATAAAATGCTCATGTTTTCTATTTTATGTAGCAAAATTAATTTAAAATTCTTTGATTTACTTACTGTTTCTAATTCTTGATGTATTTCCAATATGTTTTCCTCTTTACTTTGTATTCAGAATTAATGTGTGCCTGGTTGGAGAAAACAATTTAT
This sequence comes from Turdus rufiventris, assembly GCA_013186435.1. Taxonomy (NCBI): domain Eukaryota; kingdom Metazoa; phylum Chordata; class Aves; order Passeriformes; family Turdidae; genus Turdus; species Turdus rufiventris. The sequence goes on along the minus strand of PYHW01010821.1, from coordinate 1,075,092 downwards.
TACTTTTTTAATATTGATTTTAACATGCTAAATCTAGACATGCCATGACAGCCTCATGATGTGATATACATGGAACTTTGCTTACTAAATGCCATGTGCATCTCAAAATCTACTTTCAGTACATAAATTGTAGCTTATCCTCATCTGGATTCTGGAAAAAAAGTATATATATATATATTTATATATATAGTGAGGTATAAGAATGAGAAGTAAGTGACAAATCTGACAATTTTTTATTTCATCTTGTGAAATCCTGACTTCTTTATCATTCATTGCAAAACCGGTGTGATTATACTGTGCAAGAATTTCCCTATGTGAAATGTGATTGATGATGTGATTTTCAATGTAAGCATATGATTGCACTTATGTGTAGTTTAACAAAAACCTTCAATTCAGGTCTTACATTTGTTTCTGAGCATCCTAAAATCCTCCTTTCCCAAAATGAGCCAATAATATTTCTCCAAATTGGTCTTAATGTGTAGCATTGAAAAAATAAAAGGTAAAATAATATGATTGAAACCATGTAGAAATGGTATATTCTTTCATTGAATGCCTCAAAGACTTTTCAAAGACTTTTCAGCTTGAGGGGTAAATTTCACAGCAGTTATTTCAATATAATTTAAAACATTTGTTGAAGTCCAAATCATGCTTTTTGCTTAATCTGAATAAAGTTTGAGCTGTGGAGTTTAACTTGCATAGTAATATGCAGAAAAACATGATGTGACGTGGAAATTTATCAGAAATGCGTATCTTCAAAAAAACATATTTATCAGCACTGTATTTACTGATTTAGAGAATGGACAATGTGTCTTGCAGTACAAACTGCACATCATAACTAAACAATGTGGACTAAAATTGATTCTTCTTGGCAGTGTGTGCTATAAATCAACAAATATGCTGAATGTCAAATATATCATTAAAAAGTCATTAAAAAAAAAGTTATATTTATCAGTTAAGGTTGTTGATGCTAACAACAGACACATTGACAAGCCCTGTGCCAAGAGATACAAGGCAGAGAGGTTGCTGCTTCACCAGCAGAAGTAATGCACCACCCACAAAATCCATTTCTTCAATAGATAATGCTTTCTATTCAACAAAATTCCAACATCACAGATAAAAATTATTATATAGAGAAATTCTTCACCAGGCAGGACTGTACAGGGATAGATTAAAAAAAAATAAGACCTGGCTGGTGCCAAATACCAAAGGGAAGTGACCTGTCAGCCACACAGCTGGAAATATCCTGTGCTTACCAAAAGTCCCCTTGGACATCATTTCAGAAGGAAAAATTAAAATATTCCTGTCTTTAAAGGTAAGCAGGTAGGCTGCAACTGCTGCAAGGAAGTTCACCTGTGAGAGCCTCAGGAAGTCCAGTAAGGACAAGTGTAAGGAGCTCAGACTTTATTCTTTACTACTTAAATTGGGATATGAAGTTTTAACCTTTAGGGGAAAAAAAGTTCTATCTGTGATAAACTCAGTCTTAACTATCTGCTCTGGAGGATGAAGTTTGATCATAAGGAGATTAAAGAAGCTTAACCTGACGTGCTGGAACAACCCCCTGGGATCTCAAATCTTGTTATAAATAGGAAGACAAAAGAGTTACATCGAACTAGAATTTCATTTTCAGTCTCTGGGATCTGGCAAATGCTATTACACAAGATAGGTCTGAAGGTTACAACACACTGGTCACATGCCTCCCCTATTTCAAACTGTCCTTTCCAGAATAAGGGTGAAGTGTCAGGGAATTTTCTGCCCATAAGGTTTACTTTTAATACCAGAAAATTCACTACATATCACATTTTGGTTCCCAAGCTAGATCCACAGTTATTCAGACTTCAATTCCAATCACTTCTTTAAAATGCCTCAATAACATTCACAATAAAATGGTTCAAAATGGACCAAAGAGTTCAAAACTAAAATGTTTGACCAGATCTCATTCAAGCAAAACAAAACTTTTATGGTAATGTAAGTGTTTACACTATACACATCTCTACCAGCTAATGAACATGCTAGCATTTTTAATAAGTTTTTATTTGTTTGAGAAACTGAGTAAAAAATCGTATTGGCATGTGCCATTGGAAATCAGAAGATAACCCTGTTATTTAAAAGGCAAAATGCTGATATGATGCTGGTTCCCTGTTAATTGATGTTTACAGCTGTATTTTAGTTTGGCTGGGGCTGCCACACTTTATTCAGTTTAATGTTGAAGGAGACAAAAATCTACTCATGATGATGAATTTTTACATGGATTATATTCTGAGAAACACAGAAAATACGTTTTTGATTTTTGTTACCGACTGCATGAGGGAGGCTTCTTATACTCTCTACATTTGTTTACTTCTGTGTAAAACACAGATTTAATGGGAAAACACACATTACAGTATGTGCTCAAACAGTTCCTTCCATGGAGCATCTAAACAACTTTCTGACAGTGAAGAAATAAAGAACACGTTGAGGGAAGAGATAGATCATGGCTAAAAGGATGTCAATATGTGCTTAAAAACTATCACACAGGTATTGCAGCATTTATATCAAATATCATTTTAAACTTCCTTCAAATAACCATCTCCAAATCTCTGCACAAGCTTTCAGTTGAGTTCTTTTGTTAACAGCTTCCACCATGACTCCATCAATGGAGAGATTTAGGGAGAGATTTAATGGAAAATTGTCCCCACCAATTATAACCTGAAATAAATACACAATGGAAATCATCAAACTGATGTTACTCAATAAACAATTCTCAGCAGTTAGCCCTCCAGGCAGTGAAATTTCTCTGCTTTTTCCAAATTTACTTGTTTATATGTGCCTGTTTTAACCATTTAACAGTTCACTTTTTTAAGGGATTTGCTATTAGTTATATATAATGTAATGTGGACTGCTCATCTAAAGCAGAACATCTTTTTGATAGCTGCCATTAAGGAAACAAATAGATGTTAAAACCACGAACTCTCTTGAGACTGAAGTTTTGCACAAGTCATATTTACATGTTTACATAATTGAATCTCCAAAGGAATTTTAACATGGGAAGAAAAATCTGGGATTTCTATTGAAATTTCCTTAAGCCTCTTCATTGTCCATTAAGTAAAGTTTTCTACAGGTCAGAAATCCATTTCCACATTAAAAACTCCTGTCACATTCTGTAGAATTTTTAGCTCTATTAAAAAGCAGAAAAAAAAAAAAAAAAAAAAAAAAAAAAAGCTTTTCCTAAAGTGAGAATAATAAAACAAAACAAAAAACAAAAATGTTCCTTTAATCTTTATTTTCCTAAGTCTACTGAAAAATAGGCACCTTCCAAATCTTTAACACTAAACCTTTTTCAGTGAAGTTATCATGGAAAGCAGAAAAATAGTGGAACAGAAAAGGAATAAAATATGGCACAACTGTCACAGGAAAACTTCCCAATTCTTGCCGTTTTAGGAACTATTTAATAATTTTTTTCTGCTGGTTAAATGAATAGAAAACGTAGAGACCGTTTCTGGATTAATCTTCCATTGAGGATAACCTAGACTAATCTCTCACTGAAGAATTTTGCTTCCACTTTCCCCCTGAGCCTCCAGCAAGATTAATGTGTGAGCACAGCACAGTAGCTTATTCAGCTTCACCATGATTCTACTTGGTGGCAAATTATTAATATTTATAAAGAACCGGTGGTAGCAGAAGGCTCTGTGCTGGATTAGCTATCCAGGAGCACATTTATAATTTGGGACTGGAGGAAGCACCTCAATGAATACCCAATTTTTGAGTGCCCCAGCAGCCAAGGCTAGAAACCAGTTGCTGCAGTTTCATGATTTCTGTGTGCATCCACACCTTTGAAAACTCCACCAGTTTTGGAATTTCTCGTAAAATATTCTGAGGCTTAACTTGTGCCTCTTCCTTGAACATCTCCAGAGCATGACCTGGCAGCACCTTGGATGTGTCCCAGCCTCTGTGGCCACAGGGCATCCCCTGAAGCACACAGGTAAGACCTGTGCCCCTGTATTTCCTCTGCAAAGCTGCTCTGTGCTCCTTCCTTCTGCCTGAGCTTCTGGGTCACACTGAGCACCTCGACCCATCTGCCATCAGAGAGATGAAAAACAGCCCCGTGTTTTGCTCCACTTGGCTTCAGTGGGGCTCAGTGGATGAATTGATCCTTGAGTATTTAAGACAGATCCTTAACAAGGAATGGAAAACCTGTTATGAGCCAGGACCTAATTCTGCAGTCACTCACTCTAACTAACTGCATGAAGGGTCATGGCTAGATTAGTTTTCCAAGCTAAATTCTTTTCTTGGTCTAAAGTAATAAATCTAAAGCAGAAACCAATGTCTATTCTCTAGAAATAGATTTATTTTCTGTTTTGCAATTCTCAGGAATCGCTGATGAAATGGTGAACTTTTCTAAATGTCACTTGAAAGGTTTGCTGATTTCTTTCCTCATTTCCTGAATCCAATGTGTGTGTACCTGTTGCTATACCTAACCCTGCCTTCCCAATCTGTAGGAACTCCTCTGTCCACACTTCTCTCCAGTACTGTCCCATCCTTACTCTCCTTTCCTTCCCCTGCTGCCTTCCAAAGATTAATCCATTTTGTCATCAGAACAAAGGAATTAATAAATTTTTAACTGTCCTAAAATATGCAAATTTGAAAAGAATAATACTTTTTTTTTATCTTACATTCACGGATTATATATAAATTTGAAAATTCCACCCCAGAGAGTGAGATTTAATTGTGTGACTGAGCAATCCCACAGAGGAACTCACCCTGGCATCAGTAGGACTGCATGACCAAACCCCATATTCTGCAATCTGCCTCTGAGCTTTCAGTTTGTTTGGGGTTGGTATTTTGAAATTTAATTGTGGCCTTGCTGTTGACACCCTAAAATTTTAGTCCTTTCTCACTTCCTCTCTGTATTGCTGGATTTCAGCCAAGTTTCTCTTTACTCATTTCACATTCCTTCAAAGTCTCTCTCCAAGACCAATCTATTGGCACTGCTGCATTCTCTGCAGGCTTTCATCAGCGTGTTAAACCCCATGATGGAGGAGAAGAACAAAGAGTCATTGTGCTAAAAGAAGGCTTTTGGTGATATATGTTTGAAAGGGATCTTTGAAATCTCAGTAAGCTGAAATTGCATGTGTGAAACAGCCTGCCTTGCTGAGGTCACCAGCAAGGTGAACTGTTCTCATCACAACACAATAAAAATGCCATTGTTTTATGTATAGCAATTCTGGATACACTCTCCCTTGCAGTGAGCAATTTGTCCAAGAATAAAGGGTAAGTGTTCACACTATACATTTTATATGATCATTGCTGTTTGAGGAGTCTTACCAGGCAAACTGTGTTAAAGCAGGTGAATGTGAAGAGGAAAAAAATAACATACAAGGAACAGGAAACAGGACAATATGTATGACTGGATGAAAAAAGAAGAAGATAATAGAAAACACAGGACTTTGTTTTTCTTATCATTAAGGGGAGCTAAAATATTTAAACCCTTTTGTTAGTGAATTCTGCATGGCATAAATAAACTACTAGGTGCTTTGATGGCAACATCCTCGATCAGCAGTGTTCAGCCTGTCAGAAAGATTCTTTTAGCTCAGTCTCAAGCAGCAGCTAGAGGTGGAGGCTCAGGGAAGAGGGTCCCAGCTGTGCCACCACACAGCTGTGTCTCCCTCAGACCCTCTCAGCTCCAGAGGCCAAGCCCAAGGTAACTTGTGTTTAACATGTTTAGCAATCAACCAAAAAATAGTCCACACTATCCTCCCTCCCCCATGTCTTAACACTTTTAAAAACATCTATATAGACTTTTTTTTTCCTTTTTTTTTGCACACATAACACTGTGGCAATGATTCCCCTGGCTTCCCACAGTGGTTGCAAAACCGAGCCTGAACAAGTTCTAAAAGTGGCATGTTTTTCAGATGTTCACAGGACATTTAAACAAACATCAGGAAGAATAAATCTAAGTCCCTGTGACACAGTATGAGTCTGTGCAAGCTTTGGGCTTCTGGAGTCAAATCACTATAAATTCTGTCCTTTAATAAAACATGTTACTTCTCTCATTTTTCGGAGCCAGAGGAACGCTGTGGTTAGACAATTAGAGACACTCACACTGAGCCACTCAATTACACTAGATGCAATTTTACGAGCAGATTAAAATCTTTGACCACTTAATGATGATTGAGTATTTCATGCCACTTCCTATTAGCAAAAAGGGACCCCCTGAGCAATGGGAGCTGCTGTCATGGGGCTCTTGCTCTCCCTGGGTGGCATTTTCACACGGTTCCAACACAAGCCTCACACCACTGCAATGGCACACACTCAGCAGCCACTCTGGATGGCAAAAAGGCAATTTATAGCAACTTAAATAATGTGCTTCTTGAGGAAGTCCTTCTCCTCTATGCAAAAAAGGTTTCTCTAATTTTTTATTGGAGGAGCTGGCGCCTGATTGCAGCCTGAGAACTGCATTAAAATAAAAGAGAAAAGATAAAAAGAGAGGATAAGGGCTGTTTGCATTGCCTTCTGATTTCAATGTCTCCATATCTCTACTGCAGGGTTTGGCCCTTTGGGACCTCACTAACACTTTCCTCAGGACCTTCCTGGGATTTCAGAAAGAAAGCTTTTGTCTTCCTACTCAGCATACAGGGTCATCCACAGAAACCAAAAATCTATTGTCACCTCTTAAGAGGCCATCTAAGAGTGTCACTTAGGGCTTCAAACCATGGACTGTCTCTCACACTATTGGCACAAGGAAAATCAGTTTTCAGGAGCAGGCAGACAAAAGAAACACAGGGAATGATTTCACAGAAATTCTTTGATACCTTGCTTAGTCTTCTTTTAGAAAAATATTTATAGATGACACTGTCTTATTTGGATTTTTTACTGTTATTTTAATTTGCATGTAGTTTTCCCTTCTGCTGAATGAGGCTGTCATCCAGCTTTGCTCTCAAAGGCCAAGGGTTGCAGGACTAAGAAACATCTGGCCAAGGTTCAGTGTCCCTGGTGGAAATTTGCAGATCAGCTCCTGCTGAACAGATCCCTTTGGCAGATTCTGACTGACTCCAAGAGCAGTTGGAGCACACAAAACAAAGAACAATTAAAGCTGTGTTTAAAAACATGAATTCCTGAAAAATGCCATTTGAAACTCCGCTGTGCATTTTATGAGCTTTATCTTATGCACAATGTGGGCAGAATACAGCAGAGTCAAACTTACAGGGAAGGAAAAGGCCTTTAGACAAATCCAACTCTAGGGCAAAACTGCTGAAATTAATTCCTTTCAGACACAAAGCAACTTTTCATTGTTCCCTTTGAGCTGCCTCAAAGCAGCTGTTTGCCCTGACTCATCCTTTTTAAATCAAGGCTGGCACGTAAGGAAGCAAGAACAGACGTTTCTCCTTGTTTAGGGCAGATTTCTCTCTCTTTTTGCAACCCAACAACTTTCCTCCTTATAGTTGAATAATTTTCCTCACACTTTCCATGGTATTCTGTTCTCTAAGGTATAAATTATTTATATTTTTGTGCATTAAGAGGCAGAACTCACTGCTTGATCACTGACAGAGCAACAGCAAGGCAGGAGCAACACAAATTCAATTGAAGGCTCTGCTACCAGTTGTGTGGGAAAAGAGTCAGTCCAACACGCCTTAACTGGATGTTGATGAATCCAGAAGTTCCAGAAAAATAAAATATATTGCTAACAAAGAAGAGCAAATATTTTGAAAAGAATTATATCTATTTACCTACATAACCTCCTCGTCTTCTCCAGGCTACTGGTTTCACCCAAGCTTTTCATACGGGTCAAGTTTTCTAGTTCTGCATTTCAACAGAGATGAAGAAAAGGATTAACGGATTGGGGGGGTAGGGGGGGGATGTGCTTATTATTTTTTTCATTTAAGTTCTCACACGAAAGTAATTCAAGAGTGAGATGTGCACCTATATGTGTGATATCACCCACATAAACTATTTCATGCCATTAGCACCTGAGGCCAATCTCAACATCAAAGCACACAATCTGTTCCACACCAGTGACACACAGAAATAAAAAAAAAAAAAAACAATCATTACAGTTTCCACACACAGATTTTCTTTTGAGAAGAGAAAAAGAATCTTTCTGTAACCTGATTACTTGATAATCACCTCTATCTGTTAGTTCCTTGTGAACATCCAGATGCAGTGAACACACATGAGCACACACACAGTGCCACCAGGCTGGAGTGGTTTGGGGCTTTGCTAAAATAGAAGATAAACAGTGATTTAAACTGTTACAGGGAATTTTGTCCTCCTTTACAGAACAGCTGCATATATCACAAAAAAATTCAGTTCTATCGAGCTAAAGGTCATAGAAACTTTAACCTTTTTTATTTCCAACTTAGAAATGTGCTGAATGGCCAGGTCTTTGTGGTTTTATAACTATTTAAGATTTCTCTCAGTCTGTTATACACATAAAAAGCAAACTAGAGTATGAAACCCTATAAAAGGTCCTAATATTCAATGGAGGTTGATATTTGCTCAGTGACTTTCAGTAATTCATTATCCTGGTTCATACCATTAAATAGTTCACTAGAACCAACCTGCAGAGCTACGAGGTGAATCAGATTTTTTGGATTGTTTTTTTTACCTTTTATCCTTTCTTTTTAGAAAAAAAAATAAGTCTTCCATTTTAACCAATTTTGCTAAGGAAGGTAAACCTATTTTATAGCTTCACTATAAAAGTGACTGAAAGAAAAAAGATCTCCAACAGGTTCCTCCAAGCCTTGCAAAGGCAGATGAATAGCTAGAGGAAAAAGACCCTACAACTGCCCTGGCAGGGAAAAGCACACAGCATAAGATGACATAATATTCCATGCTGGAGAATCAACATAGCAGGAAAAAAACCAGAATGCAGTGGCTGGACAGCATGGAAAACTTCAGCTAAAAATTGCAATCAGTAAGGAAGATTGCAAACCCTCATGAGCACCTGAGAAAAAAATCACCTTTGTTTTGTCTTCTGGTTCCAGGACTATTTTATATTTAACACTTAAAGACTCTGCCTGCAGATTTCATGTCAAGACCATAGAGCAGGGCTGCTCAGAAAATCCATTCATTCTACTTTTTTCTTTGACTCCATCTACTACCAGGCATTTAGTATTTTAAACAAACCTCCTGGAATGTCCCATATTTCTCACCTTTCTCTGGCCACTGTAAAGCACTTCATGTGAACCACAGCACTGGCTGGAAGCCCTGAAGTACAGAACTCCAAAAATTAATTCAGCAGACCTAAAATTATATATCAGTGTAAACAAATAGAAGCTCTATCAGAAAGTGCTGCCTTTCACTTTGACATCTAATATCCCAATAAAAGTTGCATTTCTGAATTCCTTCACAGCTGGCTTTCATGCTATAGTAACCATCACTGTCTCACTTTCTCCTCCTTTCATCCCACAGGTTATAAAAACAGAGATGAGAAAATTGCGATGTGTGACAAAATGGTGATTCTTTGGCTGCATAGTTTTGCAGTATAAAATACTATGCTCTTCTTTCTCTGCCTGTCTCTTTTCCTCTGTTTTTCTTTCCCCCCATGAAGTGAATTCCCACAGTAATGCTCAGGGCAGAGTGTATCACTGCAGGGCCCAGATGGTTAACCATGGAAAACTGTTCTCCATCTGGTTCCTTAGCAATATCCTTAAGCAGATAAGCTTGCATCTCTGAAACTGTTTTAAGTTTTCCATGCAGCTGCTGTCTTTAGAGATACTTGCCCTGTGTCTGGCTCCAGTTTTAGTTTAGGAGGAGGAGCAAGGTTATGATAAAGTCCCACAATATTATCAAAATCACTTGGGAACAGGAAAAAAGTAATCCTAAAAAAATACTCCTAATAAGTGTCTTGGGTTTTATAACAAATTTAAGCCTTTTGAATTTTTATACCATTCAGTATTTCTTGTTTTCCAAACCAAGTGAGATACTTGTTTCCTTTAGCTGCATGCCTTTTTAGTGAGAATATGGACTGTTTTAAACATCAAGTTGCTAGTGCATAGTAAAAGAGGTGATGAAAAAATCTCTGGTGGTGTCAAGGACAGAGTAAAATCAGGGGCAAAACTTACATCCAACTATCAACTAGAAAGTCTCTCAGTGCAGCTGGAGGGAAAAAAGAGATGACCTGGATGCTAATACATGTACAGATGGAATGCTTGGACTGCAAAGCAGGCAAAATCCAATACAAAATAGAAGAATATTTTGAAGAAGTCCTGAAATAAAACAGAAAGAGCTTTTCTGCACTCAAGCTGCCAAACTCTTCAAGATGATCCAGTGAGACTGGATCTTTCCTCAAGTTGCAATGAGGTTTGGATCAGGCCACCACTTGTACTTAGGGAAAATAAAAAATAAATTTGCTGGAAAATATTTTAGAAGGATGATGTTGGATGGTTTGATTCTGTGAGGAAGGCACCTCCCTTAATCTATAAGGGTTGTTATGTTAATAATGTCAATTAAGTTGTAATGCTAATGTTTTGTGCTGCAACCAGAGATGCTCCTTCATCCCACTGGGGTGCAGTGAGCAGGCTGAGTGCAGTGCCAGGATCAGCTGGGTGATATTATTATCCGGGGTGATATTATTATTATTATCATCTGCAAACCATTTAGCCCTCATCACTGCTGGTACCGAGCAGGAGGATTTGCAACCCAGAGCTGGTTTTGGCTGGAGCAGGGTAACTGTGGAGAAGTGCTGCCTCTCAGCCAGCCTGCTGCCTGCTGCTCCCAGCTGCCTCTGGACAGAAGAGTGCTGAGCTGGTTGCTTTTTCCAGGCTGGAACCCAAGCTTCAAGCCAGAGTTAAATATTGAGTAGGCAAAACCATGAACAGCCAACAGCTGGTCTCTGCTCCCAACACTTTGAGGATGGTGTGGAGCATCCACAATTACCTGGACTTTTTGTAGGTTTCTAAGGAAGTTGGTAAAGAGATAATAAAGGAAATTCACATTTTTAACTGGTTCATGACTCAAACTAAGCAGAATTTTACAGGATGTAAAAAAAAACAACTAAAAATCCTTTTGAGTGAGGTCCTTCTCCCAGCCAAATAGCAGAGGGACAATACAAAAGAAAGAGCTGCTACATCTCAAAGGAGGAAAAAAACCCTACTGAATATAAATTGAGAGGTTAGGAGAATTATTCTATAATAACTGTCAGGATTAATAAAAACCCCAGCCATATAAAATTAATGTCAGAATGCAAATATATATATATATATATATATATATATATATATATATAAATATATATAATGGTTTCATGGGAGATGGTAAAGTGGCCAGCATGCTGAGAATGCAGTTTGAACAGACAGCTCAAGGCTGAATTACTGAGCATAACAAAGGAACTAGAAATTAAATGGAATTAAGGGGGTAACAGAATAAAAAAAGCTCTGTGCTGCTGTTTCACATTGTCCTGGCTCCAGCTGGGGGCTAAAACTCTTCTTACTGACTCATACAATTCTGTGTTTTGGATTTAGTGTGAGAAAAATGTTGATAACACACTGATATTTTAGTTGTTTCTAGGAAGTTTCTTTTTCCCCAAAGTTAAATACTTTTCAGTTTCCCATGCTGTCAGTGAGAAGTTGCACAGGATGCTGCAATGGAGCATGGCCAGGACAGGAGACCCAAAGTGGCCAAAGGAACATTCCATGACTTTATCATTAGTAGTAGGAGGAGAAGTATATTTTACTTTAATTATTAATCTGTTTTTCTCTCAACCCATGAGTTTTACATTTTCCCACTTCTCCCAGGTGTAGGGGAATGAGAGGCTGTGAGATGTTTCCAGGTTAAACCACAACTCACAGTCTTGGCCAAAGGAGCAAAAAGATGAGAGAAAGGATTCACATTAGAGAAACAAACTCTTCCGAGTTCTTCACAAGAAACAACTTAAGAAAAAGTGAAATAACAAGGAAATATTTATGAACTTTCCTCAAGGGAAAAGGGCATGGTGGATGGGGAATTAAAGTCTTAATGAAATAAATTGAAATCTTGCACTTTACAGAAAAATGAAATGAAAAACATCAGTGTTAGAGCTACGGATTTTTTATATCTACTTTCCCCACTGCACATTTCTAACCAGGAGGGAACTATTCAGAGGCTGGCTTTTGTTTGCTTTTTGGTTTTTGTTTAAAGATATATTTGATATACATCCCCAAGGAGACAGGCTCTTTACTCCACCTCAGAAGTCTGCCCTCATCACCTCGTGATGAGAGAGATTTATTATTATATTATTATTTGTTTCTCCAAGCATCCTTTTACCAAGGCCACAAAAATTACATTTCTCTAGCTTTTGTATACTACTTGAATGTTAATTTGCACAGCATAAGAAAAGAGTTTTTTGCCACATTTCCTTTTCAATGGACCTGTCATCACAAAGAAAAATATTTCTTAAAAATGCTAAGGGAATCTGAGTGATAACAGATATGCAGAGTGACACTGCTAAGGAGAACTTCTAAACTGAGTCACAAATGAGTATTTTAATGAATGTAAAAGCTGCTGCCCTGAGAAGAAAATTCCCATGTGAGAGCATGTTTTTTTCTTTACCTTTTTCTCCCTGATAGCCAGCTGAGCTCTGGAGCCCACAAGGACACTTACAGGTACAGAAGGTATATTAAAGGCTTGCAGTTGTGCTGTTCTCCTCCTTTTCATGTTCCAGCTCTGCGCTGAAGTGGATGCTGGGGGATGTCTGGCTATCCAACTGACCTGTTCATTAGAAGAAATTCACCCATAAAACATAACCTGGGATATTCAGCTGGACAAACATTTCACTTCAGTGTGGGCAGCCACTTAAAAGACAGTAAAAGAATATGAAAATGTCCCAAAAAAGGGAAGTCCTTAAGAACTTTTTGTTGCCTGCTCTGGGTGTTACATCAACACCAGTCACTTGTATTCTGAATTTTAACCATTTGCAATTTGTCCTACTCACATTAATTAAATGCAACAGAAGTTTTTAAAAAAGAACAATATACCACCAACAGTATAATGATTTTTTTTCCTGCCTTTTTAAAGTAGCTGACAAACTATACATGTTCACGGTTGATCTTCCAAGGCATCTAATTTGTTTGAATTTCAAGGAAACTGAAAAAATGCTGTGAAAGCCTGAAGGACAGCAGCTTCCAGCACAGGCTTCTCTTTCCCATTCTGTAAATCTAATGATGCATGTCATCCTGAGCTGTGAGAGATGCACTGGACTGTCACCTCAGCTGTCAGAAACATGTGGCAGTTTCATTTAATCTGCAGCAAGTTTGACCACTTTTGCCAAATTTCATTAGCACAGATTTGCAGATGATGCAGCTGACACAATTGAATTTCAGCTCCCAGCAGTTTCCCCATTACTACAGAGGGACAGATGCTTGTGAAAATATACAAAAAACAGAGAGTAGGGTGAACACATAGTGTGAAAATTACTTAATCCCATTAGAAACTGACCATGAGCAAGCCCAGGGGAGCGCAGGTATCAAATATGCATTGATAAAATGAATAAATATATATTTTTTAAGTATGTGAAAGCAGTAAACTCACTTAGCAAAGGATGGAAGAGAAACCTTAGGCATGAATTCATCAGCTTCCCTGTATGTTGCTGATGGTACTGAATAGGCGCCTTACCTGCATCTGCTTTCTGAGAGATCAAAGCCATTTCAGATTTAAGTGAAACAACGCTCTTAAATGATACAAGGAATTTTAGCAGCAGCCTAAGAGCTTAGAAGCTCCCAGGGACATGTTTGCTCCTGAGAGCTCTAAACCAGGACTTTTCCAGTCATTTTCCATAGATGCTTTTATGTGTTTATGAAACTCAGAACTTGTAGGATTCCCTGTCATGCTTCATAATAAGATATATACAGAAATGTCAAGCAGCAAATAGTGTAGATTTCAAAATATATATATATATTTTTAAAAATATATATATATTTTCTTAGACACACAATACACTGCAAAGGCACAGCCAGACATGAGTCTACTCAGAGGTTATTTTGTGTAAATACTTAGTCTCATTCTATTTTTAAGTCCACACTTCAGCTCCTCGCAGCTGCAAGTTGTGCCTTAAACAGGAGAATAAATAAATAAATCCCCCAGAACAGAGCTCATAACAGCACATTAGCATAGATTGCTTTGTGCTCCTTTGTGCACTAAAGAACAGCAAATCCTTTCAAGTGCTTTGCAGCAGCTCCATCAGTGAATCTTTCCGTTATCATCACAGCAGTTAGGGCTGCATCCACATTGAGAGGGAATTGCACGCCCAGCTGGGATGGGAATTTGTGTCATAGCTGCTCTTCCCTGCCCTGTGAGCCTGCTCAGGTCCGTGCTAAGGGCAGATTTGACATCCATTTGTTTTGGCAGCCTGTGCCCTTCTCCTCTCCCTCTCCTGACCACCCACCTCCTTCCAACACCTCCCTTAGGCATCCTGCTACAATTGTTTGTGACACTGTGGGAAGAACTGATCCAGAATAATAAAAGCCACTTTTACCAGGTTATTTTAAACCTGTTCCAATCCCTTGAGGTAGTTCAAGGCATGGATGCAAAAATACCTGTGCTAGCACAGCTGAGGAGGAGGTGAAGGAACAGAAACAGGCAGAATTAGCAATCTACCTCTCACTCTGCTAATAAGTACAGCAATTTACAGCCAGCTTACAAAAAACACCTCAAAATCCTACATGCCCCAAAACCAAAAAAAAACCCAAACCACCCCTCCCAACAAACACATCACAATTTTATTTCTGTTTTTTAGAGGTTGAAATTGGCTCAACAGAAGAAGCAAACCCCAGTCCCAGTGCAAGGGAAAAATTTGGGAGCATTCAAACAGGTATGGAGAGCAGGAGGGACATGGGGGGAGCGACATCTCTCTGGCATCTGACTGTAATTTGATTTTCTTCAGCCATGGCTGAAAAATGCCCCATTTGGTATTCATGTCATCAATTTGTTAAACAAGAGTTGATGCAGTAAACAAGGTGTTTCTGTGATTCCACTCTTAAAGTTCTAGATTAGGACTGCTGACATATTCTGGTTTTCAGAAATCTGATCAGAACTGAGTTCCAGCTGGGCAGTCAGTCCCTCTCTTGGGGTGCAGGAGACTGACAGAAGTGATTTCTGCAAGCTCTTCTATGCTATATATTTTCTGTTAAAAATCCTGAGAAAATAGTACAATATTACTTACTATTTTTGATCAAATGTCACTCCCTATGTGAACAATTCACACAGCATGCACCACTATTGAAACAGAAAACTTAAAACCAACACCAGTCAGAACTGAGAAAATATTTGCATTCAAATATTTTGCATAATAAGACACTAAAGAAAAACCTTTTCCCACATTATTTAGAAAAATAAAGATGGTGCTGCCATCAATGTGAAACTTTTGTTTTTAATTAAAATTGCTTTTCAAAATCACACTGTGTGGGAAATAGAAAAGGTATAAAACTCTCAGAAAGTTGTGTGAAAGCAAATTTCAGAGGGAAGAAATGTAAAAAAGTTGGGGATGTAAGGTCAAGAACCAAAAACACTGTTTCCTTGAACAATAACAAAAATTTTGCAAAAACTTAAATATAGAAAATGAGAAAGAGCTACTTGGGTTGCCCAAATTCTTCTCAACCAAAAGAAAAAGATTTGAAATTGTGAAATTGCTAGAAACACAGAGAGTCTGAGCCCTCCTCAGCTTTAATGACATGGCAGGAATGATTCTGGCACTGCAGAATGTGATTTGAAAGGGAGAATTCTCTGGCAGGAACGTAGGAGATTTCGCTGTTGTCAGTCCCAGGAAGCAGATGGCACGTCATGGCTGCGGGAGTTCTCAGGCATCTTATTTCAGCACCCACTTGAGTGTAGCTGACAGCATCATCCATGTGGAACACACTCCCTAAACACAGGCTCTGACAGCCCCAGTGAGATGGAGCCCCAGCAAGATTAGTGAGAACCAGGAGCTCTGCTGCCCTGTGCAGGGAGCAACTCTCTCCTGTCTCCTGGTAGTTACCTGCAAACTCTTTGGGGTAATAGGTAAATTGTTTCTGCTGTCATTATTTAGCATAGAAATGCAGGATATTATTTATGTTGTTATAGTTGTTTAGCAGTCTGAGAGTGTCAAAAGCAGGAAAATAATGAAAATAGTCCTCACCTGTCATATCAGCTTAGAGCAACAAAAATATTTTTAATAACTCCTGCTTCATGAGGGAAACTCAGGAAAACTGTGTTGGATGCCTTTTGTTACTGTGACCTCATTGCATGGGTGACTTTAGGAATAGGACTATTGTGCAAGTCAGCTCCATGGGAATGCTGAAAAATCCCGTGGAAGGCAATTCCCTGCTGCTTTTGAAAATGGCAGTAGATATTCACTTGGTACTTTAGGCACTGGAAAAAATAGTGGTCCTAGAATTGTTACCTACCGTCATACACTGTGTGACAATGCCAGGAACTGAGCTCCAAATTTTTGAGCATCAGGTCAGAGCCCGCAGAACAAAGCATCCATCCTCACTCCATTAGTCTGACACAAAAAGTTATTCCGGATGTCCTCTTATTCAGTAGAGGTCTGGTAATACAGGTGTCACAAGGGATGTAAACACTCATCAGAGGATCAAGTTCCCCATATAGGCATTATGGACCATTAAAACCTGAGAGTAACCATCCAAAATACTGTAGTCAGGGGTAAAAAACCCTACAGAACTCACTCTTTGACTCAAAAAATAACAGGCAGCATAATTTTAGAATGGATTGATTCTCCTTGCCCATGATCATATGTTTGTTCTCCTGTCTGGCACAAACCATACAAATCAGGATGCAAATCGGGAAACAGAGATCTCACAGGGTATAAACAGATATGCATATGGAGAGTCCAGACATCTGAATTCAGTAAAGCCCCTTGCCCCAGTCATTAGTGCAGAGGTATCACTTCATTTTATTTGCTATACAGGAACTGAAAGAGTGATACACAACAGGGTGAGGCCACGGATTTACACTCAGCGTCTGTGCTGAAGAACAAGCTCAAGTATATAAAACACCTGTAGATTAAATGAAATCCTCAGTAGATAGATAATAAATCACTTTACTGACAATATTTATCACTCCATTGGATCTAAACCCATTCATTCTCTTTCATTTCTTTGGCCACAACCAGACTGTTGGTATAAAATTTGTTTTTATGCAAATGAGCGTTATTGCCATGAGACATCGAAATGACTCTGGCAGTACCATCCAAAAAGCCATAGGCACAGCACCGTTATGCTCTGCCTGTGTCTATTTTAACTGCTGATTTTAGGATATTTGTGGATAACCCACTGAATTAAAAGAGAAAGAAAGAAATGCATGAAAATTTGAATGTGAAGAGGAAACCCCCAGTGTATTTCACCAGTCTGCCACCTGCACCAACAATAGTCTGTAATAAAAAAGACAGATACGGTCACAGTTGTTATCAGGTGATCTGAGAGGTATTGAGACAGACAGGGATACAAAGAGTTCATGGGCTAATTTCACAGGCTACAGCCACTGCAGTGGTCTTATTAGGCAAGGTTGCACATAAAAGAGAAAGGCAATAAATCTATATGAGTTTTCTTGCCCAAAGAAAGCAGCGGCATGAAAGAAAAGTGCAACAGCAAGATCCTCGGAAAAAACCAAAGTGTATTGGCTGATATGTCACTCACTATGAACTGAATTAAAATGAAATTTGTATAAATAATACATCTCAGCTGTTAATGTGCCTGGTCTGCCCACGCCTTCTTTAAACAACTGTTAACTCTATGAACCCAGAGGGTGGGAAAAAGTACACAAGACCAAAATTAGATGCCTTGAGGTTTTTTTCTTTCCTGCAGAACTGCTGCAGATGATTTATTAGTGAATGGATATCTGCCATCCATTTTGAAATTAAAAATCCCTTGGAGGCTCTGCAGCCCCCTCCATTACATTACCAGCGTGTGCAGGTCACAAAGGTACAGCTGGAACAAGAATTGTTCTCCATCAGTCAAAAACTCTATTTTCTTCCCAAGTGCCAAAAGTCTTGAAGTGTGCAATTTGACTCATCCTTTAATTCCCAGCATGTTTAAGCACTGTGCTAATAGGCCAGCATTAAAGTATTAAAGGATGCAGGTTAATCCCAGTGCTCTTGTGCCTTGGTCTCTTGGTGGCAGCTGGGGCTTGGAGTAAAGACAAGCTCAGACTCCATTCACGAGTGCTGAGCAGGGAGAGTCACAACTGAGATTTCAGAGCAACATTCTCCATCTCACTGCTTCGATTTCACTTTAGTTTCTGGCTTCAGCTTCTGCAGGGTGAGTTTAGGTGGGCACAGGGTCTGGCCTCTTGTCTCAGCCTGGGTAAACAGGGGAGATAGTCTGCTTCTGTGGGTGTCAAATCCCAAGGCTAAGTGCACTCTTCTGTGAAGCCACTGACAGAAATGAAGGGTAATAATGAAGCCTGGGAGAAATAGGAGAAAACTGGAGAGGAAAAAAATAGATGGGCAGACTGCCACACCTAAATCCTACTCAAGTTCAGTATCCTCAGCTGGGCCTCTACACTCCCACACAAATTATGTGCCCTTCTGGCTCCCCTGTTGGCTTGTTGTGATCACCCTTGGCCAGAGAAGGTGTGTTGTACGTTTATGTTAGGAAATAATAGAGTTATTAGGGTTAAATAACTAAAGAGTTACTAAGCTCTTCAGGCCTGGCTCATATTGTGTGTGATGTTTATACACAGGCATATATTTTACAGCTGGAATTTAAAATGGATTTGAAGGCAGCTTCAGAAACACAGTCTGACAGTCATGAGAACATAGACACCCTTTGCCAGGTTCCCAAAAGTGCCAACATTAAGAGAGGGATTTTGTTGGTTTCAGAGATGGAATTTGCAGTGTGCCAAGCTGATGGCACATTTCTCCTCATCCTTTGGATGCTGACTCCAGCCTTCTGTTGCAGTTACCTGATGGGATTTGCCCTAGAGCACTGCATGCAGCTATTACACTGCAAAACAGATCAGCTCCTCTCCTTGAAATAACTTTGCAACTGGCCTAGGGAGTGAGAATCATAAACCTTGCCCATCGTGGGTATTTCCCACCAAGCAGCTGTAGATCAGCCAGACAGTTTATCTAAGGGGCTGGAATTGAGAGGACAAACCTTTGGCTGGGATTTATTAGCACACCTCAGCCTGCAACAACTCAGGTCCCACCAGCAGGGAACAGGAACATGTACATGCCTCATAATTTTATTCAGACAGTTTTGTTCCTTACAGTACTTGTCATATCTTAAATAATTAGGGTGAACTACTTCTACTTGATAGAACTTGTCAAATCTTAAATAATTGGGAGGAAAAAAGACGGAATATTTTTTTCCTGTTTTTTGCAATCTGTTGGTGACAGTGGCATCCTACATTCAGACTTTTGCCAATACAATGATTGTGAACAAAATAAAACCCATGGAGATGGATCTGCTTTTACACCTTAGAAACAGAAGCTGAACAGACAGGTCTTCAGAGCCTGATGGATTAAAACACAAACTATGCCACCCAAATTTTAATGAATGTATACACCACGGTTCTAGTTTAAGATATAAGCTTAGAAGATGCTCAATTAAGAAAAGACTTAGTTTAAGGACTTTTATAGCTTGGCCAGAACAAAGTCGGACCTATTCTTTGTCCAGGTTTTTTGAAGTCCATGAACCATTGAAATTTTTTTCTTTTTTTTTTCCCAAAGGAAATGATTCAATGTTTTATTTTCTAACAAACAACAGCTGAGTATGCCAGAGACCTCAGTATGAGAAGCCCACTCACATCAAGAGTAGAAGAAATCGTGTTGAAGAATAGCATGTGGATATGCTTTTTCACGGACTGTTTCCAAACACAAATATGTTTTAAAACCAGTAAAGTAGCAGAACTTCTTTTTCCAGTTTCCTTTTCTTTAAATAATAAATTTGAAAAATAAGCAGATTAGATATATGACAGGCAGCACAGACATAATATTAAATAAGAACTAACTAAGAAATGAAACAATTAAATTAAGAGGAATTTGCATGTAACACAAAGCAGCCTTGCTCTTCAAAGAGGATGAGTACCACTATTTCTATTTCTGCAAACTGCAAAAAATTTGGGCAAGTTAAGAGCAAATTAAGCAAATGGAAGACACCAGCCACAATCAAGTGTGTGCAGCAGGATGACAGGGAAGCTTCATTTAAGTGAATGTTTGTTCATTAAATGGACATTAAAGCAGAAATCCTTCACCCACTGCAGAACCAGCTCTGTGTCCCATGGGAACTGCAAGGTCTGGGTGCCAGAAATGTGTTTTACCTCCTGATGGGGCAATGGATTTACTCCATGGATGCTTGGAGGAAGTTGAGCTGCAGAATTTCAGTAACTCCCACAGATCCTGAAACCACCCTCTCAATTCCTCCTGTGCCTCAGGATTTTTAAGGTCTGAAAAATAACTCAGTGAGTATGAAAACTGAGGGCCAGTTGTGAATCTATCTATGTAGATAATAGGGGAATAAAGGAGCAGAAATCTCCATGAGAGGTAAATGACTCTGAACCTCTGCCTCCCATTTGGAGGGGCAGGGAGAAGGCAGAGTTTACTCAGAAACAGAAGCTCAGCTGAGTTTCCCTAGGGAGCAACCAAATAAACTGAAAAGTGGCTATAATTTGATCTCTGCTCTGCTTCTGGGGAAAAGCAAATACATGCTGCCCTTTGCTCAGAGCTGAACACAGACTGCCTGTCAATGCAGAGCCCTGGGAGAACATTCTGGATGTGAGTAGCAAACATGAACTCCAGCGCTTCACAAGACTCTTGGCATAAACACAGGAAGCACACCTCATCCAAAGGCAATTAACAGATAGGGAACAGCACAAGAAAATTTATTAGCTCTCTGCCTGATCTAATCAAACATAAATGATGCTTTTGGTCGTGTGCACACGTCTGTGAGTGGGTGGAGGAAGGAGAAGGTAGGCATGCATGGAAATGTGTCCAAAGATACACACAGATCCAAAATCCAGGATGCTTCACTCCCCTATTGTAGCTGTGCGGCAGAAAAACCACAAGATCAATGCAATCAGCTAGGCAGTAAGAGCTGATTGTCTGGGAATTCTGAGTAAAGATTATCCATAATAGAAAAAAGGGCTGCTGCCCAGCCAGGTACAAACCACAGAATGAGTAAAAAGTGCATTACAGGCTCCTCAACAGGCTGTCAACATGTGAGATTGAATGAGAAAAATAATACTTGTGCACTTTTAAGAGAAGTCTAATAAGTCCTGTTTAAAATTTCCATCAGTAACACAAGTGGAAGAGTCATGCAAGTTTTGTATTTTACATTTGTACCAGCTATCACTGGTAATACCCATCTGGTTCTTTCTGCCAGCTATCAGTTCTGTCCTTGCCATCAGTCTTTAACAAGGATATTTTTATTTAATTTCAAGATATGGGTTATTTTCACCAACAGAGGAATAAATTTACTAAAGTTAATCTGGCAAGAAGTAGAACTGATAACTCTTGTCAGATTTCTAAACAGAACAGTATACATTTTATATTTACAGAAATATATCAACTGTGCGTGCATAGGCTGAAAATCTGTGACTCACAAAAAGATAAATATCACCATTAAAAGTCAATTAACTTTGATTCTTCATGGTGATTATTGACATAGATCATTATATAGATGGTATTTTTTATCTTATAAACATATCCTCTATAGAGAGATGAGGTTGAAAAGAGAAGGGGAGAGTCACAATTAGGGTTAATTAAACCTAAAGAATGTCTCCTCCCAGGTGACTGCTGTCTTGACATGATGAAAGGCAGCTTGGATTATCTGTGTGGTGTTTTTCCTCAAACACAACTTGATCCCAGAGCCACCACAGCACAGAGCTGGGAAAGCCAAGGGGTCAGAAATACACAGTGTACAACAACAGCAAACAACTCTCAGCAAATACAGTCTGTAAAAATACATTAAATCTCATGTGGTGATGGATCATTGAGACAGGTGGGAAGAACACAGAAATGTAAGAACAAATGCTACAAGGAAGTTGTGAGTCTTTGGGGGATCAAGTGTCCCACAAAAGATCTAATTTCCAGCACCACATGTCCAATCTTACTTACCAAGACCAAAGTCACAGGGCCTTGATCTCTTACACACAGTAACACTGAAAGTAAGCAAGGTTGAAGTGGAAGGATGATTTTCTACTCAACAAAAGAATTTCATGCACAAGTCACTGAATGTCACTGCAATATTTTGCTCTATATGTATATTAAAAGTTTTCCACTAGAGTGACTATCTTGATTCTCAGAAAAAAAAAATCAAAATAGAAAACCCTAATATATGTTTGGAAATATGTAGAAAAATAATTCTTATTTAAAATATTATATAGTTTCATAATCTTTTTTACATATTTCTTATTCATTTCAGAAATCATTTAAAATGAAGATTAAACCCTTGGGAGATCACTCAAAAAGATCACACTGCACATTCATTCCTATGACGAGCATTCAGTGATTTCCACTTTTGGTACTTCAGTTGTTTGGGTGGGTCTGACCCTACTCTGGTTCCCCTCCTCTTTTCTTCCAGCTGAGATCCAGCTGCTGCTCCCTGCTCCTGGCTTTCAATTCCTTTTTCTTCCACTCCTCCAAATCCTTGTTTTCATCTACCAGGCAAAAGCCTCTAAAAGCAAAACCCTTCAGTCTACTTGGGATGCCTTGGCACTCAGGTTATAAAAACAAGACACTTTAGTGTGCATTTGTCCAAGCTCTAATAGTTGCATTCAGATTATATGAATCTGTAAAACATTCCCCAATATTCAGATGTTTGAGGTAGTTCATGTATTCTCCTTTCTACCAAAAATTCTGTGTTTGAGATTAGACACCTCTCCCAGTGGAAATTTTGTCAAGACCAATACATTCATGTGAAAAGTTTCAGCCCCAATGAACTGACATTTTTCTGATGAAAATCTTGCCCCAAACCTCTGAACTATCTCAACGTGCAGACTTGTGGTACCCAGGCAACCACTGCCTCGGGCTCTTCACTTTAATTGTATACATTTTCATCAAACCATGATGCCCCTCGTGGGTTTGTGCAATTTCTGAAATGTAGCTAAAACATTTACTGTATATTTCTCTTCGTTGATTCCAAGTGAAATTATTTCATCACTTTATGTCTTCTTTTTCCTCCTAGCCCTGATGTATTTTGACATTTAGAGAATAACAGTTTAACCAAAACCCTTCAAATTGGAGTTTAACAGAAAATGAACGAAAGTAAAAATATTTCACTTGAAGGCTAATCGGCAGAATGAGGGCAGCAACTATTCAGCCATTCAAGTTAAATAAGGGGCTCATTACTGTCCTCTGTGACAACTGCCCAAATGCTAAATTTAAAGGTCCCATTATTTAAAGGTTCAAGGACTACAATATTCATGTGTTGTATAAGCTTTTGTTTTAAAGTAGGACTTTAAAGTTAAGATCAAAATCCTGTTTGGTGGTATTCTGTAAGATGGGTCATTTACTTCTGCCACCCCAAGCACCTTCCTAGGAAAGGGATTTCTCCTGTCCTGTAGTTTTTCTGCTTGTCTGAAACTCTTCCAGGGAGATTGAGCACAGTTCTGGAAAACTTTTTTAAAACATTATATAAAAGGGTGACCTGGAAAAGAGAAGCTGTGCACCATATCTTGTCCTGAAAATACTTCAGAAATTAAAAATTAGAAAACATGACATGATGTTGTGCTTGCCTTGTAAAAGGAACTGTGTTTAGCTGAAAATAATTCTATTTATTTAGCAACCAAATGCGTGGAGAGGCTCCCTACATTTGCCTTGGGAGACAAATACCAGAGGAGAAGAGGAGCTACTCTGAATAAAGTTGACACAAGAAAAAGCAAGTTACTATGTGTCAAAAATATGCTTAGAAGACTTTGTAAGTTTTCTAGTTAATTTAAATTCTGTTAAGTATATTGTTTAGTTTCAATTATGTGATTCTCTTTTCCCTTTACTGAGAGAATATACAGTTCCCAATATTTGCTTGTTTTTAATATTGAATCTAAATATGGTAACCAAATGTCTGTTTATCAGCCCAATTGCTCATACTTGGGAATTTTTAATAATTTCTTATCCATAAAAATTAACATTACTCATATTGGTTCCCTCCGCTTCCTTTAAAACTGTGTGGGCACCCTGAAGAGTTTTCACTGAAGTATTGAAAAAACGCAGCTCAAGGACTCTGAGAACCTGGACTTTAAAAACAACACCAATTAAAATAAATTTAATAATTCATTATTTCTAAATTGAAAATAAAGTTTGAGTCACACAATGTTATTTTCTCAGACAAGGAAAATGGGATATGGGAGACTTGCTGGTATTGTAGGCAAGATTTGTGTATGGATAGATTGGCTCATTTCATTGTCAGTTTAAGTCACCCAAACTCCATCACTTCATCAATATTTTTGAGGTTTTGATTTCTTTTTTTAACTTAAGGAAAAAAAATGGAATTTAAAGTTTAAATTCTTCCAACTTTCATGAGTAGAAAACTGAGAATTGTGCCATTTGGATCAGCAGAAACTCTTTATTCAATTCAGCTGAAATTATATTTGCTATACTGCTCTTTTTGATTGTAAATCAAGAATTATAAATAAATTATTTTCAGTGGAAAAAAAACAGGACTAAATTTTACTGGTAAATTTAATGTGTCCAGAGTTACTCCTTGCCATTGAAGCCAGTTCTCACAGACTGGACCCCATCCATGCTCTTAATCACTTTTAACATCCAAAAGCAGAGTAACCCCACCCAAACTCCCTGCTGTTAATGCGTTCTACATGTGCCAGCAGCCAAACACTGCCTTGTTTAAGACTGCAAAACCATAAGCAAAACCACATTGCAAAATTTTAACAGTGATTTCCAGTGATCAGGGGCATGCTCTGGTCCTTTAGAATCTGCAAATGTGAGTGGTGTCAGAATTTCCCAAAGAATTTAAAACCTCACATTCTTTCCAGTTTAATTAGTTAGTATGTCAAAAGTACTAACAGCTGTCACTCAAAAATTGATATTAATAAGACAGTATTTTCAAATAAGATTAGCGCTAAAGCTTCCAGCAGCTCGAGAAAAGAGACAGAAGACAGACACAGAGACCACAATTTCTCTGAAAATTCCTTGACATAGCTAAAATTTCAAATCCATTCTCCCAGCCTCTATTCCAATGATTCCATAACAAATCTTTCTCAGGAGGAAAAACAGATAAAGGAAACACTGAAACACACAGATTGGCTTGGCATCTTTCACTGCTGCAAGAGTCAAAGCATTTTGCCTCATAGAGTGGAGCAGGAGTGGGCAAAATGCCTGGATTCTCAACTGTGAAAGTAGGAGTCTCTATTTATTTTGTGTAGGGGAAATGTATGAATTTGCAATCTGGACCGCTTGTGGTACCACGCTGAAATGTAATCAGTTTTCAATGTGCAGAGAGTCCCAGAATAACTTTCTAACAGCAACATTAGAAAAAGATACTCCTTTTTCCCCAGGCTGTTTGTACCTCCAACATGTAATTTTGCCATTAGTGAAGTGTGATGAAAATTAAATCACTTGTACAGCTCACTCAATCAACCTTTTTCTTTTTTCTTTGTTACTAACTCAGGGCTCAACTCAGGAATAAATTGGCTGCAGAATTCAAGCTGCTAAAAGCTTTTTGAGAGTCTTTAGCCTTGCAACCACACTGCCTTCACCAGAGCTGTAGTCTCTAAATCTGAGGAGAGAGGAAGGTCATGCTAAGATTTTGGAGCCATAACCCAAGCTCTTGCCTCAAAACATGTCTTCCACCACCATGTGGATATTTGACATTGCAGGCAGGCATTTTTCCAGCTGCCAGGGTTAGCACAGGCACTTAAGGAAGCACAGACAAGAGGACCCATGAGCCTCCTAATATTTTCAGCTTCTCTATTTGGTAGCATCATTTGCTGATGGAGTTCAGAGGTGGGTTTGTGCAGAGACAACCCATAATAGTGGATGGATGAGGACAGTCCAGTAGATCTCCTGGTCCAGCAGACTCCAGCAGGAGCCAAAATCAGACAGCTGGGAAGGAAAAAAGAAAGCCAACAGCAATACTTTGCTAGTATAGTCCACCAGGCGTGCTGTAGTCATTGATTACAGATGCTGTCCAAAACCTGTCCCCTCTTTCAACCACATCCCTGTGAAATTAGAAGATTGACTCTCTTGAGCTTTTTCTATTGGACATCTCAAAGAAAGCAAGCTCATGCACTGCCCTTTGAGCTCTAGGCAGTTCTTCATGACTGCAATCCACATCTCCTGGGAGAAAACAGAACGTACTGTATGCAAGCAGCTGGGGAAGGAAATATCTCAGATTGCACCCTAATGCCTTTGGGCAGTGTGGTGCAGGAAATGCAGCCTGTGGTGCCTGGCAAGGGTCTTGCAGAGAGCCCAGGGCAGCCCTGGACTGTCCCAGTGGGTCTGAGCTCCTGGTGCTTTGGGAAATCCCAGTGCACCCTCCACAGAGCAATCCTGCTGCACTGCCAAGGGAATAGGAAGGCAAACAGCTCTGGGTTTTGTGCTAAAAAGAGTGAATACACTGGAATTCTTTCTCCTAGGCTGAGATCTTGAAAGCTGCCATTGACCTGCAGTCACACTCTGAGATGTCCCCAGTCAGATGAAAAGTGCATTAAGATTCTGCTGTACTTCCCAGTGGTGACACTCTCTTCTGTCCAGAGAGCTCCACTCCCAGCAGAAGGATGCTTGTTCTGGGTACCTCTTGAGAACCCCGCACAAAATGTGTCTTTCTCACACAAGAGCAACCTGCCCTCCCTCCAGCCCTGGCAGACACAGCATTTCACAGCTCTCTGAAATGTTCTTTTCCATGTTAGCCCACATTCTGCAAATGTCAGTGCCTGTCTCAGAGCAGAACGCTGCCATCCTCATTGCTGCTGCCTGCAGCTGCTCTGAGCAGTCACTTCTCCCCCAGCACATCACCCTCTCCATCACAGGAGGGCAAGGAGGGACTGGGAGGATGTTTTTAAATGTCAGGAGGGCATGGCAGCACCAGAGGGACTGCAGCCCATGGGAACACTGCCCAGATGTGGCACCAGCTGCCATGGCAGGCTCGTTCATATCCTCACAGTGTCAGATCACTCTTGTGTTCATACCCTTTCCTTCCCTTTGCACCACAGCCATTTCTGTTCAAGCCACAGTGACCTTTGCTTGTAGCTTAGGCATTCTTTTGGAAGGAAAATTGTACCTGTGTGGCTCTTGGGAGCGGTGTCTTTCCACATCTAGCAGGAAAAAAAGAGCTGAAAGCATCCAAAGACAATCATAGGAAGCAATTAATTATAGAAGGGCTGTATTTAGGAGCCTTAAGCAAAATTTCCCAGCCATCTTCCCCATCATTTCCCTATGGAAATGAAATGGGTTTGTCTGGATTTCTCTTCTGCTGTGCTGTTTTACTGACTGCAGCAAATACATTTACCTGTTTTTGAATAGTGCAATATCCCGGTTATTAAAACTCAAGGAGACCTCACACAGCTTGTTGCCAGATACAGCAAAGATGAGCATTTCTTGCACTGTACATATTTTTAGGCTAACTAATCACAAATTTTGAGCTGAATCACCTTGCTTGAAGGAAACCCTTTAAAAACTGACAAAACCAGTGGCATTTTTTACTTTTCTGCATTGGCTGGATTTGGATAAAAGGCTTTGCACAGAAAACTAGCCAAAGAAATATTTCTTGACACAACCAGCTTATAGGACAGAGTGCAGCAAAGGTGCCAATGAGACCAATGGGCTAAGATTTTTTCAATTATCAAACTAGTTATTTAATCTAATTACTGAATATTTGGGGTCATTCTTTCCAGAGGACAAATTTCTACCTCAGTTATTGGCTTTGTGCATTAAAAAAAAAAAAATAGAAACAGTATATGTAATTTACAAGAGAAGGTTTAGAAAGAGTTTTGAAACAAGAAAGCATTAGGAAAAAACCCAAAATCTAATTAATGGGTTGTGCAAATAGACTTTTCCTACAGGTGGGTTTTTTTCCTGCAACAATTTTCTGCCAGTGGTTTGTTAGCTCATAATAAAAAACCAGATTGATCAGTGGTTCAGATTCGATACCGTATAAGACTATTCAGTTCTAAGAATAAAAGAAATGAAAAATTGTGTAGGTGTTATTCCCACCTATATTTCTTGACTCTAAATGTAATCAGCTCTTTTCACAAAATTGCTCATAAAATTTTTTCACAAAATAAATCAACTCATGCATAAAGATTTTTTCTTACCAAAATGGAAACTTCAGTGCCATTTACGTGTTTGAACATACATCGTTTTTATATTAAAAAAAATAGAAAAGCTATTGGAATCTTCAAGAAGTTTCATTGTAATGGTGAAACAAAATCATATTCTCTCACTTGATACAATAAGTGCACACTTAAGTAAAATTTAATTTTGTTTAAAAATATTAAAATTGTTCACCTCATTCTGGTGAGATATTTTCATTTTTCTTAAAATGCTTCATATTTCCAGTCATTTCCATCACCACACTGTCTGTGTGATCAGTCAGGAAGTGAATCAGAACAGACTCCACTGGAAATTTCCTAGGCTCATTCCTTGCTGTTCCAGTTATTGCTATGGCACATCTGAATAAGAACTGCCACAGAGGAGTTTAGCCAAGTCTGACTAATTGACTTTTAGAGTGCATTCAGTTCAAGCTTGTTGGGTTCACTCCCATGGATAAGCTCTATTTTAGTATCCTTCACTTTCTAGTCCAACCTGCTTTGCAGTGTCACAAATTATTAAATAGTAGGTGTGAAAGTGTCTTAAAATCACAGTGAATAACTCCAACAGTAGAGATGGCACGTAAATATATCCTTTACTGCAAAGCTTCTAACTTGTGAGAGAAATGTGATAATAATTAGTTAATGTTTCTAAATTTCAGATGAAGGAGTTAGTCAAATTGTTATTATTCTTATTCCTGTCTTTGCTGAAATATATTAATTCTATCAATATTCTACAGAATTCAGAATAGTTGTACAGTCACATTTAAGGTGTACTTCTTTTCAATAACAGCAGAACCACAGAGTGCAATCAGAGCTCTCAGCCAAGCATTTGCACATCACCAAACCTGGACATGAATAAAGAGGAAACACAAGAATGAAAGAATATTTTCAATTTGCGTCTTTCAAGGACATTATAAACAGGGCAAATAGTATGAAAGCACTACAGTTTTTCCTTTCCCTTTGCAGAACACAGTTAAAATGGGTTTACACACTTCACCCCTTGCCCAGAAGAGCCACACTTAGAACTTTTCATCTATTTCAATAAGAGCCTCTTCAGCTTGAAACCACAGATTACCAAGGAACAGAGCATCACTAAGAACTCACCCTTCCTTTACTCAATTGCTGCTTGAGTTTTCTTTTCCCTGAGGAAGAAATCATGCCCAAACATCCCAGGATAGCTCCTGCAGACAGACAGAGACAAATAAACAAGGTCAGCTCTCTGCCTGGGACAGTCAGAATTCAGATCACAGCTTCTCCTGGAGAATATGAAAACTCAGCTGATGCTGCTGCAGTGAATTCTGGCTTTAAAGAACAAGGAAAATCAGAACCAGGCATTCACAGTGAAATGAGGTTCCTACTACTAGGGATAGCAAAAGAGATCTCCAAAATGATAATGTAACAGTAATTTCATTGGGAAGAAATTAATAAGAAACTAGAGCAGTTCAACCTCAAAAAACATGGCAACAGAATTGTTTTTACTTGAACCTCATTGCAAATGAACAGAAACACTTGCTGTTTGAGAGGATGAATTATATCTTTCTATTCTAGATTTCTTAATGTCATAAACTTCCTATTTTTGGTAAAAATAAATATATGAAGCAGAATTTGAAGGTGAATTTATTATTCTGTTGTCACTGTAATATGTTAAATCAATTTTTTTAGCACAACTGATGTCAGATTTAAAAGATGGAATCCAATTTTGATGCCCTGAAGTTGTCAGAATTGACATGCAAAATATAGAGATTTATAAATATAGAAATTTGTAATCAGAGATTGTTTTTAGTTTGGAAAAGAACAGAGGAGAAAATTTTTCTGACAAAATAGAAAATACAGATCTAAGATAAAGTTTTTTGATAAATATGTCTTAACTTCAGTGAATTATTTTGATTGATATATATAATAACTCAATTTAAAAGACACTTTCTATTTTTCTCTTCAGATTATATTGGGCTTTCAAATCTTTCAAGATTTTCAAGACACCAGATAAGAAATGTACTTAGTGCCAAACTAAACATTCTCTTACCCTTAAAATTATATTTAATCACATTTTTTTTTAAAATTATCAGTGGACTAAAAATCAAATTCTATTCCCACAGCTGTAAATATCCAAGTATTTAATCTACAGTGGTGAGTCAGAGTAAAACCCAGAGCCCACAATGAGATGTTGGAACTTGGAGCCACCTTCCTGCTCTGCCACTGCACTTAGAGAGGCACCCAGCTCACCCAGCTCAGCCTGCTTGGGGTTTCGAGGGCCACAGGGACATTTCACTCTTTTCCTTCTCAAGTTTCTCCTCTCAAGTCACCTCATTTCAAGATGCTCTTCATGCAGCCAGGATGACACCACCCCTCTGTGGCCTGGCACCAAGGCAGGTCAAGAGCAGCTGCCAGACTACTCAGACTGGAGATGTCAGACCTGTGCTGCTAATTCAGAATAATGTAATAATGCCACACACTCCAATGCAGCATCACTCCAGTTTCCTTTTGCTGTGGAATGATATCACCTCATTTCCATACTGAGCTCAACTGTAACCATGGGTCTTCCTTTTTTGTGTTCACCAAATGAAAAAAAAAAAAAAAAAGAAAAGAAAAAAAAGAAAAAAAAAAAGAAAAAATGAAATGAAATGAAATGAAATGAAATGAAATGAAATGAAATGCTAAGACACTTTATAGATCCAGATTATTTGGTTATATCTTTCTGGCTGCATGAATTCATCTGAGGAAACAAATACATATAAAGATGCCACTTCAAATTTCTACTCAGAAGGATATTTTCTTGTTTGGATGAGCCACGTTGTCAGATCCCATTACTGAGTAGCACAACCCCATGTTCCTAATTCACAAAAGTCTGTCGCCTTGCTCAAAACCAAAAGTGGCATAAACCCATTTATAATTTAAGTAAGTTGCTGGCAGTTCCTAAAATGGCTTTCCTGGAGAATAATGAGATAGACCAGTGGGGTAAGAAACATGATAAGTGACTCACAATAGAAGGCATAATGAATAGTTGCTCTGTCCCTGGAAGTGGCTGTGGTACCAGAGAACCCTGTCATGAACTGTCTTTTATGGCAAGTCATAAATTAAAACATTTTTATTATGAAAGCTTCTGTCACTGCAAGAAGGAAGAACAATATAGTGCCACATTTCTTTCTGGGATTGCAAATCAAGGCCAAAATCTCTCCTAATGTAAATTATGTCAATACATTCATTTCAGCTGAGTTTTACCCATGTTTATAATCAGAAAAAAAAGTCATAAACTGCTTCTGCTTTAATTTAATTGGAGCATCGATTCTTCAAAATTGTTGTATTAAATTGAATTTTAGTTACCACTGTCACTCTGTAAAAGACAATCTGGCACAAAAAGCTGATTCTGTGTATAAGTGAATGGGAGTAGACAGGAGGATAGGTATTAGGGAGATTAAAAAAATGCTATTTGAATTTATAATGCCAGAGAAGTATCTGTCTTCTACTGTAATCACCACAGATGATCAGTAGAAATTACAACAATCTATTGCAGCCAGCACAAATAGAAATCTAGCAACAGCTCCAAAAGGAAATTCTACTTTTTTTTTTTTTTTATTAATATTTCTCTTCTGCTCCTCATAATTTAAGAGGAATCAAGGACCTAATTTAGGGTTAACTTTGCTGCTAATAGCAGCAAGTGGCCATCAGGACAGGAAAAATGTTAACCACTTTTACAGAGGTGTGCCAACATTGTGCACAGATTAACAGTGCTGGAGGCTGCCCACGTGCTGCAGCCTGGTAAAAAAAATATGCTCAAAATGTAGCTTATATGGTCTTCCATTTCTTCTGTCTTTCCTGTCAAAGTGCTTTCTTTCAGAAGCACTTGCACACACACACACACACACACACACACACACACATATACACAGAGACGTCTCTAGATATACATTTGGAAGATGAGGGGAACAGACCCAGGGTTCAATTCCCTAGGGACAGTCTTCCTTGCATTTCTCTTTGTTTTGCCCCATTCCAGGTACCATTAACATCTCTTGGGTTTATTCCTTTCAGACAAATTATGCTCCAGGCTGGGTTTTTTGTACCTTACACTCTCCTTCAGCCCTGCCCATAAGAATTGCAGGGCCTGACACCACAGTGCTCACCGTTCTTTAATCAGCACCAAGGACAGCCACATCAGTGGGTAATTTGTATTTCAGGGCCTGGAGGATGCAGTAAGTACTCTGATCGTCCTGAAAAGTTGTAATTGTGAGGTGGGAGGAATGCAAACCAGGCTGGGAGCAGAGTTTAGCTGGTGGTATCAGTGGGTATGTGCATGGTAGTGTGCACACAAGTCTGTGCTTCAGTGGCACTGAACTGACTGGGCCATTGCTCCTCTGGAAACCCTGCAAGGATCTTTCCAAGATCTACCCCAAGGTGTTTTGAGCCTTGAACCCAAGAACCAAGGTGCTTTGTCTTCCAGCTGTGCTGAGACCAGTGAGGAGTGGAGCAGGCTTGTTCAGACCATGGCACTGCGGACACATCTGGCACCCCCACACACCCCTATCCATACACATCCACACATCCACACATCCACACATCCTGTCTGCAGGGGCTAAGGATCAAACTGGCAGCTGGTCCTTGAGCTGAGACCACACTGATATTGAAATAAAATAAATCAGATTCTTGTGACTGATCGATTTTGAAGCACTTCTTTCTGGACACAAACATGCTTCTGATAGAACAGTGAAAACAACTTAGGTAGCATTTTCTCATAGACAAATATTCTCACAATAGCACTTATTTAGACTGAGGCAACTGGGAGTATAAATTTATTGTCCCTTCAGTGAAATTCCATTGAATGCTCTGAACTCTGCCTTCAGTAGGAGCTGCTCACATTCATACACTTTCTGTGAGCCAGCCTGTGATTTCTAGTTTCATATCACTAATCAGATATTTCCCTCTTGCATTCATTTAATTATTCCATATTAATAAACCTTGACTTTTAGACAGAAGTTCTATGAGGCGCATTCTCACGAAAATCCCAATGGCATCTTCAGCAGTAGGGTACATGTGGAGAATTGATTATAGCCTTAGGTTTTTAGCCATTGCTACCTTACTTTTAGATTTCTTTCCTCTGGTGATTCCTTGAGTGCCAGGACACGTACTGCTGTTCCTGTATTTACTAAAAACCTACCTAGGAACACTATTAAAAAGGTTCAATTTATGCAAAATAGAATTTTAATCTAGAAAATGCAGATTTGAAACCCTGCATGGTGAAAGAAATCACCTCAAAGTACAGCCAAAGAGGTTACAGAAGCAGGTCACAGAAATCTGGTTTCCTGGGGAGCTCCTGCACATTAGAGAAATGTAAGCAGCTACTGGCAGCTCCAAACTGCACACATTAAATGTCTGCAAAGGGTTTTGACAGGTCTCTACAAATCTGGGACTTTCTGTGCCTGTCGTACATTTCCAGTTTTAAGGCAAGGCAGAGGTAAGAAGCAGAATGGTTTCTGTGCAACGGTTCCATACTGAATTAACACTCCTTTTGACAAATATTCATTTATTCTGAGGTCACTTGCAATCTCTTGACAGTCTAAAAATATTTTACTATACTTACTACCTTTTCACCTTTTTTTTCCTCTAGCAATTGGATATTATGACCCAGTATGACTGCGCTGCTGGTATATTTGAAATCTGCTTCAGAATTCAAGGTTAGCTCAGAAATACTGAGCTCACAAAGAAACATGTTCTGCCCTAAGTTCAATTACTTAGGATGGGAAAGGTAACATTGTGAAAATATTCAGAAGGTTAGAAAGTGAATACTCCTTGACTGTTTTGGTCTGGGTATTATGCATCAATAAAATATATGGTAAATAGTCCCTTAAGTTACTCAGATGAAATAAAGTAATTTATCCATGACATGATTTTATGAGTCTAGCTACAGGAAGTTATGTATATAAAATAAGAGCTAAGAGATTTGCATAGTCCTCAGCAAATGTACAGAATGACATTACAAAATGTAACCTGTGTGTAGTACACAAACTATTTGTATTCACACACAAGCATATCTGATGGATGAAGCAAGAGATGAATTTTCTGAAAGTGATGAAAGTTGAAAGTTTAGTTAAATGTTTGATTTTTAGAAAGTGCTGATAAGACACTTGCAGGAAATCGGGAGTGTTAGAGTGATCATACACAAACTGAAGATCATGGGAAATAATTTGGAATAATCATAGCTGAATGAAAAGATCGAGTTGTTCTTACTTCTTCAGCAATACAAAAACCCTTGGACTTTTCCTCAGAGCAGGACTTTCCAGCTACTAGATCAGTGCCATACTACATGTCACTTTGTCCTTTAATTATAACTGGAAGGCAAGAAAATGTCAATGTTTGCAGCTTCTGAGAGACAGATACAATTCAATAATTCACACTGGTGCAATTGTGCATCATGGTTGGCTGCTGCTTTATAGGATCTTAGAGAACTTTGCTGGGAAGTCTGTAATAAAATGATCATTGCTTTTAAACAAAATTCAACCTGTTCTCCCAGATAAAGAAAATATCTTCCTCTGTTAAGAAAACATGTAAGCTTTGCTTATCTTTTATCAGCTAGTCCATGTATTTGAGTTTATCTGCTTGTTTTCTACTTAAACTGTCCATTTCTAATCAAGCCTGTGTTCTGTGCATTTTAGGCACCTGTTCCTTTTTGTTTCCCCTGCAATGTTCATTATTGCCCATGACAGATCTTTTCCTAAGACTGCTAAGCAAAGCAGAAGGCTGCTCCAGAGCAGCATTGCTCTGCCTGGGCAATTTAGACAAGATCAATATTCATTAACATTGGTAATTCACCACCCAAGGGGACAGAGCCTTAAAATAAACCTCTTAAAGAGAGACATGGGAAATATTCCTTTATTATTTATCTGTCTCTTCCCAACTTTTTTTCCATTTTTCTTGGGTTTCTTATGCTCATGGCACCTGATTTTTCACCCATAAATATTTTTTAAAAAGTTGGAATAAGTCTAACAATCACATGTATTTCTTTTGTAAAAGAAGTAACAGATGAAGGTAGATGAAGGTACTGTTACTTTGTAAAAATCTCATTATATATTTCAAAAAAGTCATTATATATTAATCATTAAGCCTGCAACAGTCTTAACTCAGTAACTCCAATGGTTTCACTGGAGCTAAGGTGAGATTTGGGATTCAAAAATGCTCAATTCTGATAAATTTTTTGGTTATTTATACCTTGTTTTACATCCCACGAGTTGAGCATTTCTCATGGACTTGAGGATCACTTGATCTCTTAGATTGGGTTTTTTTAATTATCTTTAAATTTTGCTCCTGATACTAATTAAAATAATAACAAAGCCATAGTGAGTTGACAGTAATAAGAATTTAGAACAGCAGAGGTGCTCCTTGATACTAAGGAAAGCTTAAATCAGAGTCTATCTACAAAAAACATTGCTGGGATGTACCAGTCTTGATTAAAACAATTTGCTCTTTGATCTTTGCTTTGTGTCTGTCATTCCCTTTCTGATGGGCTCATAATTTCACAGCATTTTCTCACTATCCTACTGGGAGAAAGGCTTCAACAAAACTTATGGGGTGTGTTTGGGTTTTTTCTTTTGTTTTCAATTGAAAATACTGTTTCTACATCACCAACTTGTTGGCAAGTTTCATTTTTTAACCCTGAAGTGTTCCCTGTTGCCATCAGGAGCCCAGAATTGCAACAGGCCAGTTATAGGTTGGCTTGGCCTCATTTTTCTTTTTTCACTGAACAATGTTTCTTTGAAGTGACCTGACATTTTTTTGGCTGGTTTTGCTTCTGTGAAGTTTAATATCAAACTACATTTCTCTCTTTGGTGCTCTGGTTTAGGAGCACCCAAAGGATTTGTAAAAGTGAAAACTATAATATGTGAAAAAATGCTGAAAATTAATAATTTGGATTTGCAGTTACCATAAGAGAGCTGAAGAGTTTTTCCTTTTTCCCCTAAAGTCCTCTTAGAGATTGATCAGCATATTTTGTATTTCTGAATAATATTTTTCCACTGAGTTATTCTTTAAAAGTGCTGACCAACACTAAATGTACAGACGCTATTTCTTCATCACCTGATTCTCTTATGTTCTTAGATCATAATTGTGTTTTAAATTTTCTTTTTTTTATCCTTCCTCAGTCATCACCAAGAAGTTTACAGCTCATGACAGCATCCATTTCATGTTGTAGCCATTTGTTAAACTCCTTCAAGATTGATTATCACCCATTTTGCTGATGGGTTTGCTTGCCAGTTTTAATATGCTTCTTCATTCCTCCAAGGTAACTGCATGTCTTTTTGGCAGATTACTTTAAAATGAGCTGATAATGACTTTAATGTGTTGATAATTTGATAATGCAGCCCTCAAAATTATATTCCAGCTGCTTGCAGTTTGCTGATTGGCCACATCATTTAGCAGGAGGAGTTAATTGTGAAAGACTTGCAATTTTACATAGGCAAATGTCACAAACTTCATGTATTAACATGGAGCTCATCTGGAAGAACTCCCCTGAAGATAAACCAGATTTATACAAATAAAAAACTGAGAAAACTGATATTCTGTATGGGTTAAAAAAATAAATAAAAAGTCACAGACAGTTTTCATCCACTCCAAAGGCTGTCAGATAATTCAAATTAAAAACAAAAAGAAATTCTTCATACAGATAAGTAATCATACCTATTCTTTGTTATTTTAAAACACTTACTTTCTGCAACAGAGCAAGAGCATCTTTGCATTGAGTGGTATTATCAGCAGTTTCTGATCAAGGTGTCATTATCTCAAAACCTAATTACTTCAGTCAAGCATCCTAATTCAAGTAGTATTGTCAGTTTATATGAAGACCTCAGTATTTCAGCAAACACTGAATACCCCCTGTACTTTTCATTGATTTAATAATGCTGCTGCTCTATTCTCTGAAGACAATTGTTAGGCTTGCTCTCATCTTTGTGCTGACCCTGGGAACAGTGAGCAAACACAACTCCCTGCCCTCTGTGCCACGTCTTGTGTCCGTGCCCTGAGCCCCACACGGCTGAGCCATGCTGTAAAACTCGTGATGAGTTATCACCTGCTTGAATGTCACCACTGGGAAATGACAAACCCACTTTTATTTGCTTTAGAGAGAATT
This sequence comes from Turdus rufiventris, assembly GCA_013186435.1. Lineage (NCBI taxonomy): Eukaryota > Metazoa > Chordata > Aves > Passeriformes > Turdidae > Turdus > Turdus rufiventris. The sequence continues at coordinate 1,037,828 of PYHW01010821.1, read as the reverse complement.
TAAATTTCCTTAATCTCAAAAACTTTTAGGGTACACTCAACAGATGCTACTTGTCACAGAGATTTACACAGTTTGGAAGGGGGAAAGGGACAAAACCAGGTTGGACAGTGTGCCAAAACTTGAGCCTTTTGCACTTCTGTAAATCTTTCAATACTCTCTCTCTTAGTGTCCTTCTGGTCATGCCCAGCACACAGCTGGATAAACACACTGTGGGATGGGTGAGCAGTGGTTCATGGGTTGGGCACGAGGAGTTAAAGCCTCACAGAGCTCAAGAAGCATTTGGACATTACTCTGGGCACATGGTGTGACTCTTGGGGTGTCCTGTGCAGGGCTGGGAGTTGGACTCCATGATCCTGTGGGTCCCTTCCAACCCAGTTTATTCTGTGATTCAGTGAACTGCAAAACCACTTCATTTTAAACAGTTGGCTCCAGATCACCTGTTAAAAATGCATTCGAAAATGCACCCACAGAACTGTCTTTGAGTCCAAAAGGTTTAGTAATGGAAAAATGAAGCACAAGTTAGATTCTTAACTGACATTAAATCAGCAGGACTACACATCAGTGGAATATCCAGCTCCAAATATACATTTAATTGGCAGTGAAATATGTATATATAGAGCTTGCACTAACAATGAGGCTTCAGATTAAACAGAGGTTTGAAGTGCTGACTCAACATACAGCTCCATTAAGTAAATTATAGTGAATAATTTTTAAAGCATAAATTACAAGTGGCTGACACTTACATGTGTAACTATACATAATGATCAGCAGCAGAATGAGAAATACAAGTGTATTTGGAAGACTGTAAGGTGTACATACTGGAAATACCTTCAGAGACATGCTTTTAAGTGACTGGTCAGGAACTCTGGGACTGAGCAGCACATTTGAATTCAAACCTTCCATCCTCTTGAACCAAGTACAGCTTCACACCATTCCCTGAGGTCCTGTCCCTGGTCACCACAGGATGTTTCTATATCCTCTTGCTTGATATATTTAATATTTAATATTATTTCATTTGGAAATTAATGAAAATAGTTCACTACAACTACTTATGAGTTTACCATTCTCTATCATTTCAGCATTAGGATAATGAGAGTTGCAATAGCTTCTCATTTGGAGGGCTGGAGGAAATGTGTCTGGCTAATTTAAAGGCAGAACTCCAAGTTTAAATTGCAGGAAAGCGCTGGAGTATCTCACACAGATCTCTCTTCAGGCTTTGTGTCCTTTCTTCACAAAGCTGGTGTAAAAATAATGAATTCTTAATGGTTAGATATTTTGACACTTTCTAATCTTAAACTGTAAATGGAGAACCTAACATTTTATTCCATTTCTTCATAAAAATTATATTTTACATACAAAAAGGAAATAACACCCTCTGATATTCTTTGCACCAAGTTATAGAAGAAAATATTAATCAGCACCAACATAATTAGGATTTTACTCCTTCCTGTTTCTATCTGGCCATTACAAATTGCAAACACCATATCTTAATGAGGGTGTATCATCTTTCCTGACTGTAAAACTAGAACACTTCAAGACTCTTTTCACTTTATTATCATCTTTTGCCCTCATTTTCTACATAAACCTCCCGCTTCACCATGTCTGAATACTTCTGAATCCTTTTTCAGCAGCCCTTTGTGCCTTTCTGACACTTCATAGTTCACTCTCTTCTCAGACTTTGGGAAATATTGTCTTATTTCTTTGGTGAAAAGGAGAGTGACACAGGGATAGAATCTCAGTTCAGGAGAAACAGATTTATTCAATTACAGTCTCCTGCACTACCCTTACCAAAAAACTTCAGACAGACCTTGGAGGCTGCAGGATGTGCATAAGTGAACTAACACAGGGCTCATACAAATGTTCTAAGAGTTCAGAATAATCTAGAAAACCTCCCTGGTTTTGCTTTTCCCTGTTCCTTACTGAGCTGCTGTGAGCTGCCCCATATCACCTTTTCCTGACTTCATGCTTGGCTGGCATCTGGTTGCCATATGTTTGTATTGTTATTGCTCTACCTTTTATTGTAGACTGCAAATCCTGATGGATATCAATCTACAGTACAGGCAGTCCTTTACACAAAAAGGACATTTAAAGTAAATGTAAAAAATGTGAAGAGGTGAAACATCTAGGAAACAATATTGCTAAATACAATATGATGGTAGGAAATCACAGAGAATAAAAAAAAAAGTAGGTTGGTTACACTGTTGCCTATTTTTTCAAACTAAAAAGATAATTCAATTCATATTTTGGTTAAATGATGAAGAGCTGTCATAAACAGTTTCTTGAACTGAGGTAGTTTAGCCAAGATAATTTAGTCTTCAGCAGAATAGGGAAAGAGCCATTAACAAAGAAGAATTCATATTAAGCTGTATTGATTTTCCACATGCATGCAATTCTTACTTAGGTGAGTGTTCCCAGAATTTTAACCTGTGGAACTTTTCTCAGCCTGGTGGTTCAGAGATGGAGAAAGGTGAAGGCACATCTTCAAAACTGTGTGAGGCCACTCTCCTCAACCACACCAGCCTGAACTAGGACTAGTCCTTTACCACTGGGTATTTCAGAACATCTCAATATTTGTTGATATTCAGGATACTGATGGGGTGACAAGACAGCATATTTCTTGTGTGAGCTCCACTAGAAATCATCTGAGCAAAGAGGTTCTTCATGAGGCTTAGGGAATGATCAGGCAGATGTAGAGATGTCTAGCAATATTCTATACTTGAGGGATTCATTTATTTTTGGCAGAAATTTTAAATAATGGATGAGTTGAACATGAGGTCCCCGAGGGAAAAATTTATCATGCAAACACGAACAAGTGTATCATTCACTTTTGCTTTGAAAAATTCAATTGTCAGTACATGATTTTCACAGCCAGTGAGCAACAGGAAAAAACCTTTCTTGTAGAGATGCTTGTTTTTGTGTTAACATTGCAATGTAAAAGCTCTTAGAGTCGGGAGAAAGCTGATATCCCAAATTGCTGGGGGATAAAGGGTGGGTGGGAGTGATGACCTTGGACACAGAGCACTTTGAGCACACCAGAGCATCACTCACTCTGGGGGCTGCTTGAACCACATTAGTCTTGTTTCTGCCTTTTTCCCTGGCTCTGTGATTAACTAAGGGCTGTAGTTTGATATTTTCAGTGTTCCAGGCACATTAATGGGTTTGCAAAGTTTGTGCAATCCCTCACTGTGACAGCTCTGCCTCGCTGATCTCTGAAGCGTCACCGGGGCAAGGCACCAGATAAACTTCAGAACTTTGCAGAACTTGCTGGGGAAAAAGGATATGGAGAGGATGGAGAATGCTGTGGAGCACTAAACAGTCTCAGCACCAGAGTGTTTTTCAGCTGCTATGCTCTGAAAATGTCAGGCATGCAGTGTGGGTCAAGAAAGAATCTTTTTGTGATGTTCCATGTCCTCCTTCACCACCCTCTTGGGCATGAAAGAGAACATGGAGAACAGATTTGAGCAGACTTCTGATTTGGTGTTTGCATGCTTCTGTCTGGTGCTTCATTCCAGTTGCAGTACTAGGGCCTTTCATTCCCCTGTATATTTTTCTCATGTCTACAAAGTGTATGAAGTGTATGTATGACCACAAAGGATTAATCACAATACAGCAAGTGGCCAAGGAATAATGAAAAAATTGTACATGTTTGGAGATAAAGTGACACAGAGGAGGTGTGACGATGCTACTCACTAATACACACACTTATGATCAGTTTATTAAATATTTGACTAAAAAATACAGCTCAACAGAAGCTGGTTTCCAACAATTGTCTTTAAAAGAAAAAAAGAAAAAAAACCACAGTTTCAGGGCAATAAAATTTTCAGTAAATCTGTACTAGATTTGATGAGTAGAATATTTGGGAAGAGAAAGAAAAAGGATGAACTACGGAGGAAGGACAGCAGAATAAGCAGAACAATTTTAATTTTTTCCAAACCAGTGCTTCAGCATTTTGCTGTAAAATATCAATTTAATTTCAAAATCACCAGCATTAAAAAAAAAGTGAAAACAAACAAAAAAAAAA
>PYHW01010821.1:1009073-1028517 GCA_013186435.1 Turdus rufiventris | reverse complement strand
GGAAGGAAGGAAGGAAGGAAGGAAGGAAGGAAGGAAGGAAGGAAGGAAGGAAGGAAGGAAGGAAGGAAGGAAGGAAGGAAGGAAGAATTTTTTATTTGATATATTGTATTATACAGTCTGTGAATGAGTGATCAAGGTGTCATTCACTGCTACTGCCCAAATTTTGCAGTTGCTGAGTAAAATAGCAAAGCCAGAGACCATCATTGCGTCTCTGTCTTTTTTTATCATTTAATTTTTGTAAAACCTAGGTGGTAGCTCAAGCATAGGTTACAGCAAAATTCAGCTTTTCCTTCTTTGCCTCACAGTAGCACCAGCAGTGCTGTTACACAGTGATTCTGGGTACTTCACAAATGCACAGGAGCTAATTTCAAAGTTGATCCTTCAGCTTAATGTCCCTGGAGTTCTCTCTGGACAAGTCATTTATCCTTTATAAGGTTTCTTGTTTATTGCCTGACAAAGAACCTGGTCTTGGTGACACTGCTGATAATTTATAGCAGTGAGAATATCTCAGCAGGAGCTTTTCTCACCTGTTTTTTCCCCACAGCGGTGATTCACTCACTGATGGGCTGCTATATAAACACTGAACTGAAGGAACAGCAGCAATGTTCACTTCACTTCTGTTTACTGCTACAGCAACGTAGTCACTCCCCCCTTCACCAGTGCTTTACATTTTTCCTACATTCTGCATCTCCAAAAAGGTTCAGAAATGTTAAATAAATCATACTGCAATCTCTGTGAGACGGGAGTGCATTTGGGAACAAATACTTTTAGCAACCTTTTTCCAGAGAAATCTCTACTAAAAATTAAAACCACTACTAAATTTTGAAGAAAAGTGTATCTAAAGTACACTTTCCAAAAATCCTCCAAATTCTCACTTTTAATTCATATTTTCAATGAGAAGTCTTATTTTTGTTTGATTTTTTAAGATATTCAGAAACATTTTAGGTGCTGCACTCTAAAAAAATGTAGAGAAATTTGGATAAAAAATGAAAAAGTTACTTGGCACATAACTTGTATGTACTTTGATTTTCCCAGGTCTAAAGATTTTCTGTAGCTCTAGAGAAATGAAATATTAAAAAAAAATAAAATTAAAAAATACCTTTGGAAACCATTTCAAAATATCATTAATTCCTGTCATAAGGGAAACATCTCCTCAAAATAATACTGCATTATCTCATTCTGCAGATAGGAAACAGATAATAATGAAGTGACTTTTCAGTCAAATGACTTCCACACAAATTTGGTGACATATCCTCCAGTAAAGCTCCAGGTAAAGGACTCTTGAAGGTTTAAGACTTTAAATCTAGACTGCAGAATCTGAGTGATTTAACAGTGAATTTAAACCAGTTGTGAATGCAAGGATCACAGCATTGTTTTGCAAAAATAAAGGTTTAAAACTCACAGATTCACAAAATAGTTTGTGCTGGAAGGGACTCTAAAGATCCTCTCATTCCAACTCCCTCTCCTTGGGACAGGTTTCAGTAGACCAGGGGTTACCTCCCTTGCTCTCAGGAAAGAAAATTGTTCCTGGGAGTCTCCTGTGTTCCAGGGTATTTGAGCAAGCAGAAAGAGAGAGCAGAGGAGAAAAGGGGTGCCTGTGCAGGGCTGCCTCACTCAGGATGCACCCAGCACAAAACCAGTGAGCACAGAGCAGCTTGGGAAATCACAGAAAACTTCCCCTGAATATCTCCATCCACATTACTTTAGGAGGGTTAATCAGGTATTATGGGATGGACCAAATAAGTCGATTTCACAGTTATACAAAAATGGAGAGTGATAAATGTAGTTTAAATAAGTGCCTTAAATCAACTCGCTCGATGAGAAGACTGCACTGAATAATTTCAATACTGAGGTTATTTCTGAGACAAAACTTGAATATCTCCATTTCCACATGCACCTGCAATGACTAAGACTCCTGCACTTTGTTAGTTCTGACATTTAAAATCATGTGCACTTCACTGCAGATTTGAATTACACTGTATATTAAAAATATTAAATACATAAAATAACATGGATTTTGTGTTAATGACCACTCTGTAAATTCTCTTCAGGTGAAAAAAAGTTTATATGTTCTGGTTCATCTCAGTTGTAAATTCTTTTCCTATAAATACCCAGTGGAGCAATATTTCCTGCAGGCATTTATAAAGTAAAAGGAATGCATGCCAGCTGAAATTGAGATGAATGATACTTATGACACTGTCTATACACAATACATTATTTGCAATATAAAACTAATCCAACTAATGTTGCTATGAAAGGGATAATGTTCAGCCAGAGTTTTGGAATCTCAGGAAGGGTAAGGCAAGACTGCATAAAGGGGTAAGTGTGCCAAGATCTTGCCAAGGGGTTCTGTTTGCCAGACCAGGCAGAGTCCCCTGCTGGAATAAGGGATCTATAAGAATGTAAATGGTGATTACAGGGCAAATTCTGCCCTTCCATTCCCCTTTTGGACACACTGATGGCACAAGGGTCTCCCCTGTCACTGCTGATGTGCCCACCAAATCACATCTGGGTGTTGGTATTACAAATATTGAGTCTATTGATTTCAACACTAAGAGGGGACGGGAGCAAGCCTAAATTCTCAGACCAAAACTTTTTTTGATTCTTTAATTTTGGTGATTAAAACCATGGTTAAAAATGGGTTGCTAATTTACTCCTTATTAAGAGGTCACATACAAAATGAAATATTGATGATTACCCAAAAGGAAGAATAGATCTCATTGATTTAAAATTTAAAAGGGAAATACAGATCTTAAGTCTTAAAGCAGATTCTCAAAAATTAATGAATACTGGTACAATTAGAAGCCTCCATTTCCCCTCAAAAACTGTATCAACTTTGTTCCACCTTGCAGCTGCCTTGAGAAGATAAAGACACTGATATATAGGTGTGGGTGTTTTAACGAAGAACAGCACTGAAAAGGCCATGAGGAAATAAAAATGTCTGAATTTACAAAGAGAATTAGGAGATCAGTAAATAAGTCATGGTGATGTGCATTGAATAATGAGAATAAAAGGAAACACTGAATAGCTGCTCATTTAGTGAGACACGTTCATCCAGGGCACTGAACGAGGCAGGAGCCCCACGGAGAGAACAGTGTGTGATCAGGTAATTAAAGCCTGTGTCATAATGCATGCACTCAAGGAAGCCAAATTAAACTTGCACAGAGCTATCAGTGAAACGCTTCCCAACTTTTACGCGTTTGACTTTGTAACCTTTGCGCTCCTTTAACGACAATTTTTGTTTTGTCTCTTTTAACAGAGTCATTGGTGCACATTAACCATGGAAAGCTTGTATTGCTCTCACTGATCTAATGTTTCATGGAGCTTAGCTGCAGCTTTCCAAACATTGTGGAAATGGGGCTGGGTCGTGCAGAAAATCACCTACAGGCTCAGGAAAGGAAGTTGCATCTTAAAACTGTGAAAAAATTCATTAAAACACTGACTCACATAAACCCATGAACATGCCTGCACAAAAACAAGATACCCACTTTTCCAACAAGTTCTTATCTGTCAGTGGTGTCTCAGGAGCTCAGACAGCCACCTGTGTATTTTAAGAGTCTCTGTGTCCCAGCCTGAGCACCGAAGAAGGAGTCAGGAGTCATCTTCTGTGGCTTCCAAAGGTGTTTATTTTATCTAATCTAAGAAGTTCTTTCCCTGACCAGCTGAGGTCCGTTCAGCAGGTCAGTCCCAGGCACATTGCCTGCCTTCAGGGCAGTATTATCTTTTTATACTATAAACCACATTTTGAACATTATTTACCATTATCTTCCAATATCAATCACTTATATTGTACAGTCCAGTTCTACTCTAAACCAATCTAGAAGTGCCAACATCAGCCAGAAGATGGATGCCAAGAAGAAGGAGAAAGAAGGACAGAACACACCCAAATTCCTCCATCTTGACCCTGAACCCCTATTTTAAAAATCTTAAAAATCTACTTTTTCACCTTGTGATAAACTAACTTATACTCTACTTATTTTTTCTGGCTTGTAACTCTTCATGCAAAGGTGGTAATTATTCCCAGGGGCTAAAATCAAAGGCTCGGGGGTCTTGGGCTCTGTGCCAAGGCTTCTGAGCCCCCTGCCAGGGTCTCAAGCTATCCAAGGCATCCAGAGGGATGTCCTGGGTTCCCACACTTATCTAGCTTGATTTCCTAGGGAAGTATAATTTCTGTGATTATGATGTGTGCTCATCTACCTCTCTGTTTGCCAGTCCTTGCCCTTCCAAACAATTCTGAATCTACTTGGAAATCATAGAACAGATATAGAAAAAAATAAAGGTGCCAAAGATAACTAGTTTTTACAGATGCCATGAAAATTGATGACTAAGCAGAGGTAAGACTCTAAGTCAATGGCCTGCATAAAATTCAGCCAAAATAAAGGCAAGCAGAACTGGGCCATTATGCACTCTGTTTTACAGAATAAATAATGGGGATCTACACTGGAATATGTGAACAGGAACATGAGAATAAATAAGAAGTTATAAAATTTTTCTTAGTAAGTGTACTGTGTCCCTCAGAGTTATTGCACTTCTCCAGGGAGTCACTCAAATCTGAAAGAACCAGATGGCCAAGCCTGGACTGCAGTCATCCCCCCAGTCCTTTTTTTCTTTCATTGGGGTGAGATCAGGACTACAGTTCACAAACTGGAAATCTTGGATGCAGAGCCTTAGGAGTAGATTTCATCTTTCATGGTATTTCACCATTTCTTTGTCGTTTATTTTATTATGTGTTTTCTGAAACATTTCCAACTTTTCCCCTGCCATTTCCCCCTTCACTTATTACCCTTTTTTGTTGCCTCTCCACAGACATAAGGCAGCTTTTCATATTTACAGCCTCTGATATACTATAAACTGATTCACATCTTCAAGTCTCATCTTACCTCTTGTTCTCTCTTAAATTTAAAACATCTTCCCACAGAAAATATTTTAATGTCATGTACAAAGGAAGTTTGCAGTTTAGAAATTGGTGCTGTGCTGAGCACACAGCCAGAAGTTATGATAATAAAAAGGTGACACATCTAAGTGAGCATGTTTCTAGATATCTCATTGCACCCAGTCCTCCTCCTCCATCCCCTTCCATAACTTCATTTCCATATTGTAGCTACTGCTCACTTGGGTGGAATTTGGTCAAATCTTTCCAGGATAAAATGTACAGAACGAGCAGCACATATCAAAAGCCAAACTTTAGTTTTTGCTATTCCAGTCTTCAACAAAATACACAATCATTTTAAGACTCACCACAAAAAATTAAACCAAACAAACAAAAAAACAAACCAAACCAAAAAATCCAAAACAAAAAGAACAACTCAGAAACTCTTCAGAAACTTGATAGCCATAATTTGGCACAAAATAATTTTTCAATGATATCTCTGTCAGTCACAGAGTACAATCCCACTAGTTGATTTTCTGCCAAAATTGTTACAATTTTAAATGGAAAACTTTTAGCTAATACTGAAAGAAATTTTATAAGCACAGCTGAACTCAGCTTCAGTTCTTTGCTTTGAGTAGAGCAGATTAAAATAACATTTTAAAATAACATTTTTATGTTCTTTGTAGAACAAGAAGCAGTTTTTAGTGGTGTAGCTGACAGGAGATATCATGACAAGATCTTGAAATAATCCTTTCTGCTACTAGTTGAATTTAAAGTCCCTGATGTCCGGTAAGACATTAATGAGTTCTGAATCTCACCTCAGATGTGTAAAAGGATTTTTTAAAAAATACTATTATATGCTGGCAAAAAAAGAAATTAATATTTGGTCATGTTTTCTGTGAGAGCATGTACCCAATCCAAAAAAGTTAAAAATAGGAAAAAAAAATTAAAAAAAGAACTTTAATTCAGAATCAATAAAGTTAAATATCAGTAAGCTACATGAGAACCAAAATTAAAATGAATATACAAATTGGAAAAAATCATTATATAAAATGTATAATTATTATAGAAATCTAAATTAAGACATTATTTTAACAAAATGTGAATAGAAACTTCCATTAAGGTAATTGAAATCAAAACCTCAGTCCTCTGCACAATAGAAATAGAGACCAAATACTGTGTATCAAAACTTGCTCTATTTTAATTTTGCTTAGATATCATTAGCAATGAGAAATGAGAAAGGGTTATCTATAAATGGAAAAGAAAAATAAGAACAAGAAATATAATGACAAGAATAAAAAATAACAAAACAAACTAAATTGAAGCTAAGCTAAAAGAGAGATGGGTGATGAATAATAAATGCTGGTTTTATTATATATCAAAAAAGGACAAATAACAGCAGATTGTAGTTGAGTGAAATGATTAATAACAAACCCAAGTCACAGACACTCTGACTGAATATAAATAGTTCAAATTGTCTGGCAATGAGATGTTACAAATACACAAATGTGTGCCCTGGTGGTAGAGATAAACTGGAGACAAATGCTCCATTCTCAGGAACACATCGCTGCTGCTTGTCCCCATTAATTCCCTGTCATTGTTCTATTCCCTTACTAGGGCCACGATTAACAGCAATAAGAGACTCCAGGCTTACAGGGGTTGAGACAGAATTATCAGGCATTACTGTAACAAAGGAAAAAGCTCTCTTCAGCTCATCCCATTTGATCTCATAATTAGGGATTCTGGTGCTCTGGGTCTGAGAGAAGTTTCCATAGGATTCAGGTGACAAAAAACCCCCAGAGGAGTTTTGGCATCCCCCAGGGCCATCCATCTCCATGGTCAGCTGAAACAGTCCTCACCATCTCAGCTCACTAAGGAGAGGAATAAAGACACCCACAGTAAAGGATCCTACCTCTGAGGAGCTGAGACAATTTTTTTCTTACATTTCTATTGATAGTTCCTACTGTTGCACAAAGGTTAACAAATTCTTGCAACAATAAGGACAATATGCTCTGATATAAAAACCAGTGGGCACTCATGTCCCACAGTGAAATAGCTCACTGTTAGGGACAAAGAGAGACTAATGGAATAGAAATCTATGAGAACAAACAAGTAAAATACATAAAAATACGTGTATCAGCTAATACTGGTGGGAAAAAGAGAGGAAAAAGGTCCCATTTGGAAGTTGCAGTAATATTTTCCATCTACAAGTCCTAATAAACTTTAGAAACCATTACCTAATATAACAGAAATCCTCATTGAGTAATAAATCTTCATAACAGTATCACAGAAAATGCTTAAATCTATCTCATCTATTCCAGACCACCAGTGAGTTAAGGTACAATTATGTCGCACTTTATATATGGTGCATAAATAGCTCTTAAAGACCTCCAGCACTGGGCTCTCCAGACCCTTCCTACACTACAGTGCTCCAGCATTGACTTTATTGGAGTTTTTTCCCCATGTTTAAGAAACTTTCAAGCATGATTTGGGACTGCTGCTGCTGCAGATGAGTGATTTCCTTCCTTTTTCCCTTGTAAGTCCTTGGAAGATATTATCACATTCTCTGATATTATCTCATCATTAAGCTCACCAGCCACAATTAATGTTTATCTTTATATGATGCATTTTGAGGCCATGTTTTTTAACATGTCATTCTTTTTCTTTCTGGTTCCTTAGACTACAAGTAGTACACATTATATTGAGTGTGAGGTGCTAAAAATAGATACAGAGGGTTCAATAGACTTTTCCAAAACTTAATTTTTACCTTTACAACTGTTTCTCCTACAGATGACCACATTTACCTATGTATGTGCATACATATTTGTACAGAAATGAGCATATCCTAGGCAAGAGAAAAGCCTGGAAAAGTAAGGATTAACTTGCACTTTTAGAGGGTCTATGCCAATTTAGCCTATATTGTTTCTACATTTGAGAAATTCAAAACACTTTAAAGATCATAATTATGACATGCACCATCATGAATTATTATATACACCAGAGATACAGATGTTTATTCTCTATCAACCAGATGAGGAGACCAGTAAATTATCAGACTGGAAAGGCTAATTTCTATTTTTTTTTGAGTCAGGATAGCTCTCAGTTCAACAACCTCCTCATTTACATAAGTGCAGTAGCTGTCAGTTCATTAGCAGGCTGTTAATAACACAGGGTGGGGGAGAAGGGCAAAAATCTCAGTGAAACATAAGAGACTTAAGCTTCTGGTTGCAAATTTATGTTAAACTTGACAACACTCAAAGTCACAGGTCAAAAATTATCCTGATGAGGAATCAGAGTTCACCTACCTTACACTTAGAATAGTCTCACATGAATTAGCTCAACCAAATCAATGCAGATTTATAATTAATGTTTACAGAATATGCTTCCAAAGCAGAATAAAATCCCTCAGAATAGCCCACTTTAACATTGCATACACCACCCTGTGTCCTTTGGGGGCACCTGAACTGACATTGGTGATTTAAAGCTGGTGTTTGGTGTCGTAAAACTGAGGTCAACAAGAGCATTAATTCCCTTTGGCCACCAGGTGTTAAAATAAACCCCAAAGTCACAGTTCAGGCATTGACAAAGAGATGAGGAGGAGTCACAGGGCAGTCAGGAGTTGTTGCAGCAGTCAGATGATGGGCCTGAAAAATCTCAAACTAAAATTGCCCAGGTGATGTGCAGCTCAAGGTGTCTCCTGCCCCAGCCTGTTGCAATCCACTGTTTCAAAGGTCAGTGCCACTGGCAGAACCCAGCAGTTGTCAAACATCCACCTACATATATAGGAGCATTCTTGAGTGGTTTTCAGACAGGAGTTTGATGGGATTAGAAAGATAAAACATATATTCTGGGTTTTTTTTTTCAAATGGAAAAGAACTCTTAAAAATTGAGAGCACAATACCTTGGCTTAAATACAAGAACCCAGAATATTCTGATCAAAGGTTGTCAGTGAGAAAACTTTCAACATGCTTTTTTCTAATGATATTTTTCAAAATTTTCTAGAGCAGAGTGTGCTGTGTCAGGGTGATACGAACCATGTGTAAGAGAATATCTGTTGTATTACTTATTTCTCAATATGAGCCCAAGGACTGTGGAAGTCTCAGCTTAAGGTCTATCATTTGAGGGGTGTGAACTTTGATGTACTTTATTTGAAATCCAACTTCTGTTGTCATCTGAAATCTATAAATGCTAATTTCTTTTGTGATCACTTCAATATTGTGCACAGCAATGATAATTGCAATAGGCACATTTTCCTTTTCTGGGGAAAAACAAAGGTCTACAAGGTCCTTATATTATCAAGGCAGTGTCTGACCAGTCTGTTCCAGTAACAAATGAGTTAGAAATGGAAGGTTTTTTTATTGTGGACAGACTTGGCAGAATTAAATCCTGCAATTTATCTCTGCCAGGTGTCCACTTGAGTACATTAGCATCCAGTCAAACCACAAGGAGGTCATAGGACAATAAATAAGATCTTTCCTCAAAAAGGCTTGGGTATGACTGCCCTCCTTCCAGGCAGTCAATTCCAGGCTACTACAGAATCAGCTGGCAATTAGTAAGAGCTTTCTGAATAAATGGAACTGACAGCACATGATGTCACTTACTCCCACCCCAGAATTCCTCTTTAATGTTTACCATTCTCTGCTTTGGGGCAGAGATCCCTAAAACTCTTTTTCTTATGAGATTAATTCCTTTCCCTTGTTCATCCATTTCCAGTCCTTGTCATACCAGTATCTCCCAGCTGCATTATATTTGGAAATAGATCCAGTAATGGCTTTAGTAAATCAGAGTAGAAGGCTTTGGCTGAGAAACCTTCAGCTGTGCATTTAAATAACTCATATTTCATTCAGGTCCTACAGACTTGCCCTGTCCCTTTGCTGGATGTTTTCTCAAACAATCAGTGCCCCACCACACCACACTGAGTTATCCTCAGCATCCAATAACAGAGACTCTGGCATAGTGAGGGATGTGCTGGCTGCTTTAGGAACAAGACATATTTGCCAAAATAATTTTGCTTAGATTTTTGCCTAAACATTATGCCAGGTTGACTTTGGAACACAGGAAAAAAGAATGGGGGGGGGGAAAAAAGAGATTTCATTTTCCCTCTATGCCAAAAGAGGAGGCTCACATTAAAGCTTTGGGAGAAACATGAACAGACCCAGTCTGCTTTAAAGCTCACACCTTTAGTTAAGGCGAACTTGAACACTGGTACTAATGTGTGCTCTCAGAATCTTAATTTATACTTCATTCCTGGAGGAGAAAAAAAAAAACAAATCCCCTTCCTCTTGGATGTAAATACTTCCTGAATAAAGCACACATGTCCTGCTGCACTCAGGAGCTGTGATGCTGAAATCAGCAGTCAGAGCTGAGCTGCTCTGCCCCAAGAGCTCACTGAAGTACTCCTCTCTCCCTCTGCACCTTTTTAAACTATTTTGCCACCAGAGCCAACATTTTGGTTTGACATTTTTTACTTTGCAGGAGTCATTTAACAAAGTGAAATATCGCAATTACCTTACATCCTGAAATTGTAGGTTTTAATGGATTTTATTCTGTTTCTGACCACACTAATTTTGGAAAAACATAGAAAAGGTCAAAAATGGTCACTAAAATTGGCCCCTTTGCAACGTAATATGTCATTCCATCTAAAGTGTTTCAAATACCAGACAGATATTTACTGCTCTTCATCAAATTGTCACAGCCCAGAAAGTGATTCTCCAGCACAGGAGCCAATTAGAAATAACACATGACGGGAAGTGTCTTTTGGTGCCTTTTAATTTCCTAAAGTGTGTTAGAACAAACCCGAGAATTTCCAAAGAGGAAACATAGCAGCATGATACTTGAAGTTTCATTACTTTTTTCATCCTTCTACAGAGAACTGTTTGGCTGCAGCTGCTTTGATTGCCATCACAAAATTACCCAGTACTACTTTGGTTCTTTTGAGCAGCCTTGCAATACTGAACAACAAAAGAAACCCAGGCTATCAGTACATTAGTTTTGAAGCAATATAGTACACTCACATGGAATATTTACTACTGTAAATTGTATTACTGCCCCCAAACCATCACAAACCATCACAAAGAAAGTAAGACCTTGTGCTACTGCAGATGCGTCATTATAAACCCCCACGTTTCAGAATTCTAGAGATAGAAATGGAGCACTGATATTCAGAGGATTCATTTTGATGCACTGAGAGATGTTAAAGCCATTTCCCTTTCCTATGGTGGCAGCTTGACTGACACAGTGCTGTAGGTATGGTGCAGCACAGCACAAGAGTACCAATGGATATTGCTTCCACTTCTCTGCTCCGTTGCATTTATTACCACTCTGTGCAATAGTTTATTTATTGTGAAAATTAGTGTATCAACAAGGGAAGTCACTCCTTGGCCCCAGATTAAATTTACAGGGCAAAACCCCCTGCTGATATCTAATGAATCCAAATTCACTCTACACTGAAGCTGAAGACCATCCTTTGAGTCTTTGGGGGTTTTATGTAAAGACAAATCTTTACAATCACTGCTGTAATTAACATTTTGCCTTCATCTACAGCACTGTTAACTGCTGTGGTTCCTCACTGAGCATCTCAGATGCCTTGGGCTGTGGAAGAGGTGAAAGTCACAGCAGCCAAGGTAAGAAAATCTTGTGTGTAAATCAAAGCTGGAGGGATGAATCCAAAACGAGCCTCTAGTCACAAGCAACTCCATACAAGTAGTTTCCCTTTACCAGCCCAATTTCCACAGATTTGATCACACCCTTTCCAGGAATTCCAAACAGTTTAAACTATCTAAGTGTGGTAACTTATTTTTAGCATTTCTATTACAACACAAGTTCTTAAATGTATAAAATCTTTTAATGGCATTCTCAAGATGTTGAGACTGTATTCATATGTAGAAATTAATCATAACTTGATAGTCAGAGAAAATATGCTAACAGTGATGAGAATATATTGGATTATCTCCTGGAGCACCCAAGAATTCAGATGGCAGGTCACCAGTTACTCTTTGGCATAACTCAAACACTAACAAACAAACAATAAAGATTTATGAAGGACTGGCCTCATTTCTCCACCTGAAGTTATGGTGCAGCTCAATTTGCTAAGACAGGTTTTGGGGAGAGCTACGCTCCCTTGAAGGCAGAGTTTTGACACATAGACAAACTGAGGGCAGCAGTGCTGGAGACCCTCTCTACATTTTGCAGACCCATTGGTTTGGACCTGGAAAGAAATCTCTATAAGGGTCTGTAATGGAAGGCCTCAGAGGAAAGTTGAACATTGTGGGAGATTAATTCAGGTAAAACCCAACATTTGAAAATATTCTGTTCCATTCGACTAAGGGAAATAGGAAACATTGCAATATTTCAAGAATGTAATAATCTGTGTGATTTATGAGCCCATGCAATAAAAATAGGGCAAAAAGGTTACCTACAATGACTGTTTAATGATCCAAATGAAAATAAAATTTATTTTAACCAGAAGAAAACATGAACAGAGTAGAATCTATAGAAATCCACCTGGATTTGGCATGGGAACGAATCTTGGCAGCAGGAATAACGTCCAGCAAATCAGATATCTCCAATAGGAAAGGATTTGGAAAGAAGACATGCCAGGATAAGGACAACACTAAATGCACATTTTTGGAGCCCTGATCAGATAAAGCTCAGACTAACAGAAAGCAGCTGGCAAGAACATAAGAAATAATCAATGGTGTTGCAGGGGTAGAGCAGATTTCCTCTCAAAGTTTTGTTTACTTTGCAGCAGTGAGCAGTAGCTGGTCATATTAATAAATTGATGTCAAAAATATAGAAGATTAATTAATCCTGGTGTGATTTTTTAAAGCAGGCTATTCAAATTTTAAATCTTCCACAATTAGAACCAATATCCAAATATTGAGCCTTATTTTCAGATGTGTAAGATGAGTCATATAGGTTGAACACAACCTCCAAGACTATCAAAGCCAAACTTTAACCACAATCATATGCAACACATGTTCACAATATGTAATTATTCAAGCTAAGAGAGAACTCATGAATTTGAGATCTCAAGGCTGGACACCAATACAAGATTTTGGAGTGGAAGCAATTTCACCCTCAGCTTGGGTTAAAAGGCACCTTCTCCATCACAGGTGGGAGAAGTGCATTCACATTTCTGGCAGATGTTTTTATGATCAATTGAAGAAAGAGAAGTTTCCTGCCATGATTCTTAAGAATGCTGCCTGAAAAGAAAGATATTCTGTGTGTGTTTAAGGTGATTATACTTATTTTTGGAGTGTCTCTTTCAAACACTTGACAGTATTCTTGGCATTGAGGCACAATTTAAAGTGGTGGCTCAAAAGCTTTATCTACATCCATTGTTTAACATAACATCAACTTGACAGAGAGTTTCTTTTGTGAGGGAAAGCAATTTCCTCAATGCAGCCTGAGTACAATGGACACCAGTGGGGCTGGCACTGACATCTGCTGGCACTGCCCGGTGAGAAAGAAGCTACAGAGTACAACATTTAACAAAAAAAACACCCTAACTTTTAAATGCTGTTTTACAAATTCTTACTTCTCCCTTCTCTCAACATGGGGTTTCTTTTGGTGGATAGAGATTTACATTTATTTATCTATAGGAGAAACAAAATCTCATATGCCCACAGAATAATGAGCCTTTGAACCTGGCTCTGGAAAACTCTTTAAACTCAGACACAGTGCAAGAAACACAAAGCACTACATCTCCTTTATCTTGTTGGTAACAGTTTGGCTTTCTAAATATTACATGCATTTATTTTTTAAACTTATCAAACCAGTTATCAAAACTTAGAGCTATCAAATCTCTTAAGTTTTTATGCTGTGCCCACACACATGGGTTTGACACATCCAGTCTGAAAAGGACATGGAATCACAGAATGGTTTGGGTTGGAAGGGACCTAAAGCTCATCTTATTGCAAGCCCCTGCCATGGGCAGGAACATCATGCACTGGACCAGGTTGTGCAAAATTCCATCCAACCTGGCTTTGAACAGGTGCAGGGATGGATAAATGGGGTGTGTGCAAAGGGAGGCTGGGGAGCAGGACACCTGTACAGATATCTCATGGATGCAGCCTGTGAGCATGAGGTGCACCTTCTGTTATAAAATCCAAACCAATCCATGAGTCCTCGTGCTTTGGTTCCATCATCCTTGGCACTGGGGCATGTCAGGACTAAATCTGCTGAAGCTTTGAGGCAGATCCAGACACAATCAATGAACACCAGGCTTTGGCATAAATATTGAACAACAGCAGCACAGATAAATGCTGAGAGAGTAGGCTAAGAGCTCTTGTAAGATTACAAGGATAATTCTTCATTGCCTCAGAAGCTCAGTTCATTAGTACCTGGAAACCTTTAAAAGACTCTTCAGAACAGAGCTGATGTGTGTACAATTTCTGGCCTGTTATCACCTGGCAAAAACATATATAAAAATTATTTTTAGAATGAATCTATTGAGAGAGCCTGGAAAGAGGGAAAAGACATTTTAAAGTTCTGAAGCATTATCAAATTGGATTTAAGTTAGATAATCAGACTTTAAAGGCAAACAGTTTTAAATTTAATTATAAAGCACTCAGCAACACCATCAAATGAAGAATTAGGTTCTGTTAAAATGTCTTGTACAGTTTGAAAAAAAAACCAAAAATCCCAGGGCAGAGGTGACAGAGCCATGCCTGGGGAGGAATCTGCTCAGACTGGCACTAGGAACAGCAGCACTGACCAATCCACTTGTGCCATCTCCAGAAATTAAATAGCACATCTGTCCTTCAAATGGGGCACAGTAATAACAGTAAATCAGGAGTGGAGAGGAATGGCTTTGTTAGAGGTGTCAGTCTGCAGAAAGGCTCATTAGAGCCCTGAATTCCTTTACCTTTAAAGGAGAGCAATTATGGCCATTGCTGGGTGCTGCAGGCAGAGCAGCAGGTGCATGCAGAGCATCCCTGCAGGAACTGGTTCCCCAAACTTGGCTGCATAATTCATTATATCTCAAATTACAGTGGGACAGCAATGCCAGCTCCCTGTGCCAGGGAGGAGTTGCAGGCACAGAAGGGACACTGCTCCTTGGAATGCAGCACCCTGGACAGGAATTCTGTATAATAAATTGAAGCAGATACACCCATTATTATTTACATCACGTTACTCCTTCAGCCACCAGCCAAGATTCACTGGATTTACTCAGCACAAGCACCTTTCACACTACAGACCTTGGCAATTTAAGCAGGTCAAGAGACCTGCAAGAACATTTCAGCAAGAAATCATTTACTCCTTTGAAAACTATTTAAATACCGCTGAAAATTTTAATGAATTCAAGTCAGATCTGTCAGAGTCTGAATCAGATAAATATTTCAAACATTTTAGAAGGATATATTCCATTTTCAGAACCTGTTTCAATACATGGCTTGAAAAAAGCTCTTTCAGTTTGAAATTTGTTTAAATTGTAGTAACGAGCTTTAAAATTTCCTAAATAGCAATAACTTATATTTTCTGATTAAATAGTTCAGGTCAGCTGAAAGGAATCTAGGTATTCCAACTGCAGAGAATTGGGCTTTTGAATGTGGGAAAATTTTATTTTTAGAAATAGATTTAATTGTGTTGCAGGGAAACAAGCATCAGAAAATAGAACTGCCTCCCCTCTGACTATTAAACTGTATATGCCGTTGAATAATAATAAAAAAAAAAAAAAAAAAAGAGCTTTTAAAATATTTATTTTCCTGCTTGAAGGCTGCCCACAAAACTCTCATCCTGCTTGTATTTTTATATGAAAATGCCTTGAACACCAGGAGCATTGCTATTTATCTATCAATTACCAGACAACTTTGAGGCAAACCCAGGAAAGACAAGTAGACACAATCTCTGAATTTTCTTCTTTGATGAACAGTGAAAAACTCCTTTCACCAGGAGATTTTGCTCCATTTTCCTTCTTCTGTGCTTTCTCTAACAACTTTGGAGAAATCAGAGTGTGAGCCAAAAAAAACCACCACAGAAGCACATGGAGCTAATTTTAGGCACTTAGTTAATTGCTGAAACTCTGAGGTTGTTCGAATTTCCGAAGAAAGAAAGCATTAGGAAATTATGGCTATTAAAGAAAAGTTGGACACAGGAGAAAAGTGAGCCTAAATCTTGAGTTTGGCCTGGAAAGGCTCTGAAATCTTGACAGACCAGGTTTCCTCCATCAGGATACACAAAATGACAATACTGAGTGTAAGAAATTGTGAAGTAAACCTTAGAAATCAGACACAACCTGCACTTTCCTCCTTAATTTATGGTTAATTTGAGTTGTGTGCTAAGATTTAACAAAGGAATACATGAATTTTATCCTTCTTTCTATCTCCTAAACAGCTTGGAATTGGCAAATCCCGCTGCATGTCACACCAGGAACAAGGGGGCCAAGGGAACCATTTCTGTCGTGGAAGAGACAGGGACGTCTGAGTTACAGCTGAAGCTGCTGGAAAGGAGCTCACCATTTTCTCACAACCAATATGCTTTTTAAAAAACAGGTTAGCAACCAAGAGGCAGAAGAGATTTCCTGGTACACATTCAGGCATCTCAACGTTCACATTAAATGGAATTCACTTTGCTCAACACAGTTCCTCAGTCTGGATCTGTCACAGACCGAAAGGAATGCACTATATCCAATATATCCATTATGGAGGAGATGAAGGACTTTTCCTCTTCCCTGACTCTGGCAATAAAACACTGTCAGCCAGGGCAGCACTGGGGCTGGGGGATACACGACACAGCAAGGAAGGCCCAGATGCACTTCTAAAAGTTATTGCAGAGTACCAATTACCCCTCACACCACAGGATTCACAGCAAGGATCTGAGACTGGAAGAGATCATTCCAGCCTTCACCATCCTTTTCTGGGATCAACTGACCTTCAGGCTCATATCTTAGTATCCACTCAAACACACTAAAGTACAATATCCATCTCGCTGTAAATCCAGCTGTGACATGTGTAATTTCTTTTTTATTACAACACACTGTCACAGTCATCCTTATCATCAGGAAAAGTGATGTACAGCTTATTGTAGGGCTAAAAAATCCAGAGATTACTTTACAGAAATATCAGAGCACGAAAGAGATTTAAGATTGCTTTGCTTAAGCTTTAAGAACGGCAGACAACAATAACAATAAAAGAGGGGGAAAACCCCTCCTCTCATGGTATTTTCTCAAGTGACACTTGAAATACTGGAACTCTGCTATTGTACTTACCTGAGACAGACCAAATACTGATGTGTAAAAATCACTGTAGTTCTGAGGTCAAAAGGCCCCTGCAGGATTACACCAGCTGCATGGAGGTCCCACTGTATCTAATATTACCCATTCCACCAGGGATAAATATGGAATTCCCTCAAGCACACACTGATTGCTGTAGATAGTTTGGCTTTGGATGACTGCTAAGCAGCAGTACAATATCAGCTTGTCCACATCTGCCATGAATACTGAAGTTGAAAACTGAAAAAACTCAGAAAAAGAAGCAAGGAGAGGAATAGAGGCAGCTTCTCTAAAAAAGCTGTGTTTTACTACAAATGCACCTGCAGGAGAGAATTAAAAGAGTGAAGTCCTTTGACCAGTCTACACAGGGAGTTTAGGCAATTCAGTGTCTCTGAAAAATTCAGTTAGGCAGGTCTTGGGTCAAGACCCTGGAGAATTGTGGTGTCCTGTTAGTTCCATTTGTTATAACACTAGGAAGAAGTCCATTGTAGCTTTTTGCAGAGAAACTCCTAACAAGTCAGTTTTGGAAGTAGAATTTTTGGCATAACACGAATTTTTGAAGGTCAAGCTGTATGGATACAGTAAAAATGTTCATTGTTGAGACTTTTTTTTTTTTTTTCCAAACTTTTGCAGACTATTTCAAGAGGAAGAGGCCTTTTCTTAAATTCATCAGACCCTCTTGCTACAAACTTCTGTTGATCATCTTTAAAGTTTGGAAATTAGCAACTGTTTTGCTGAATTTAAGAGAAGTAGATTTGCTTCCTCTTCTACTTATTCTTTCTAGATATCTCAAAAAAACCCAAAGCAAACAAACAAACAAAAAAACCCCACAGTTTATAGTCAACTGAATTTGTAAATCTCAACTGATAGTATGACTAGTAGATGGCAGGAAAGGACTGGAGCAAACAGCTCTTCCTTACATACAACTCTAACAATAAATGAGATCAGATTCTTTCTGCTCATCAGCAAAGAGCCAGATACTGAACAATGTAAACTCCATCACATCCTGCTGAATAAAACCTTCACTGAAAGGGTGGAGGAAAGATTAAAGGAGGTTCTATTACAGACTTTATGCTGTGATAATTTTTCCTTCTTCATATTGAAGAGCACAATCCTGGCTGCTTCATTTTATGATCAGACATCCACGCTTAAACCCAATAAGAAAAATAATCTGCTTGAATGGGATTATTTGCACAAGTGAGAGTTTGCAGAACAAGAGCTTAAGCAGCCCACCCATGTGGTGTTCACTGGGAATTTCCTTCAGGGAAATCTTCAGAGAGAGGCTTTTTGCAAGTGCTGTGCAATTTCATTTAAGAGGATGGGTCAGACACTCAGTGATGCAATTCAAAGCAGTATTGTTGGTATTAGCTATTCTCTAAGGTCTTCCCTGTAAAGATCTGACCTGCAGAGCCAGCTGTATATTAGCATTATCTTTTTATGCTTCCACAACAGGGAGGTTTAATAAGTGGCCATCTCTTTTTAGAATGTTCTTGCCACGAGACAAAACAGAAATACTGTCTGCAATAATACCAAGGTCAAAACGTACTGCTAAGAAACAGAAGAGCATTTCACCAGAGAATGGAATGGATGTTAAATATTTTAAGAATCTGCTGCTTAAATAAAAAGTAACCTCCTGTGCATTAAAAATACATTTATTGATCCTATTCAGGATTCAACAGAAATACTTCCTTAAAAGGACTTGTTTGCTGCCAAAATGAGAATGTTTATACGACTATCTTTGGTAAATGAAATAGAAATCATAAGACATACTTAATAAAAGAGTTTGAATCCCTCTCTTCCCTTCAATAATTAACCTAAATTGCAGTTAAAGCACTGACAGTGCAAGGAAAGCATTTAAAGAGTGAGATGAGAAGAAAAAAGGTGCATGACTTCAGACATCCTAGCTAATATATGCAGATGGAACTCTTAAACAAATAAATTTAAAAGGACCCCCACTGTCAGCACTTGGCAGAAATAGAAATCATGTTCTTTACTCTCAGTGTACCCTTATCTCTCTCCTCTTTTCCTCAGTGAATGTGAATCAGAAACTGACACTGGCAAAACAACTTCTGAAAAACTTCTGAAAAATCCCAAAAAAAATGAACCTGGGTTTATTTCTGATACTATGGAATCTGGAATAGATACATAGTCTGGAATAAATTCCCCCCCAAAATATCCTGATACCCCCCAAATAAACCCCATAACACCATGCACTGACTTTCCCCAGCACATCACATTTGCACCATTTATTTCATGTCTTTTTATCTTTGCAGTTCTGGTTTGTAACTTCCACAAGAGACAAAGAGACAACTTGGTTTTGGGAGGAATTGAGAACTCTGCTGTTTGTACTACTGAAAAAA
>PYHW01010821.1:965476-1009023 GCA_013186435.1 Turdus rufiventris | reverse complement strand
CCTTCATAAACATTTTACCTGTTCCTATCAGTACCTGTTCAGATTGGCAGAGTTCAGAGAAGTCTTTCAAGGTTTTTATCATCAAGGTCTCATCTGACTTTGGAGCATATTTGCTCTGAAATTACTGATGGTACATAAAGGAAACAGAGTAACATCAACCTATGCGCTAAACTCTGAAAAATGTAATTCTGAGAGATGCCACAGGAATTTTCAACATAAAGTAGAGCTTTGTAATAGGATTCCCCCTCTCCATAACGTGAGGAAATTTGGAAGGCACATTTTTAATATGTATGGACAAGCCAAACTCCAGACTTTAATCACAAAATGTGAATGGGAAGTGAGGAACTCTATGTTTATTTAATGCACATCTATGGAAAAGCCCCTGGTACCTTCAAAGGTCAAATCAGTGCATGCCCTTTATTTATGCTCCCTGTCCCTCTTGCCATTGTATATCTGGGTGTGTCCCTCAGAGAATGAAGTGCAAATACAATCTGAAATGGATACTATTTCCAAATAAACAATGATAAAGTGTTGGCCTTTCTTTATGGACACCCTCAGACTGGGGGGGCTCTGCAGACACAGGGGATCACAAGCCACAGGGCTCAGACCTGGTGTTTGAAGGAGAATAGCTGAAAGGTCTTGACATGTAACTGGAAACCAGGCTGTGCTCCTGAATTTATGAAACAACACCTTTAATCTGTCAAGGATTCTCACTAATGAGAATAAGGCTCTTTGAAGCCTGATGCGTGGATTAATATGCTTGGGTCAGTAACTCTGGGTAGATGGGAGCCATCAGATTGTTTTGTACATGCACTTGTAGCAATATCTGCCCTCAACTCTTTGTTCTGGAGCACTGAAAATCCTGGGCAGAATGGGCCAGCTCAGCTCAGCTGCCAGCAGTGCCTGTTATTAACTAATTAACAACATGCTTCAAATTGCTCCTTCCAAAATTTTTTCCTCGTGCGAATACTACAGATCCAAATGTTATGAAATATTAAACTGGGAAATTACAGTCAAATTTCCATTCTTTAATATTATATCCCCTACAATCAAGAACTACTGTGCCATATGAGACCAATTTTGTTTTTAATGATTCAGCACCAACTAATTTCTTCCACAGATGGAGTTTGTGGGAGTCCCTGCGTGAGTCTCCCTTACACATCTCTATTGATAATCCACATTCAGTTTGGCACATTCAAATTAGATTACTCACCACCACATCATGACAGATTTCAATGATGCTTTGTGATAACTATTAGTTTTTAATCTGATTTTGGTTTCTTGTAACTCACTGAATTAATCCATTAATTAATTCCTTTAATTGATTTGTGAGTCTATCACAAACCCTTTAAAAAATAAACATTAAAAGAGACAAAAATAGAACAAATATATTTTAGCTAATTAAATTCAAAAAAGAACCACACGGAGTATTTCTAACCCTCCTCATCCTTTATAGTTTCTAACTTCTCTGTGTATGAAAGTGATATAGAAACTTCATAATAATTGCTGAAGTGACTCATTAAAATGCAGAACTATGTGAAAGGGAAAATATTTCTGACATCTAAAGGCAAGGTAAAGTTTTCTAAAGAAATAAGTTTGCAGATCACTCCCACAGCTAAAAGACTGGCATAAATTAGCATCCTTGTGTCAAGGATTTGAAACAAATGAACCTATCTTTTAGCAACCGAAGCTAAAAATATGGAACAGTTGCTTTTGCTTTCACCAGGACAAATGCTTTGCATAAAATGAAATATTCATAAAACACCTTGGTTCTAAAAATAGGTAATTTATCCCTGCAATCATAAACACCAGGGCCCAGGAGCTGTATCCATGCCATAGGGAGGGTAAGGTGCATTCTGCTGCTGACCCAGGACACACTGACATGTCCTGCAAAGCCCTTCAGGAAAGCAGGGCTTGTGCTGCCTGCCTGCTTGTCAGCAGACAGAGAAATAAAGTGGAAGAAACGGAAGAAAACCTCTTAATTAATTATCTTGTTTCTCAAAAGCTCTCTCAAAATGTCTCTTTCTAGGTTCTGGATATGCTTGCTTCACCACCGGTCAAGTGGATTTAAAATTCACCTAAATATGGGAATTCCTCTGGTTAAAGCCCTCTAGGAATGTCCTAGAAAAGAAGGGAATTGGATGAGGAAGATCCCAGAGGAAACCTAAGCTGATTTCCCATCTACCAGCACAGTACAGCTCAGAGCAAGGCTTTGCAGGAAGAGGAAGATTTGGGTATTTTAATTGATTGGCAACTTTAGGAGGGCTACAAATGCGAGAGCTCATCTGGAACCATCCATACATTTTGCTTGTTGTCAAAACTGGGATTAAGGTCAGGTCTTAGAGAAGTGAGGGAAGAATGTAGGGTAGTCAGGGCATTAATCCACTGCCAGCAAACCTCAAGACAAAGTTTGAAATGGAGTTTCATTTATGAATCTTACATTATTTTCTTTCCTCTTAAACAAAAGGCAATGCACTAGAGAGGTGTTTGTGGTATAATATGCATGTGTGAGCAGAAATAATGGCTTCACATATTTAAACTGAAAAGAAGAAAACAATGTTCTTGTTTCACTTGGCTGAAAGAGAGCAAGGGAGAGAGGGAAGAACATGGTATTTATGAAGGTAAAATAAAGTATTTAAAATGTTTCATATTAATTGAATTGTCATATTTAAAGTATTCAGCTCAAGTGCAAAACCTATGAATCTTTTTTTCATTTACCATGTTTATGAATTTTGCAACATAGCCTGGAAAGGTAGGAAGAAGTAACAGGTGGGTAAAAGTCACAGAGTTCACAGATTAAATTATTAAGACTAATTTAAGGAACATAGAAAACTAAATTAAACTAAAATTAAAATATAATTGTTAAAAAACTAATAACAACTACAAGGCCTGTGGAAAATATGTGCGAAACAACTGAGGCACTCAAATCAGTAACAGCAAAATGTTTCCTTTGCTTCATAGGCTCAGGGTTTAGAGCGAATGGCTTTTCAAACATTTTACTAACACATTTCCTTTAACTGGCAGGTGATAGAAAAGAGGTTCATTACGGTATCAAGGAAAAGCTCCCAGCACTTAGAAATACAAGACCTTCCAACACTCCTGTGAGGTGTTGCAGAATTATGGTTCACCATCCTATAAACTGAAATAAACCTCTGTGAAAGAGGGGATCACATCCCAAATCTCCAAAATCAAAGCTTTCTACCAGGGTCCTGTTACTGAGAAGAATGAGAATTTTGGTTCCTCTGGGCTATTTCAGAGTTGACGTGATCGCTGGGAGGGCAGGATAAAGTTTATAACTGCCTTTTCTTAAAAGACTGGTTTCTGCTGAAAAACATTCACCCTGATTTGAAAGCTATGAAATGCCAAATGCTTTACTGCTTCATATTTATATAACATATTGTCTGATTTGATCTATCAGACAAAATATTTTTTGATTTTTGTAACAGCAATTATTTCTCATCCATAGATCAGTTTTTCTGAGCAAAGGTGTGAAAAGAAACTAATGAAACTATTTTAAAATATTTTCTGTAGGCAATGTGAAAGAAAGAGATTTTTTTGTTTTGTTAAAAGCATCTGTAACAGTCTGGTTAATATTTTTTGTTTTACTTTGTAACAACAGCCATCATTCTCACTGAGAATTTCAGAGCATTAAAGGTACTTAAATATCAGGGGAAATGAGTCTTTACATCAACCCATTATTCAGCAAATAAACATTAAGCTCTTCAATTTTCAGTCCCATACTCCTTCCAGTGTCATATTTGATATTAGTGTCAGTGACTTGAGTTCGCATATCTTTTATTACTGTAAAGTAGCATAAATTTTATTGCATCTAAATATTAATTTGACAAACACTTGTTAATGTTACTGAATAAATGTCTATGACTTATAAATCTTCCCTTTGAATAACTATAAGCTCAATAGGATTTCAAAATGCAATCTCCTCTTTATTGTTTGCAAACAGATAAAACCAGAAGGCTGAAAAAACACAGGAGATCTAACTTCAAAAATAAAATTACTAAAGGTATCCATCATATTCTTAAAAATTTCTGTGAAAACTATCTTCTTCAATTTAAAAGTCCTAAAAATTTATTAATATTCTGTGTAATTTGTCAAGCATTGGCAACAGTGATAGAAGAGATCAAATACTGTATGAACAGGGCCTCCTCCATAAGAGCACAGCGACAGAAATAAGAAGTCAAGGAAAATTAATGCCTTTAAAAATGTGTTACACTCCATTTTTTTTTTAACCTCGGTAATTTAATGCGTTAGAACAACAGACACGTGGCTTAGATTTTTGTGTTGGCTTCAGTGAGGCTCCCAGGAAGCAAATGAAATGGAGGTGTTTCCTGGCACCTCTGCAGGGGATGCCCAAAAGGGGAGCCCAGAATATTGAGTACTGTGCCAAAATGCTGCTGGACTTCCAAGTGATGAAGGTTTCAGGGCAGCTTTGAAGCTTTGCAAAGGTTATGGAGAAAAAAGTTGTATTTCATATGCCAGTGTGAGGACTTACTACTACAGAGCTTGCTTTTCATCATTCACAACAAAAACTCCCCCACTTCTGTGTATTTCAGAGTGCAATCAGTGCTGACACCATTAAAATCACCACATTATGCAAGGACAGTGAACCTGCACTCACCTACCCCAGCATGAAATGCCCTCCTCCTCCACAGTCTGCTCTGCACCACACACTGCTGAGATACATCTAATTACAGTAATAAAAACCTCCACCTGTTTCCTCTGCTTATCTGGGTGGAAAAAGAAAGACAGACAT
This sequence comes from Turdus rufiventris, assembly GCA_013186435.1. Lineage (NCBI taxonomy): Eukaryota > Metazoa > Chordata > Aves > Passeriformes > Turdidae > Turdus > Turdus rufiventris. The sequence continues at coordinate 1,004,252 of PYHW01010821.1, read as the reverse complement.
GGACTGAACTTAAGTGAATTAAAATTAACCTAATAGTCCCAGTGATTTAAGCAAAGGCAGGTGGTCTGGTTGCCTCTTCCTACACTTTCCTATTGGAAGTGGGCAAATAGCCTGCCAGGTTTGTGTTCTAACAAGTATTTTTAAAGTTGTTTACTCACCCGGGGAAAGGAAAATTAAGGTCACTGCTAAGTAGAAATGGGAAAGGAGTTTCAAAAGCACTCAGCACAGAAGTGAGCTCTGATCCTGTTCAGTGTACTGGAGATACTGTCATTAATTTCTACAAGGCCGATGCAAAACATCTTGGAAAATCTGAGGGAAGGATCCCTTTTATTTTTAAAATATTGACTAGTTGTTTGCCCTTCTCTCCTGCTACGCTGACCCTCATAGATTCCTTCTTCAACAAGATTCTTTAAAAATCAAAGATTACAAAGAAGATTTGAAACATATCTGGAGGGCATCAAGAGGGAGAAAAGCATTTTCCTATCAGCAGTGTTATTGCTATAGTATTAAACTTAAGAGCTACAAAAATAGTTCTGATTCCTGGCTGAAAGGTCAGCAGGGACAGCCTGATGTTCAATTTAAGAATATTTTTATCTTGACTGAAGCATGGGATTTAATCTTTATCACAAAATGAACACCAAGCAGCAGAAGACTAATTGCTTTTTAACAAATCATGCCCCTGGGGAGGGCATAAACAGCTGTTCTGATATGGACACTCCTATGTTTGGGTGAAGGGACCTGTGCTGAGCGTTCCTGTGTCTGGAGCTGTGAGTGACCCACGCTGGGACAGGAACACCCTGGGGGCTGCTCTGCCTGCACAGAGCTTCCTGACAGGTCCATCCTGCTGAGACCAAGGGAATAATTAGCCATCAATTTTAGTTTTTTTGGTTTTTACCAGCCATCTTCAGGTATAAATAGAAAAAGTAGAGCCCTCCAAATGATGCCATGCTGTTTGTGCTTCTGGTGCAATCCAAGTATTCAAGTCTGAATCTAAATCAAGGTAAAGATTTTTTAGTTAAAATATCCACTTCCAAGTTTCTCTTTCAGGAATCTACACTGAGTTGTATTTGTACCCTGTCTTTGCTGCATACAGACAACAGTGGCAGCAATATTCTTACCTTCCTCTGAAGGCTACAGCTTTTTGTGCTGGGGCTGCAGTCTCACTGAAATAGAGGGGAAAGGAGCCTGTGCATGCCAGAAAGGAGAACAGAAATATTTGACACACCGAGATTAAACTTTGGAACAGCAATACATTAGTTGGGTTAAAGAACTGCCTCAGATCAGAGCAGTTCCTGTCCCAGAAAAGTAACTGTACATTGGGTTCAGCAGTTTTATGAGAAACAATGGTATCATCCATTTAGTTAACTGGTATATTTTAGCAAGTGCATGTAATTTTAAATTAATTTTACTTTTGAAATATTTTTTTTTCATATTTTGTCCCAGATGAAGAAATAAGCTGCAGCCTGAACATTTGTCTTGATATTATTTCCCTTTCTTTCATTATGTTTCTCTGTATAAAAGAAAGAATATTTTAGATAAAGACAAAATAATCATGGCATGGGTTGCTTCAGACACTCCCCTTTTCCCTGTGATTTGTTTCTCCTGTTTAAACCATAGTCTTCATAGTTTATTAAATTGTAATCTTTCAATCTACATTAACAGGAATTTTCACTTCCTAACAATGCCAACACTGAGTAATGACATTTAGGCAGATAGTGTTCAGTGCTGTGATAACAACATAAATTTGTATATAAGCATATTAGAAGGATTTTTATTAGAAGTTTTGGAGGAAAGAAATCTACATCTGTTCTGTACTTAGCCCAGGATGTCAGCTGATATTTTCAGGGCACTTTTGCACTCTGAAGTATAAAAAAGCACTAAGGAAAACAACTTTATCCACTGCAGCATCCAGGGAATAGAAAACATATGGATAATGCATCTGTATCAATATGTCACTGATTCAGAAGCAGCTACTAAGTTTAGGAAGTGTTTATATTCATGTCTTCCTTAAAAACTGGCTTTGGAGACATTTGCTATTTAATCCACGTTTTATAAATATAGCTAAACCATAGGTCATAGTGAAGCTTTCAGGATAAATATATGCAATTAGAAAAAGGCAGGCAGAAGGAACCTGAAAGTCATTGCAGATAAACAAAACCTCGTCAGTCCTTGGGGGGTGGAGGTCTGTATTAATTAAGAGAACTAAAAAAATCTTGCAGCCTGACAAATGACAGTAATTTAGGTAATAAGACAAGCAGTAAGGAACACAGCCAAAAATAATTTTAAACTTGAGAATGGGACAGAGCAGACAGTGGATCCTGCTGAAAAATGAATTCCTAAGCAGCATTTTTGTGCTTATTTTCTAAATTACTTAGACATGTATTGAGATTGTGAACATGGACATCATCCTGCTCTCTGTTCAGTGTTTCAATGACAGTAAAGACACTGAGGTGCTGGAGCATGTCCAGAGAAGGAAATGGGGCTGGAGAAGGGTCTGCTTGGGGGAGCTGAAGGAGCTGGGGATGTTTATCCTGGAGAAAAGGAGCCCCAGGAGAGACCTCTGCTCTAAAACTCCCTGAAAGGAGTTTGCAGCCAGGTGCAGGGTCATGCTTTCCCTGGAGAAACAAGCAGTAGGACAGGAAGAAATGGCCTCACACCACACCAGAGGAGGTTCAGATTGGATATTAGAAAATACTTCTCTGCTGAAAGGGTTCTCAAGCCCTGGACCAGGCTGCCCAGGGAAGTCACCATCCCTGGAGGTATTTAAAAGCTGTAGATGTGGCACTTGGGGACATGGTCTAGTGGTGGCTTGGCAGTGTTGGGCAAATGGTTGGACTTGGTGGCCTTAAAAATCTTTCTCAACCTAAACAATTCTCTGATTCTATTCCATGTTTTCACTTTCCCAGGACAGCCAAGAGCTCAGACTGTGCCTCACACCTTCCCTGGCCTGGCAATGCCTCCTGCCAGCAGGTGGGTGAGAAACACTCCCAGGACCAAACCTGAGCACTTTTAGGTGCAGAGATCAAGCACATCAACCTTAAACTCAGTAATGCTTTCTTACATGAATTTCAGACATTTCTGCTTTTTTTTCCTGCATTCTTGATAATTTCGGCTCATGAGCGCTTCCCAAACATTCTAATAAACACTGATAATTTTAGAATGTTTTTGAAGTTCACAGTTCTGTTCCTTGCTAACACTTATTTTGGATTCTCAGATCTCATGCCAGTTCTTCTATAACAACATAAAACCAGCAGATTAACTTTTTTCTCATCACCAGTTAACACCTTTTCACTTTCTGGAAGCCTATTTTAAAAGTTTATTTCATTAAATCTTTGAGCCCTTCTCAGGGTTATTCAGGAGTCTGATGTCTAAATGCAATGCTGAATGTGCCATTACTTTCTCCAATTTTATTCTGATCCACCTTTCTAAATGTTAATTCTAAAACTGGTGACATTTCCCCCTGAACTGGGAATAAGTCTGATATGTCTTTATTCATTTCTGTTAACACTGATTCATTTAATCACTGAGTATTCCAACCTTTGGTACGTTTGACTGCAGCCTGATAGCAAAAATGACCTACCTTATGATGGACAGAAGTCACTAATTTTTTTTTGCTACTTCAGAAAAATAAAATTAGGAGACTACCATAAAAAGCTAATGAATTACACTGCTAACTGTGAATATGCATTTTTAAATATTAAAAAGCACAACAAATAAAAGAAATCTTTCTCCTTGTTTTTGTGTAACTGTGTAGATAGTAACTGTAAGCATCCAAACAGATGAAAATGAGAGGATCCCTAACCACAACTACATTAAATTTTTGACTGTGGTCAGAATGTACTTTGAGTAAATTTCTGGAGGAGCATCCATCTACACAGGTATAAGGAAAGCTAAAGGTCTTTGGAAATTCACCATCTGTCCTTTTTGATGGAAAGTGTCAGGCTGTTTTTTGATGTAAAATGTCAGGCAGAGAAAATATCAAAATCTAGAAAACACATCAAAGAACACAGGATAAAAAAATTGCTGCAGCCATACTCTTTGATGCTGAAAAGCCTTTGATACACCTGAGATAGAGTACAGGACAGATGACTCAGCTACAGGTTTTCCAACTGAAAATAAAATCCTTTAATAATTTCTCAACTTTATCTTTGTAATAAATATATAAACATTGCAGCCCAGAAATACCTCTGCTTTTGTTGGGAATACTTTTATTTGAGAAACAAACTTACCAAAGTGTGTTAGATTGGCTAGTTGGAGTGAAGTCTTGGGTAACTATGGCACAAAATCTCCTGACTGTCAGCTATATTGGATTGTTTCCACATAAATATCCACTGTTTACCAGGAGCTCCTGTCCTTGGAGATATGCAGACTCCCACAGAATAACAAATGGACTACTCAGGATTCTCCTAATGATATCTAGAAAGTAATTTGTGTGGAGATTATTTCTACTGTAAAGTTGACTGCTGAAGGTGTGTGCTGCACTCCTGAGAGTGCGTAACTTTCCTTATTATTTACTGAAACTTGTGGACCTCAGTGATGAAACTTTAATTAAATAATGTCCTAAATGGATTCTTCTGTTTGACCTTACTCAGTTTCATAGGCTCGGTTTGCATGAGGGATTCCACCTCTGGTTTACTCAATTTGAATCTCATATCGTTCTATTCCGCTATAATGCCTTTTTAAGGAGTGCTGGTATTTGCACAACAGCATTTGTTTTCTTTCCACTGTGTTGTGGATTTATTGGTACAGATATGCAGCTTCCAATGGAACAGACAGAGATTGGATTTAATCCTCACAAAGATCTCGCTGCGGTTCTTTGCTGTTTTCCCCAACATCAAGTTGCTGCTCAAGATAAAAAATATTTTAGGTTATCCTCAGGATGAGAAAATTTTTTCTGTGCAAAAGAACCCTCTGTAAAATGATTTTAGAAGTCCGTCTGAAACACAGAATCAAACAGATCAGGAGTACGAATGCACAGACCAGCAGAGGAACGAGAAGTTCAGTGGGATGTACACATCCAGCATGGAGCTCACTGCAAATATTGAGGGAAAAATAACTCAGACACACTAAATAAAACCATGATCTGTGTTAGCCAAATTAATTTTAATTACCAACTGAAAAATAGATTCTAAGTAATTTACGATGCTGTCTTATTTTGCACTAATTGAGTTTCCATAATAAAAATAGATCTATAGACTACTTGTCCAAACACTTTAATCCAGATTTTAAAAGCACTTTATGTGCTTAGGACCTTGTCAAAAAAGAATCTATTAAGTACTTAGTATTTCAAAATCTATTGGGTTTGCCACCTCAAGTATGATTAATTACTTAGGGCTTTTTTTCCGCAAAAGAAAACTGAAAACACTTTTTTGCTCTGCAAAGCATTTGTACACTATTTTTTGTTTAAAATATGTCTCCATGAAGAAAAAAATGCAGAATAACCATATTGGGCCAAAATAGGATGACTATTGTCCTTGCAACATCGCAATTCATATAGCTAGTATTCAAAACCTAATTTTTCAAGGCTTGAAATTACATTTTGAAATAGAACAGGGAAAAAAATATCATTCTTAGGCAGCAGTATTTGAATGGAGCTCATTAAAACATCTCTTGACAGGTTATATTAAGTGCTACAATTATGCCTAATTTTGGTTTAGTACAATATGTTAATTTTAAACAGTTTGAGAGATTGTATCTCTTCTGGCCATTTTCTCCCTGCTTTGAAAGTGCACTTCACTCCAGCAATAATCATAATTTCATATTGGAACTAACTGCATTCCTTTAGTTCTCATATTGCAGAGAACAATTTAATAGACACATTGGCCTTACTCTGCTGAAGTTTTTTTTTAATATTTAATATCATCATGAGGTCAGATAGGAGAGATCTGGAATGTGTCAAAACATACGGAGCAAGATCCTCTCTTTCCTTGGAAAGCAGCGATGAAATTCCTACAGCATACATGGCAGGAAGAACTGGGAGCCAGGATTAAACATACAGACTGTTCTACATCATCTTTTTCTAGGAGAAAGATCCTTTCCACTGGAGAGAATTTGTAAACATGAAAGTAACTCCTGTACTCTTTTTTGGGGGAGTTTTTTTTCTCCCTATGTGTAAAGATCTGCAGCAGGTTACCTAGAGAGCCAATTAGATGAGAGATTAGGACAAATATTAACCTTTGAACTGAAATGGAAAAAAACCCATCTGATGATACAGATGGAGTCATGTGCACTTTGGGTTAATGCAGAAGGCAGTGCTTCAGCCTACATTTTCATTTAAAAGGTAAAGAGTAATGAATTTAATTTTCTCTTTTGAAAGGTGCTATAAAAGATAAATAATATAAAGCTATGTCTGCCTGGGTTGAAAATCGAGAGATGAGAGTTTCAGCTGGAAAATAACCTCTAATTACCAATTCTGAGCTCTTAAGATGAAGTAATTTACATTTCATGTAGTTGTGTGTGAAACCAGGAGTGGTGAACCTTCCCTCCTGCACAAATTACACATCACACTCTGCAGACAGCCAAGAGCTGTGAGACACGAGCCAGTCCAGAGAACAGATGCTGGCAGGGAAAAGGTGAAAATAGGCCACTGAAAGTCCACTGGACTCCTAATCCATTGGGAGGGTTTTGGTTTTGGTTTTTTTTTTGTTGTTCAATATAGAAAGTGTAATATAACAATGTGGGTGTACCCTAGAGCAAGAATCCTAGGCAAGAGAAGAAAATCAAGCATGAGAGCAGCCCTGAAAGTTGCAAGGGAAGCTCAAGATCAGACGGAACAATCACCCCATGTCAGTCAATAGATGGAGGGCTCAGTACTCATCATGTGAGGGTTTAGCTACAGAGCAAAAAGCATCTCTCACACCCCTCACACCCCTCACACACCTCCCACTTTTTGGTCCAGCTATTTTCTGGCTCAAGAAGGAGCAGAGAAAAGCCATTTATAACTAACATCTTTTTTTTCCAAGATTATGGAAGAATATCCTAAAAATCCAACATCCTAAGGAATTTCTGTTGATGGAAAAAGTGCACACCATAGGCAGAGATGACTTTTTCGAGCTGAGCTGGATTCTGAGTCACCTCACTGCTGGAATAGCAGAGGCTTTGTCTCCCCTGAGAGGTGGGAGGTTAAATCATTTAATGAAGAGATTTGTAAGTCTTTAAATGTCAGACATACTGAAAACAGTCAGCAAATGAAAGGTGATAACAATACCAATAATAATAATACTCCATGAATTTTGAATAGACACTCTTGTACATCAATAAATAATCACATTGTACATTCCATTTGAACGTTTCTGAATTAATAAAAGGCATTAACTTGACTGTCAAGCACTAAAATGAGGACATTTGTTTGCTGGAAGATTTCTTCACTGTGAATAAACATCCCTCTGTCAGATTCTCATATAAGTATGGATAACAAGATTTCCACTAATAGAGAGATGCAACAGATGGGCCAGGATTTTCCTATGAAATTTTAATAAATCACATTATTAAATAAAATATTCCTTTTGCTGCCCAGGATTTTTTTCCCAACATTTTAATTTTATAATTTGATTTCTTCAATGAAGCATAGCAGCCAGAACATGAAATTTTGGGAGCACTAGAAAAGGCAAATTACCCTCAGAAAGCATCCAAATTTGCCATTTCCACTTGACCTCCATCTTGCTGAGGGAGGAGAGCAGTCAGCTCTCACTGAGCACTGACAATGGAGCCCAAGACTGAAGTGCAGGAACTTCTCATGACTGCTCAGTCATTTAACCATTTTCCTTTGTGCTCTCATTGCATGTTGGTAATAAGCAAAGAAGCCGGTCCTGTATTGAGTTTTAGCAACTATTTTGTCAAAAAACGAATTAAGTTTCTATCCCTTCTCAAAAATACAGTACTGATTGTGTTCCAGCTAAATTCACTCGATTTCTGATGTTGTCCTGATATTAATATACTTATTAACCAGAAAGCTCAGCTGAGTTCCCAGTGTAGCAAAAGTTTAAGCTCAGTGATGGTAGGCAAGATATTTCTGAATAAAGGATTTATTTTAAGAAATACCTGGTGTAGGGAGCAGCAGTAGGAGCAACACATCCCCAGTCAGGTGAGCACTGGGCTGCAGAGATCCCCTCCACCTCTATCCCTTGATATGCCTGAGTCTAAACATTCCAAATTTAAACTGAAACAGTATTTTTGCATTGCATTTTTGCCTTAAAAATAAAAGATTTTTAGTCTTCATAACACATTTTCATAACAGATTTTGCAGTAGGGCTGAGGACCAATTCTCAGTTTAAATTACTATTAAATTGCCACTTAAAACTGGGACATGTTTTATTTCCACTTTTGTACATCAAAAAGTTTCTAAATTTTTCACTCAGTGACCTTCTTCACAAATAGCTTCAAAAGATCAAAATCAACATCTAAATATTACAATAGCTTAGAATTAGAATTTTTCCGCTTGCACCACCAGATTTCCCCAAGCACACTCTCAGTTTCAGATCTGCATTTTCTTACAGCACATGACACTGAGGAGGTCTCTTCACCTGGAGATTCCTCCAGGCAGGTATCTGGAAATGCTGACACAGCCCTTTTAGTTCAGATAGTGGTTTGTGTTAGTCTGGGGTCCTCAGGAACATGCAAACATCTAAATAGCCTTGAAAAAAACAGCCTGCCCAATCAGTCTGGTGTACTGACATCAGCAGGATTGCAGAGATTTACAGACATTGCAAACCTGGGCCAGAAAAAGAAAAGAGCAGAAGATAAATCCTTCAGATCCCAGCCATCAATACATTGGATACTGATATGACAAAAACATATTTTCAACTTGTCATCAGAGAATGCTAGACTTGAAGAATTAAATAATCCTAAAATACTGGATTTGTTTACATCTGAGCTGAAGGAAGACTCCTAGGCTCTATGTAGTGTGTGAGATGCAGTCATGTTCGAACTATGATTCACTTCAGGCCATATTGTCTCAATTATCTGATGATACAAAGGTGGCTGTTGATGAGGTATCTGGCAAAAACTCCACATCAGTGCTACTGTCATGCTTAACTAACAGATGTTTAAAATGAAAGGCTGACAGTTTTTATGTGATGATTTAATCTTTTTAGTTGCCAACTGTAGCTTAATTTAATTTTAATCAAGAGTAATAACCACCCATAATTGCTATTATAGCAAGGCTCCATTTTTACCTAGAGCCTGAAGCAAAAATTAGCAAAGATTGTGCCTGCAGATTCTAACCTAAAATTTTTCTGATCTAAAATATGCTTCCAAACACATTAACTTTGAAGTACTTCCAAACAATACAGATACATATATAAATATGAATGAAACAATACAGAGATGAATGAAAAGGCAAAATCGCAATCAGTGGAAACTACTGTACAAAAAGGAAGTGAGTATGTGCTGCAAGAGATGATGAGGAAATATAAATTCCATTCTGTATTAAAGGACAATAGAGAGCAGTCAGCGCCCAGGGTGCAGCCACATGATCCCCATGCCTTTTGAAGCTTTTCCAGAAGTTCAGGTGTTACCCCTTTAGTGGTGTGCATTTCAAGCCATGGTATGCCAGCCTCTGACCCAGAACATCTCTCACAGCGCAGGAGCTCACACAGATTTCTTTGTCCCAGAGGTGTGTGCCCAGCACTCCCCACTCCACTGTGGCTCCAGCAAGGTCACAAGGAGCACACAGCCTGTTCAGAGCAGGATGTAAACAAGAAATATCTCCTATTTTACATGCATACAGTTCTGCACGTGTGCTTGCTTACCTCTGTCCTTTTAGCCCTTACAAAGTAAGACCTTCAGCAGAGAGAGAAGCAACTAAAGAATGAATTATACAAAAAATATCTCTCTTCTAACCAAGAATCATGTGAGTAGCTTGGAGGAAGCCAAGTGTAGGTAAGCCAAATTGGTCCACATCCACTGGACCCAGCAGGGTCTCGGGGCCACATCAAGGAATTAAACCAGAAAAAGGGATGGGGAAAAGAGATTAAAGGGAGAGGGTTGATTGCAAGATTTCCTGCTGCACTTCTCTCCTGCTCAGTTACATGACCATGCTTGTTCTGAGAGCTGGCCTGGCTCCAGTGATCACTGCTGCTGACAGCAGACCTGATGTTTCACGTAATGCAAAATGAGCACGGGATTTAAAACTTTCTTGTTTTCAAGAGCAGGCACACTGCAAATCAAAACAGATAATTCCTGCAAGCAAATACATCTCAGGTCATTTCATGATCAGCCAGAAGAGGCCAAGGCAGTGCAGGCTACCCATGGGTAATGTTTTCCTTGATGAACCTGCTGTGGCTCATCAGAGAAGATCAGAACATCATCTACTCATCAGAGAATCGAATGGGTGGGAAACCAGGTGGCAACTGGGAGAAGTCAAATCTTCCTCCATCAGATGCCAACCAAGCTTGATGGCAGCCAGCTTGCCCTCATGAGGTGACAATCTGACTGTCCCTGACTGTGCAGTTGCTGTAGCTGAGGTTATGGCACCTGCCTGACCTCACTACCCCAGGCTTATTAAAACCTTGCAGTTAATCTCAAGATGCCAGATTGGCTGTCTCGCAGAAAACAACTGTCATGAATTTTAAAATTTTTATCCATAACAGCAAGTGAGCATCTCAGGTCATTTCCACACCTTCAGATATTTGTATTCTTGTGGCAGTTTTATTCAGTTATTTTTCAGCTGCCTTGTACATTTGGTTTGCATACTGTATTACACATGCTTGATAAAGAAGTACACATCCTTCTCTCAATAGAAATAATAGGTCTGAACCTTAAGAGACTGTGCAACATTTCATTCTAACAGGGATAGAGTGGTTGGAAGAGAGCCAGGCAAGGTGGCTGTCCAGGAAAAATGGAATTAAGAAAACAAAAAAAATACTATTACCTCCTAAGTAATTTTGTTTTTAAAACTATGCTTTCCTCTTTTTTTTACTTTTCTCCTTTATATTTTGAAAGAGAGGCAGAGATTATGAAGACATCTGATGGGTAGGAAATAAAAAATGTCACTAGAACCCAGAAAAATTGACTCTGGAGACACAGAAAAGACCAGATCTAGGGAGCTCTCTCTTGGTCTCATTCCTAACTTCACAAGTTTTCAGTACGTATGGCTGTGCTAGCAGGTCAAATAATCCACAGCACGGATGCTAAAATGTCTTTAACACCACTGGCAGCATATTTTCTCTGAAAAATACCTGTTTAAGTAGCTCAGAGCATACAAATTTCAATGGAACTTGTATCCAGAAGTGATTTCTTAGCTCCATCATACAACTTCTTGCCAAAATTAAGAAGAGATGCCTTTTACAAAGCTGTATGCCAGAGCAGGTACCTGGGATGTGGAGCTCCAAGAGTGGCCTGAAGGAAGCAGACCTGAGCTCCAGACAAAAAGCAGATTGTAGAAAATCTGTCCATATCCAAGATGTCTCAACAGGAAATGCAGTTTTGTAGTCAGTTATTTAATGAGTGGAGGCAGAGGCTCCAGGGAGCTTTTATCCATCTGTTGTCAAGCCACAACTGATACCACACTGACCCAAACGTTCAGCCAGAACAACCTTCAGTACTGACTCAGTGTGGTGGGGTGTGATGAGAAATATTTCTTTACTGTGAGACAGGTCAGGTACAGCAGCAATATTTGATGTTCTGATAAAGCAGAGGCACAGATTGAAGACACAAGGTTCAGGCTGAGTGGATATGGTGACATTTCAATACACCACTGGTTAGTTACGAGCATCTGAGAGTGCAAACTGAAGGAGCCATGGTAACAACACTAGGGTTCACTGCAGGAACCACCTCCTGAAACTCAGCTGCTGTGAGCACAGGAGGGACACTGGCAGGACTCGAAGGCAAGCCTCAAGATTTTTCAGGTCAGTGAAAAAAGATATCAAAGAGAGAAAATTATTGAGAAATGGTGATTTCAATGGAAGACACATTCGTTTTCCCAGTGAAAAAGGTCCATGTGAAAACATCACTGAGGAGAAATATTTCTGGTACTGTTGAGTTCATAAGAGTAACTGTGAATAATAGATCCTTTTCCTCTAGAAAAATAGAAAAAGACACAGAAGCTGTTCCTCATTTTACTCTAAATTTCAGATGTTAATGGCCAGTTTTCATTACACTCTTGATGGGTAACACTTATTTGCTCTTTTCTGATTCAAATGACATCAGAGAAAATTAGTTTTTAAAAAAAAAAAGTATTTCTGTCTTTCTAAATACAAAGCATACTTTCAATATCAGTGGATATTTAGCCCTTAATTGCAGAACTTTGTAAAAAATCTTGAATGTTTGTAATTCATTCCTGCAGTTAGAAAGTAGAATGACATTTATCCCCAATCAGTGCACCAGTCACACACAAAAACTTACATTCACTATTTGATCTTTTGACAAACACAATAGGTGTTAGTACCTTTGCCAGAAGACAACTTTAAAAAGCTGTTTAAGTTCTCAGCTTAGAGTTCCTGTTCATTCCTTCTACCAGAATGTGCAGTATTGCTGCAATAGATCACCAGGGCTGCTTTTCTCTGATGTATTGTTGCAATATATCATAGGAACAGTGCCTGGCAGGAACATGAATTTCAGACACGAGCCTACTTTATATGTTTTATTTGAGGACACTTAAGGAAAATCAATGTGGAGTTCAAGAGCTGGCATTGGAGCTTAAGGAATTCAGTAGATGTCCCTTAAAATGCTAGAGGCGTCACAAAGTTTAAGAAACTATGAAGGATGAGAGGGACTACCCCTACCCCTTTTATTTGGTGAGTGGAATACCTAAAATTTTGATTGGATAAATTCTTCTAACTTCTAGCCCACCTCTGGGATCACTCTGAGAGTTGAAATGTTCCCTTATTGTCAGAGTCTTGCTGTTTCCTTCCCCAAAATTATTATCAATAAAGTCCTGAATTTTTAGAGGCAAAACCAGTTAGGTGGGGTTTTTGTACACACTCATACACAATTTATGGAATCCTTTATGCCTGCTGAATTAACAAAGAAATCATAAGAAGTAAATGATGATTTATTTTACAGTAACAGGTAACAACAATTGACCCCCTCTGGGTCACACCACTGAAGTCTCTGGTGTGGAAGGATTTGAAATGGACTGGTCACAGACCTGGCATCAGCTCCATGCTCACCCCCAAGCCTACAGATATAATGATGGTGACCCAAAATATATATAAATAGAGAATTGTGGGGCAAAACTGGCCATCAGAGTGACAGAACACTTTACCTCACACAGTTAGTTACCTGACTACAATTGTTTGGAAAACAATGACATATGAGCCTTTTCATTAACAAATAAGCCTGGCAGGCCCATGCTCCTGAAATGTGTTTTCTGTCAGTCATGATGGGTTTCACAGAGAAGGGTGACCAGAATTCTGGGATGTGAATACTCCAGTCTGACTTGGTGTTTGCACTCCATCTGTGCAGGGAACAGAGCTGAGTGCATTTTAGCATTGGCAGCATTCAGGAGCTATAGTAAACCCTTCTATTTTGTGATTCTGTCTGCATGGATTTTCAAGGGATTCATAAAGTTTAAGGCCAGGAGAACCATTAGATCATCACACTCAATCTCCAGTATACCACAGGCTATTACATCCAGTTACTCCTCTATTAAGCTCAATAAAGCATAACCATTTTTTTCCTAAAGGACCAGTCTTCATTTCAGGTACCAAGAGATAGACAATCTACTGTTTTCCCTGCTGTTTCTTTATATACCAAAGGCTAATCATCATCATACTTAAAACTATTTGTACAAGTTGTCATTTGAATTCCTCTAGATCAGTTTCCAGGCAGGACTCTCCCCTGCTTGTCTCAGCGAGATTAAAGGTTCTTTTTCTACCCACTGTCTTCTCCACAGAAAATTCTTGCTCTGCAATCAAATCATCTTCACTTCCTGAGATGCTAAACAGATTTGAATTCTTTAAGTCTTCCACAGCAGTATATTTTTTAGTTCCTAAATATTCTTCTGAGGGTCTTTCTGTACCAATGTAAGTGGTTCAGCAGTTTATAAAATATTGATACTTAAAATATATAAAGTACTGCTTCATCTGAGCAATGCTAGATAATCAGGTAAAAATAATTTCTTGAATCCAAACACTGTATTCCTCCTAATACCCCCTAAGATCACTAATTTCTTTTATTTTTTTATATATAACTATTTCTTTTGCAGGGAGACATGTCACGTAAGGACCTCATGCTGAGTTGCCTCCTGATTCTGAGCCCTGAAATTACTCATTCAAACATCTTAGCATTTCTGCTGTCCTTTAGAGTAAACCAAATAAAAGAAACCTTCTGCAGAGCACTGTAAAATTCAGATTTCCACATTAAAAAAAAAAAAAAAATGCTCTGACAAAAACTGGGACAAGAGAGAGCCTGGCCCTTCACCCTTTGCACACATTGGTCTCTACCACACAGCACATTTTCACAGGACTGTGGATGACAGCCAAATTTGATACAGGTTTGCTCAAAACTCAGCTCAAACTCATGGACTCCTGATTCTTTCAAAGTTTTCAGGCTCTGTCTCCCAGCACACTGAACGTGGAGAAGGAGATGCTGCCTGACAGCAGAGCTACCCACCAGGGAGGCTCCTGTGGTGAGCTCCAGGACTCCATCTATGGCCACTACACAGCTCCTGCCTGATTTCCTATTTCATTTGATGTTTTATCAGCTTCAGCTGCAGGCCCCCACTAACTCTGGAGTGTGTGCATACATAGATATGTGAATACAATCTCAGATCTCTGAACCTGTGACTTTGGTGAAGCTCTCTTGTCTGAAAGGGAAGGAGAGGATCTGACCTTGCAGCTTGGCCATGCCCCTGTGCTGCTTCTGCCAGGAACCCTCTGAAAAGGCAGGTGATAAGAATAATCAGGGGGAAATAGCTGCTGTGTTATTGGAGCGCTCAGGCTGTTCAGGTGCAGCCTGGTTATCTCTGTGTCTTTTCTCAGGCACCTGCTGGGTCGTGCTCTGTGCAGCAGCTCCTGACACATCCCCAGGATGCTGCATTTCCCCTGCTGAACCGGCCCATGTTCACATCAGTGATGGAGCAAGCAGAGCTGCTGATCATGGAGAGAGTCTGTGCAAAGGTCCTGTCCTTCTCCCTGAGGTGCAGATGGAAAAGGATGGCTCACACTTCACACATTGCAGCCTTCAAACAAGCAAAATTCCTATGTGGGAAAACAGGGACAAGACTTTCAACCAGTATCACTGAATCACCGTTTAAACGCTGTGTTTAAAAACTGATCTCTCTTTAATTCTCTACATGCTGCCTTCCATCACAGGAAAATCAGAATATTGGGAACAAAGTGACTGCATCTCCCCACCCACTTGGGCTGGGCAGGGCAGTGATGCAGAGCAGAAAGGCACCAGCAGGGAGTTGACATTTCACAGAAAGAGGTGGCAGGAACAATCCTGCTTCTGTATCAGGGACCAGAGAACTGGAATCTCTGAAAAGCATCAGCAGCAGTTTAGAGTTTCCATTTCTCTTCTTCTGAAATCCTGACAACAAGTCTTGATATAAAAAATAAATCTGGATCTAAGTCACTTGGTTCCAGGATTTATAGCAAATGAAGGCAAATTTTTAGAACTACAGTGCTCTGTAATGGTTAAAACCTTCCTGATTCACACCAGCCTTTTATAAAACAACAACCCCAAATACAGACACTGCCTTTATATGAAATGCTATTTCTGCTTTGCTGTTTCCCTGGCCTACCAAAATCATATTAGTACACTGCATTTACGAAGTTCAGCAGCTGGCCCAGAACTCAATAGACTGTCACCAAAGCAACAGTGCATTGCTGTTAAAAGCAGCCATTCCACACATGTTCTTGGTTTTACCCTTCTGGCTTATACTGAATGCACCAACTCAATTACAGGAGTTCATCATACCACACTGAATAGAGAAACCTTCTGTACTTCTGTACTAGGGGCTCAGGAAAATCAATGAGTGAGCCCAGAGAGTAAGAGAACGGCTGGGGCCAGAGACAAGGAGACAGGTATTGTGCTTTCTGGTCTCCAAAAAGGGACCACATCCCTGCACACAGTCCTTGGAAAAATAACTAGAACATGTTCCAAACTAAAGCCCTGAGAGAGATAATGAGAAACTGGAATTTCATACTAAAGAACAGCAAATTTCAATGCAGGCACTGGAGCAGGATGGGTGGTACCTGCAGAGAGAGTGGGGTGATGATGACTGAAAGGTGGGACTGCCTATGTGACCATCCAATTGTCACCAGGAGTCAGAGAGAGAAGAGGGGGAAAAAATTTAATATTGACTCAGCAGCATCTAGCCACCATCTCACACAATGCTTCTAATGTTTTTAAAAACAATTCCAACACTAAATGACCAGTTAACATCTGTGAGAAATGTTTGATACCAAGACTTCAAAATGTCTGTTATTTCCTGATATTCTGCACAAAATGTTATGTGGAAATATTTTCCTCCTACACTATGGCAACGGGAAAAGAAGTGGTGGAAGGGGATGTAACTTCTGTTTTGTCCAAAGCTTGATGAAATAATACAGGGTAATAAAACCAACTTGGGTAAGTTAAATTATTTATCAAAGAATCTGGTTATTTGTAATAAACATCACCAGAAAAATAGAAAATGAAAAATAGAGAAGTACTACTGCCATCAGAGACCCAGACCTTATGAGGATCTACATCCAGAAGAGAACCTAAAAACAGACACAGGAGCCCATATTGAGGTGCTTTCATTTACAAGACTTCAGGAGAGCTGGAAACCAAAAGGGAGGGGGAAAAAAAAACAAAATAGAGACCTAGAAGCTGATCCTGAGTCTGATAACATGACCCTGAATCTATTAACTGGAAATGTAAAGGATGGGAGAGTTTTCAAACCCAATATCTTCCCCTTGGTGAGTTTACACACTGTTCTAGAGGCCAGGGCAGTATGCTGGGAGGAAAACATGCTCCATTCAGTCTCTGGTTCTGATTTCTCTTCAGCCCCTCTTGCTGCCAACTGAAGAATGGGAGCACTGAGCCAAACAGATCCCTCGTGTAACCCCTGTTACACACTCACCAATGAGAGAGCTCTTTCCTGTGTAACTAATATTCTGTGTTTACTTAAAGATGCATAAAACACAYGGTTAATTCTGTTAATTACCCCCTATTGTCAACAGAATTACTTGAGGCAAGCACCAATATTACTGATGTTTCTCTTCCCTCCTTTCCTGCACAGAGTGGAGAACATTTCCTCAAAACTCTTGCTAGAAAAATGCATAGAGTGGTTCCTGGCAATGTTAGGATAGAAATCTTGAGTCAAATTTTTAAAAATATCTCCTTCTTCAGATGGTATTTTGTAAGTAGGAAATAATTTATATCACAGAAGAAATAAAGATATTTAAAAGACAAAAATTATTTTACCTGTTCCTTGTCTTCTAGATATCATTGCACTCTTCTATGGAGGGGAAAGGAGAAGAAAAACTAAACCAAGAAGGAAAAAGGTGAGAGATGCAGTGATGAAGAATGTACACTTTTCTATCAACAGGTCAGTAGTTTGTCAGGGAATTACACTGAAATACGTGTTGGGAATCCAGGAACGGCAACCTTGTGTGAAATGCAGGGAAACAAGCAAACACAAATTACAAAAAATGGTACCCAAACCTTTACCAAATGGATGCTAAACCACTAGGTAGGCAAAACACATAATATAGATACATACCTCTTTTTTCTAAATATCATAATACAATACAACAAAATTTTTCATGCACGTCCAATGCCTTAGCCTTTTCCTGTCTCCAATATTACAAGACTATAGACTATTTCACCTTGTACAAAATAAAACATCAAATTAACAAACGCAAACTTTAAGGTTACTTTTTGCCCTTTTCTTCTTCCCTCTGTTGATGCAGGATGCCTTAAACAATACATTTTTAAGCAGATCCCCAGGAATTAATTAATTCAATTCCTCCTGGCAAGAACAGTTAAAAGGTAACCCCAAATTCAGGTAAACCAACCATGCACTTATATTTTACATGAAAATCAAGAGATGGAACCTCCAATAAAATATTTTGAATATATTTCTGTAACTAATTACAGCTTTGGATAAAAGAAAGAGGCAGAATGACTGCTAGATGTAGAATGTAAAATTAGCATGATTTTTGTGTATTATCTGATTCTAAACAACAGGTAGAAGGCATTTCTAGGGGTGGTAGATGTTCAGTTCTCATCCAGGTGCTCCATTCTGCATAGCTTGGGTGGGTGTCCATATGGAGAATACATTCCCCAGACATTTGGAGGGTGGGGTGAGGATTCCCTGGCTGGGGAACAGCACACAAACACCACGAATCAATGCCCTTCAGCAGGCTGAATCCTCGGGCTCAGATTATAAAAGGCATCCCCATACAATAATTCTTAAATTCAAAAATTGTGTGTAAATACTCTTACCCAATTTTAAAACATGCCTACAAGTCTCAGTGGAAACTTTAGCTATTAAGAATTCATCTAGAGTAAAAATCAAACAAGAGCAGACCTGACTACACAGCTCTGCAATACAGTTTTAGAGGGATAATTTTCAAAGAGAGTGTTTTTAAAAAGCATTTTTAGTATTTTAGCTGTAATGTCTCTCATTTGAAACAGGATGTATTAATTTGATCCAGGCTGTAGAAATTCTCAGAGCTATAAAATTGATGGATGGATGTGTGTTTGTGTGAGTGATGATGCTCACCTGATCGCACACTAAGGACACACAGAACTTCATGAACGACCTCCACAGTGAAAAGCAAGGTTCTTTCCGCCTCTTAGAGAGTAGGAATTATAACAAATTTCAATCATAGATGCACTAATAAATTCCCTTTCCCCAAATAATTGTATAATGAATCGGATTCTGTGTTAGTGACATCTAAAGGGTTTTATTTTCAGGAGGAGGGAAGGGGCCCATGTGAAACATTCAAACAGAAAAACTTGCAACCATATTTTGGGTGACTAATTTACATTTCTCTGTCATCAAGATCCCAGAAGCACTTGGCTGTTTGTTAGTGGCAAGACCTTTGGCTCTGAAATTTCAGTGGCATATCATTCCAAAGGCTCTCTGCCCATATATCAATTTTAATTGCTATATTACAGCCCAGAAAATTCTGCTTTCATATTATAGCTGTGCCTGATGGAGAACTTCAGCAGCAAGATGTGATCTACAGACTTCAACTGAGTCTGTGTCTGCTATGCCTGACTTATTTCCTACTCTGCTTTTTTACTGCACTCCATCCATGTGAAATACTGGGGAAGCTTTGCTTTTCTCTTTTGTTATTAGGGTCTCTCCTATCTATCCGTAAATTTTTACTTTCTCTTGGTCTACAAGTTTGCCTAAGCACAAATGCCAGGTGAAGATGCTGTTCTTTGCCCTTTCCCTTTCAGAGCTGCTCCAGCCCAAGCACTGGATGGACCAGGAAGAACCTGGGGGAAATTATTTGGGAATAAAAGGGGGTTCACACTTTGTGTACACAAAGAATGTATTCTCATCACTGCCAGAGAATGTCAGTGACCTTAAAGCTGAAAAGGGAAATATTTTCATTATCACTGCTCAGACACTGTCCAGCTTCTGCATCTCTTCCTTGGCCACAGCATAAATACTTTGTTTTTCTTCTATCCATAGGATTCCCAGCTCTTTCTTTACTTTTGCTACTGCTCTGTGTAGATAAGCACTGCTGTCCTTGCAGTTACACAGGTCTATTTGTGAAGATTTAATTTAGTTGGGTTTTTTTCAACATTCTTTCTTTACTGATTTGTAAAACTCATCAGATTCAGTTTTTACTTTATCCTTTGATTTTTTTTTTTAAGCTTTTCAAAGTCATACGTGAGCTGGAAAGAAGCTAAAGGATTAAACACCTCCCAGAGAGAAGCTTCACCAGGCTCTGACTTTGCTTGCTTGGAATGCAACAGTAACACAGAAAAGAGAGTAGATTTTGTATTTTAACAGTTCTAGAAGAAAACAGAGGGAGTTGCTAATAGTGTTTTAATAAAAGGCTGTTATTTTAAGACAGTCACATGATTTTGGGCACATCTCTCAGTCTTCCATCCAAAGTCTCCCAGCCACCTTCTCTGTTAAAATACAACATTCAGAACGTAATTCTAAAATCTGCAGGACAAGGCTGCTCTTCTGCACACATTGTGTGTAAATGGCATCGTAGATGTAGCTGCACTTCAAAACACACCCATGCCTGGGGAGAAATCCTGATTCCTACACACCAGGAATGCCAGGGATATCATCCCTTCTGCACACAGGTCTGCTGCTCCTGCAGAAGCAGGAACCATCACTACAGCCTGATGGGGAAAGGAGGAGGATATCAAATATACTCTGAACATTTTACTGCAAGTACATGGTTATTTCTTACAAAATATGTTTCTATGGACATAGCAGTGAGTCTGTGTTTCTATATGATATATTAATTAATACAGTATTACACACCCATGTCTACATAAGCCATGGACACACACCCACAGGGTCTCTCCATGTTGCATATCTTAGGAAGAATCATATTGCAAGCACCAGAAAACTGTCCTTCCATACACATCAATATCAAGCTGTAGTAAAGAGCAGAGAATGCTCCAGGATAACAATCTAAAATCCTGCCTAAGAGACCTGAAAGCATTTTCTCGTGGCTGAGAGATGAGTCTGTTTCCTGAAGGTTCTCCTCCCTTTCCATGTTGGAAAAACAATGTTAAAAAGCACTGTGCTAACAACCCAGGCTGGTTTCCCAACATTTCTTCTGCTGATCTTTGATTTTAGCACCGAGCAGAAGATAGGGAACATAACATCTTCAGGTTTTATGTGAGCTTCACACTTCTATTTGTATTTTTATGAGAACATTCATTTCTGGAGACCCAGCTCGGTTGCCTTGCTCAGTCAAATATTCTTCTGTCTAGCCAGTTTTATTACCATATCATGGCTCCTTGCCTTAGGTATAATCAATCATTCTTGCCTGCAGCTTCATTTCAGATTTGCCAATAACACGTGACAGGCATTTTGCTTTTAGACATTGCCTATTTTTTAATGGAGATTAATTTTTAAAATAAGATGCAGTTTTAGTGTCAAGATAATTAAATTTTTGTAAGAGATACTATCTTTCTTTTTGCTGCATCAGCTCTCCTGAACTCATACCTTTAGCAGTCTGCCACTAGCTACTCAAATAAAATCAATAGGTTCTGAAGTCCAGCAGGGAGAAATTTTTCCATTAATAAAATAACTTTATTAACTCTGAGAATCATAAATTGCTGAAACACATTTTTTTTAAAATTGCCTCATCTGCATAAGAATCAACAGCAGTGTTTGTAAAGTGGCTCTATTGTCAAAGGCATATTTGATAAATCTCTGCTGCAGATTTTGCAGTACCAAAGGGTTTCTTTTTGTTTGCTTCTGCCAGCTTTGTTTAGTAGAGCCAAATTTGGAGGAGTCAACTTAATGAATTCAAATAATTCCTGACTTCCTCTGTGCAACTTTGGTTTATTTCAAGGTGTTGAGGCTTTGTGATGTCTTTCAGGTGTCAGCTGATATTGGGAAAAGAGGGGGGGAAAGAGCACAGCTATCTTGTCATTTAACCCTTTTTCACATGTCTGGCTGGATATTGTAATTTTTCTGTTGCATCACATTTTTTTAGAAGAAATACAAAACTTACTCTGTTTCTAACTGTTCCTTAGCTCAAGTACAAAACTACAAGAGTCCAAGAATTATACAGGACTTTGCTTGTTTTTATCCCCTTGGCACAGAGGAGGAATCAAATTCTCCCACTGGTAGGAAAGCAATTTTACCATGATAAAGCCGAGGTATGCTCACTGGGCTAACTTTTATCACGGTGCTGTTTCTATTTTTAGTGGCTCTCATTGCAGAAGGACCTGGAGCAAGGAACATTCCACAGCTGCTATTTGTCGCTGTTGTGCTGCTCACTGGCTACCACCCAGACTCACCACTATTGATTTCAGCAAACTTTGGTTTTGACACTTAGAATTAGGCAATTTTCCTACTATGGGAAAGAGGAAAAAGAAGAACTGGTCCCTTGTTGCTCTCATGGGTTGCCTTTGCTGTCTTCAGTATCAGCATCCAGTGCAAAATCTGCTCTCAGGAGTTGAAAGGATCCTACCAACATTCACCTGCCTTGGGCCAGACTCTCAGGGGTTCCTCCTCAGCATATTTTATTCCAATGACATCAAAATGCTCAGGGTTTCAGTTTAGAGAAGGAGCTTTGCACCCCCAATTTATCCTTTCTTGTACCCCATGGTAAATAAGAGACGTTTTGGGATGGTAATGAGCAGTCACAGCCTTTGGTTCCAAAGCCTGGGCACTGCTGCTGCTTTCAGAGCAAGGGCAAGTGATTAATCTTTCTTCCCCTGGAAAGGCTCTCTGAAGTTTACCTGTTCTCTCAAGCTCACCTACTGGTCAGCCTGGTTCTGATCTGTTATTTTTAGTCTGACTCAAGTTTGCATTTAAAACAAAGAGAATAAAGCTCCTTATCATAGCAGACCACTATGCTATGATCAAAAGAAGTCAGATAAAACTTTCATCAAAAATTTCAGGTTGTCCTTGAAATAAAGGGATTTTTTTTTCAGGTTTTTTTTTATTATTATTATTTTCCATTTTTCATTACAGTTTTTTTCTTTGCTTCCAGTTTTTTAAGACTGGAGGATTAGTCTGAATAGTTTATATGCTGATCTAAATTTTAAAAAGCATTAAAGACAGAAATATAATTGAACTTGTACAAGAGGGGAAAAAAAAACAAAATCAAAAATCTGATAAAGTCGTCCTATATTTGTTACTTTAAATTACTGGGGAAAACAAAAAGCAAATATTTTTTGAAAAGCCTATAGGAGTGTTAATTAAATGCCCATCTAAACCAAAGTTCTAAAACTTGAAAAGCAAATTCAGGATAGCAATTGCCAGTGGTATAACATGACCTTCCAGAGAGTTCTGCCCTTGATGGAATGTACTGTATGCTGTGATGAAAATATGGACAAAATAGCAACATTTCTGCTTTATGAATACTTCAATAATTTTCCTGGTCTGCTTTTTGAAAGAGCAAGTTCTCTGGGCAAAGATAATGGCATAACACTGAACTGTTCTTACTAGTAAATTAGGAAAACAGAGAGCTATGAAACAACAGAGAAACTGAAAAGATTGTGACTGAGATACACTCGTTCCAAGAGCAGCTCAGGGGCTATGACTGGGGGATTTTAAACTCAAATACAAAAAGCCCAACAACTGCAGTATTAACTGACTCTTCATGATCTTGGATTCTCTCAAGAATAACGTGACTGTCAAACACAGGCGTTCCAACAGTGAGAAGATGCAGACAGACAAATGTGTCTGATGGGAAAAGGGACACAGCCATTGGGAATCTGCTGTACTGAGCTGACAGCCAGCAGCTTACAGCCTTGTGCTCCTGTGTGCTTGGCTTCTGGCAGGCCTTGCCGTGCTCCACGTGAGATTTAGTGACCTTGGATTTACCAGCATCTATGCAAATCAAAATTATAATATAGATTTTTTGGGTGGCAAAGTAGGGTCAGCCTTTACATCCAGCTGAATTCCCTCTGTCCACCCCTGTTTCCAACAGTCATTACTACATATGTTCCTTTAAACATAAATACATTTATACTTCTGTGTTTAATATTAATTATGCAACACTGTCCTGGTTTCAGCTGGGATGGAGTTAATTTCCTTCCTAGTAGTCTATTAGTGAAAATCACTGCAAACACCTAAATATGAATTATTTTTTACAGATAAGAAGTGCAGTCTATTCAAAATTTAACAGGACTGTGAAATTAAACCGATTCAAACAATGCATCTTCTACTTGTCATTTAGTACAAAAACATGTTTTTGAAAATGTGTGGTGAAAGATAAAAAAATACAGATTATTCTGGAAGTTAGTAAAAAATTTAGAAAGATGTAATAATACAGGCAAAATCTATTACAAAGCTATGAATTGTTCATATGTTGTTTTTTTTCCCACAGATATTCAGCCAGAATTGCTATAGAATAAATTTCATTAAATAAGAATTAGAAATTATCAGAAAAGAAGTTCCTTAATGTTGCCTTAGAGAATAAACAAAAGAGATGAAAGGTTTTCTAGAACTGCTACCCTGTTTTACTAGGTAATATAATGAGATCTCAATCATAGACTAGAATATATTACCGAGAAAAGAAGAAATATTTTGTGGCCTAAAACAACTGGTTCTGGTTTCATGGAATTAAAGGAGGAGCTGTGCTGTGCCCAACCTCCAATGCACTTTTAGAGCACTGAGACTGCAAAGGACTTTTCTTTCTCAGTCTTGCATTCAACAGTTATGTCTAGGGATAGTTTCCATTTCCAACTCCATTTTTTCTTGTTATTTAGAAGGTATCCATAGATCACATGGTCTTTTTATTATCCATTTTCAAATTCACAGAGAGACAAAGAAAATTCTTCATGGTGAAATAGAGAAGAGATGTCTTCATGGCAAGCCTAGGGATGTGTTTCCGACATCCACGTGCTGCAGCAGCAAGAGCTGTGATAAATTTTCTTCTAAAACCACTTTTGCAAGTATTACTGGCAGTAATTTTCAGATTAGATGTTTGGGCAGAGAATGCATGGAAACACATAGCACTGAGAAGAGTTTTACAAAGAGATCACTGATATAAAATCCAAAGCTGAAATGAAATGAGAAAGCAGCTGAGTCTCAGCACAGGCAACATCATCCAAAAAACTTAGAGAGCCCTCACTGACACTGACAGTTCTCTGCGAAAGGAATGCTATGAGCAAGCCATGCAATACAATTTTTTGATAAAAAATACGGGTTTAGGGCAATCAGCAGTGCCCTCACTGTCAAATTTGTCAGCATTTCTTGACAACACCAATCATGACTTGCTACTGATTCATCTCAGACCTGACAAAAGAAGAAAGAATTGCACTGACCCTTCCTTTGGGAGATGACCCAGAGGATCCCAAGCATTATTTAGGATGTACAAGATGCACAGGATGTATAGGATTTCACTTGAGATCTGGCTTTTTTTTCCCATTGCATTCAGCTGGTGAGGAGGAAAACTGCTCACAGATATCTGTGCAGGGCTGGGTTAGTCCTGCAGAACAGAAGCAATTCTGTGTATTCTTGAGCACCATCTACTGGTGTCTCTTCCTTTAATAAGCCAAATTCCTATTGAGTACCCGGTGCCAGGCTCAGCACTGCCAATTTGACTTTTGTGAGACACCTCATTAAGATACTGAAAATAATTCTCATTAATTGCTTTAACCTTGGGCCAAACCCTCTGTTCCAGCCATCAGGGAAAATGAAATTATCTTTGCAAGATCTTTCTTTTTAATCCTCTTTGAAAAGCTCCTCATATTCAGAAATCTGCCACTTTAATATCTTAAACATTGTGATTTTTCAATGCATTTTCTTTAGTGCTGCTGTAACAGATCTAAATTTGTTTAGATTACACTTGTCATTTGTATACATCTATTATTTGCTAAGTATTTGTCTGATTCAATGCTCTTTGCAGAATCTCTCCTAATGTTTATGAGTTCTGGACCCCAGAACCTCATCACATCAATTCTTGAGGGAAAATGTGATCCAGTAAACAAACAAAAAAAAATAAAATAAAAAAAAAAGCATCACATGGCACATTTTCAAAATATACCACTAAAAAGTCCTTCAGCTTTTGCTCTGTCAGCCAGCTGAGAATGAGTCTAGAAAAATGAAACATTTTTAGTCACCGTAGCTAAAATTTGGTCCAGGAACAAACCCAGCTTCTTATTCAATAAGACAATTTCTTCAGCTATAAAGGATCTTGGCTGCAGCAGAGAATAATTTCAGTGAGCACTGAAGGAGTTGCTGAAATTGCTACTCCCTTTTGTTTATGTTCTAGGGTTACTGTGTTTAAGGCCCAGGCAATTAGCTGCTGTGCTGTGCTCCTTTTGGGAGCATCCAAGGTCAACATCCTGCTAATGGGAACAGACACCTTCCTGCCCCTAGAGAATGCAAGAGCAGGCAGCACAAAGTATCACTTTTTAAAATAACCCGTTGTAATAGTGCACAAATTACCCCCTAAAGTCAGTAGCTATGCAAATTCCCTTTGTTTGTGCTTAAAGATTAAGTTTGGAAAGAGCTATTGGAATGCAAAAACTAAAAATTATTCTTTATAAAACCATTACTTATCAAACATTAACAAAATATATTTAATCCAGAAGGTGAATTTGAATAGTAGCCTTACTATTTGGTTTATTTCTCTCTTAAGACATCATTTATAGAAACAATGCAAATAATATATGGGGTAATATTCTGGCATTTTTAAAAACTGTATTCCTCCAGAGATGTAAAATCTGAAAATGTGCATACTGAACAGTAAATAATAGACACTTGTCTTTATTATTATCTGCTGACAGACGTGAAATAATCCAGTGTTTTAAAAGGTGTTTATGTTTTTTGGGGTTTCTTTGAAGCAGTCCTGCTAGAAAATTGGAGATATCTATATTTCTCCGTATATGTAAAATGGATATTTACCGAATAACCCTGTTTGCAAGGAAAAGAAAGAAAGAAGCAAGGAAACCTTACACAGGAGAATATAAAGCTATTCAGGCACAGTAAAGACAGGATATGTAAAAAATAAATATTTCTTCATTCTGCTAGGTAGTTTTGTTTGCCCATGCAGATGTAAGACAGCGTTCTCCCTGCACTGCCTGTGCTCACAGGTGCAGCTCTCCAGGTGCACAGAGGCACCAATATGCCACAATTCATCTCTCTGCCAGCAATGTCGGATTTAGAGGGGGAGGGATCACAAAAACCAGCAGCCACACAGACAGATGGAGTGGACAGTTTAGGCAACCTGAGGTGCTGCAGGTTTTTGAGGTGATGAGAACAACTTTAAAGCCTCCACACCACGTTCTGTGCGTGTGTGGGCAAAGCTGTGCTCCAGAAAACCCAAAGAACCATCTCTAGGCTAAGGACATTTCTCTTCCTGTCTGCTGCCCTTGAGATAATCTCTTCCAGACCTTGAACCTTGCACACCTAATTTTCCTGAAGCTAATTGTCATAATTTTCCATCTCATCTTCATGGCTCTGAGTGCCCACCTCTGCTGCAGACAGCCACAATTAGCTCAGGTATCCTGACTCTGGGTCTGCAATTCTCTCCTGGGACTAGAGATAATGATGACTAATGGCCAGAGAAAACAAGGAAGACTCATTCAACACCAAAACATTTAACAGAGAGCAGGATTTAGCACCCTGGATGTACTTTTAGCTTTCCAAGCTGCCCAGCTGGAAGCTGTGTGTGCCTGCAGCCCCTCCCAGGCTGGCTGTGAGTCTGGCAGCCCTGGCAGTGTGTTATCCCTTCAGTCAGAGCAGTTCCACTCTTCCATCTTCCTCAGTGACAGATATGGACTCCTGCAGCTGAATCATTTCCCTGGGGCTGCTCCTGAGCCTGCCAGTGCACACTGATGAGGAATTTCCTGCATCTGAGTGACCCTCAGGTTGTCACTCTCCCTCTTTGCCTTCACCACAAGGAGTGAGTGCTGCCAGGGGAGGCCAGACAGGATAAATCCTTTCACAGAAATTCCGTATCTGGCCCAAGAAGTTTCCTAAGGAATAAGATTTCTATTCTTTTTCCAATCATTTCTACATTGGATAAGTCTGTTACAATGTTTTACATGCTCAAATGTATTCAAGGGGCATTCTCACACATCAGCAACTTCAGGACTTCTCTGAAATACTTTTGCTATCAAATCTAACCCCAGTTCCCTGCCTATTGCTATCTGTAATAAAACTGAAACCATATTTACAAATTTCAGACGCATGAAACCATCAAAGCTACAGCAAACTGAGAGATTTCAGTGGACTGAAAAAATAACTACAGTAAGTATTTTGTAGCAGTATATTGAAATGCTAAATTTTAATTAAAGTGCACAAGATTAGATTAGTGACAAAATTAGTGGTCATTCTAGATACCTTTGTTTCTGGTGACCAGCTTGACAATATTCTTTGGAAAAGAATACTGAACTCTCATTTTCTGGAACAAAGTTAATTCAAAAATGTTGCAGTAACAGGCTCAGACCACCACTTTTGCAACTAAACAGATTTTGGTAGAAGTAAAGCAAAACTGGAATATCCTACTTTTAAAAAGATTTTATGACATTGTTACAATGACAAGTTGCAATCAATCCCAAAACAAAGCCTCTACTGTCAGTCTAAACTGGTAATTCAGATGTTTTCTGTGAAGGGCTTCAGCTCTGCTGGGTTTCATCCTCTCAAATTTTGTGCAGAGAGGAAGAGAGAGGAGCATGTGACCCATGACATGCTGTCTCTACATCTCTAGATTATAAATGTAAAAGAAATAAAGATGTGACTATATATTCTACAGGACAAAAAACCTTTTAAACTACATGAAACACCCAGCAGGTATCTGCAGAGTGTAGTATGAAGAAGCTATGATTGAAAAATATCTGCTGAGGTATTTCATAAATAAATTCTAATTGGCTGTAGCCCCTTTCCATTACAGAAGACACTTAAAGGACATTGTCACTGTCATATCCTGACTCCCTAAATGCTGATTAAATGATTTTTCCCCGTGTAATCCAAACAGCAGTGCTGTATTAGTCTCACTGAACTGAAGTTTTCCCTCCTGACAGTCATTTTGTTGTGAAAGCCCTCACAGAAGGCTCTTCTTGAGAGGTCAGCCTTGAACTTTCTCCGCATCCTTGGGTCAAGCCTTGCCTAAGCCTCACTGTCATCATCTGTGAAGTTTTTGTCACAAAAGAGGGGGAGTTGCTCCTCCAGATGCTCACAGGACATAATGTCTTGTTAATTACTCAGCTTCTGTAATCTATCTGTGATGACCAAGATGTATAACCCAGGTACTTTGTCATTACTATCCAGAGCTGAATTAAATTCAATTTCTAGAATAGCTTTTCGGAACTATTTTAAACAACATGGAACATCAGTGTTCCAGGAAAATTTTCTGTACACAGAGTACAAAGACTGCACAGATCTTATTGGAAAACCATTTAGGGAGAGTAAAGCTTCTTTTTGCAAATATGTGTGTTCAATATCATCTTTCCAAAACAATCCACTGAAAGGTTGTCTGAGTAATCAAAGGCTATGACTGCCACGTCATTAATCTCAATCTTATTTTCTACAGAACTTCTGGGAAAGAAGAATTTTTGTTGCTCTACCAGAGGGATGAGTGAATAGATCACAGAAAAACTAAATGACAAAAGTCTGCCCTTAGTCTACCCACAGTTTCTAGGCTGCAACTATTACAGATGTCCATGATAACCTATAGCAGCTATTCAGTTTCTGAGAAAATGATGTATTAGCTATTCCATTTTCAACTCTGACCTTTCTATTGGGAGTTATCAAAATCTTTTACAGTCATTAATTATATAGTGTGCCATTTTGTGAAATGAGCTCGATTCCTGCTTTTTTTTTCCTGTCAGAGGGAAGGGACTGATCCCACCAGAATTCATCCTGTGGCATTTCTAAGCATGCCTATCTAGGAGGCTGGGTGAGAAGGAGGAGATCTGACAGAAGTTTGGAGAGCCCATGTGCCCCCCAGATGTCTCTCAGGAGCATTTTGAGCTCTTCCATGAGGCAGAAAACCAGAGCTGAGAAGCAGGAGGCATTCTGCTCTGATCCTGCTCAGTTTGCAGCCAGCCATCTGTGCCTGACCCCCACGCTTCCTTTGCAGTTTACGGGTTACTCTAAATAGCTGCTGCTACTTTTAGGTATTTCAGAGCAGCATTAAACAAGTAGAGGATGCACTTAGAGCTATTTCCAGAACTCCTATATATGCACATACACCTCCTGCCTTAACTGTAGGTGTGAAAAAAAAAGCACATTGTCATATCAGTACCTCAGAATTTTTTCTCAATGCCCTGAATTTTCCCATTGTTTTTGTTCATGCCCCACAGATGAGTTCTGTGCCACTGAGAACCCAAATGTCCAAATCGAAAAGAAAAATTGGGACAGTGGAATAAATTGATCCAAATTTTCAGGATATTCGCACTAGAAATTCAAATGTTTTAGGCTGGTTTTCCTAAAATAGGACACTTCACAGTTGAGCTTCCTGAAAGATAAGTAATTACTTGGACAAACCATCAAGACAGAAAGTCAGAAAGACAAATCAAGTCTTGAGGAAAATATTTCTCTTTAACATGGAAGAAAATAAATGACAATGATGCAGGGCAGAGGAGTAGGGGCATGGGCTGGCATTGAGATCTCATGTCTATAAAAAACTCATTGTTGGATAAAGACCTGGAGCCAGAAAAATAGATTTTGGAGGTAACAGGAAACAGAGAAGTAGCTAACATTTGTACAAAGAACCAGGTACAGGAAGTCCACTTGGAAATTACATAGGGCTGCAGAACAATGAAGACAGAAAAAGGTGGAAAAGTGCAATAGCAAACATTAAAATGATCCCAAATGGATCCTGGCATGAGGAAGAAGGAAGCACAAAAATCACCATGGTTTTTCACTTAAACTGTAAAATTTTCAACTCTTTTTATGATAAATCCTGTAGACAAGGTAAGTTCCTTTGCAGTGCTCAAAGGTACAGGACCCCAACACACAGGTTTTGTTCAGTCACCTTCCCTTGTATTTATTCATTTATTTAAGTCACAAGTTCAGGTTAACTGAATTCTGCAACAGCAATGCTGAAACCTAAAGCGAGCTGAAGAAGAGAGACTTGCTTTTGGCAACAAAGAGCACTGAGCTTAAGGAAATAAAATACAACCAACTTCAAACCTCCAGAGCTGTATTCTGAATTTCAAAATGCCCACTACTAGTGTAAGAATTCAGTTCATGTTTCTCTTTCTCATGGCACTGTCCCTGATATTTGTTTACCAATTATGGCTGGTCAGTATGTAGCACTCAGAACAGGCATTTCCCTGGGTTAAGAGTGAGAGGATAATCAGCTAGGAGCTCATAGGAAAAGAGAACACATTCCTCTCTAGAGCAGAAATCTTTTTCTATGGCTTTCAATTAAACCTTTTTTTTTTAATATTTTCTCATTATTTCAAAAATAATTTTTAAACCAGAATTAAATATTCAGATTCACTTAATTAAATAATCATTTAATTATCCAAAACCTGACTTCTTGAAACGAGTACAGATACAAAAATTCTAATACTTGTTCTCCTTTGCCCTGAAGATAATTGATCAGCTAATTATGATGTTGTCACTGCATGCAGGAGAAACCAAATGAAGACAAAACCAAACCAAATGAAGACATAAACATTTCTGTACTATTTTGAAGACCAGCAAATCAGACAGTAAAATAAATTAAGACAAACACTAAATGCCTCTTGATCACAACAGCAGTCCAAAGCCTTACTGATGAACTTCATCTCTTTTCACTTGTCTGTTTGCAGTGGGAATTGTTCTGCCCTTGTGCCTCGAAAACAAGGTGATGTGAATTGTGCTCATATTTTTTTATATACATTTAAATTATAACAGTAGTTAAAACCATCTAAATGAAAGGACAATTGTGAGATGGGATTAAATTATTTTAAAAGTGAGTGACAGTAAGTGAGGGCTTTGCTCTGCTCACACAAGACTCAGTTCAGAGGGAACTCACACTCCAGCAGGGAGGAAACAAAACTGGCCTGGATGGAGGAGCAGGGCTAGCACAGCTGGTCCCTGTGCAGAGTTTTGAGATGCACAGCTGGGGAACAGCTCCAGATCTTATTTACAGGAAAGTTGCTCCTCTGCATACCTCGCTCAAAATTAGATTTTCATACCAGTGAAACCGTAGAACTCAGTTCAATAAAGGAATCACTTTTTTTATTATCAGTTTAGCAGAGTAGCAAGGGAATGAGGGCTTTTTAAAATTGATTTATAAAAACATATTTTTAATCATCTTTGGCAGCTAATTACATTATTTCCAATTATGTAATAGTATTGCTAATTATAGAGTGTAAAATATCAAGAGAGAAAATGTTTATTCCAGAAAACTTGTCAATTTTACTAAGCTTCATCTTTAAAGTTTTATTCTCACTTCATACAATTTAATTTTTCTTTTCTTTTCTGGCCGGTATCCTTTTTCCTCTTTTTCAGGGCAAAACCTTGTTCACACCTCCTGGATACAAATCCTGGTACTTGAGCTACTCCCATGCATGACTTTGTGCTCAAAAATGTACAGATGTGAGAGGATGACTGTGAGGTTATATTAATCTTTAAATTAAATCATCTTCCTTGTTAACATCTTGCATTGAAGGTTTCCTACAGCACCACAATACTATACCCTACATAATTTAATTTGCAAAAGGAAATATATTTATTGTTGATTACTTGCACACAAGAAACACCCAGCTAAGGAAGCAGAAATTGCTCTGAACTTTCACTGTAAACCCTTCTGAAAGCTGAAAATTAAGGAGCTGAAGGGAAAAAAATTAGTCTCTGCTAAAATTCTTGTACAGGATAGAAAGCAACATGTCCCCCTGAATTTGTCTGAAAATGCAGCTCATTCATCTCTAGGTGAACATTAATGAGAATAAAGACTACAAGGTCCTTGATAGAGCCAGCTAAAATTTGCTCACCAGTGACACAAACAGTATTATCCAGTAGGTCTTCAACATTTCCTCTATATTTTGGAAAAGCTGAAGAGGAAAAATAGTTTCATAAATAATACTCCTCCAGGTCTTTTTCACAAATCTCATCTCCAGAGTTTCCAAAAGCCTTTTGGACAAATATACTGCAGAAAGAGATGTAAATATGAGCTGTGTATAATTTAAAACATCCCATTTCAGGGGATTTTTCACCAAAAGGCACTATAAGTAAAATTAGGGTTTACTTTTGTCATTATAAAACCTAATTTAATAAAAAAATATGTCTTATACTTGATCAGTGCCAAATAATTATGCACAGGCACTTCTAGGGGATGTACTGTGATTACACTCTACTTTATCTCAACAAATAACCATGCTAAATTACCTTTTTTTTTTTGCTTACTACCCATGAGCCTCAAGTGCTTTTCAAGAGCCATGAGTGTAGCTACTCTTTTTTCATTGAAGAGAGGCACAATTGTTATTATTCTGAGTTATTACAGCTACAAAGAAAATAAGTCAGATACTTTAACTCCCACTCTTCCTCTCCAAACATTGCTCACTGCAGTGCTCACAGACAAGACTTTTTATGTTCTGAATGACAAAACAAAGTCTAGAAAAGTAAACTGCTGTCAGAAGACCCATGAAGACTCAAATTTGTGTCTGATGGCACCTCGAGTACTGTGAGCTTCAATTATTTATGAAGGTGGAAAGCTTGATTGCCAAGACAATGTTTTCCACTGTGTTATTCTCCTGAAATCTGAAATCCTATCCTGATCATGGCTGGGGTAGAGTTAATGGTAACTGGGATGGGGCTGGGTTTGGGATTTGTGCTGGAAGCAGAATGGAGAACACAGGGATATTTCCTTGCTGCTGAGCAGAGCTTACACAGAGCCAAGGCCTTTTCTGCCTCCCACCCACCCCACCCACCTGTGAGGAAGCCAGGTGGGCACAAGGCAGATCCCACACACCCAAAGGATATCCCATCCCATCCCATCCCAACCCATTATCCCATCCCAACTCATTATCCCATCCCATCCCATCCTCATCCCATCATATCCCAATATCCCATCCCATCACAATATCCCATCCCATCCCAATATCCCATCCCAATATCCCATCCCAATATCCCATCCCCATCCCATCCCATCCCAATATCCCATCCCAATATCCCATCCCCATCCCATCCCATCCCATCCCATCCCAATATCCCATCCCATCCCATCCCATCCATCATGCCCAACATACAGAACTGTGGGGAGAAGGAGGAAAGGGGCACTTTCTGAAAGATGGAGTTTTTCTTCCCCAACAACCAATAACAGGTAATAAATCCCAGATTTCCTGGGTATGGTTATGCCTGCCTGCCTGCCCTTGGGAAATGATCTTTATCCAATTCTCTTTCCCATCCCACTGTGAGGAAGTGAGTAAGCAGCTGCATGGGGCTGAGCAGCAGGCTGAGGTTAGCCAAGACAAACTGGTAATTAACTACCAATTAACTGGGGAGAGGTCATAATACTGAAAATATTTTCAAGTAGAAAAATACCTTTTTGAGAGCACAATTAAAGCCTAGCTCTGAATGTTTAACAATTACTTCAATTTATGCATATCCTGATTTTATGGGTATTTGCCCTTTTTGTGAAAACTACTTTTTACAGAAAGGCTTTGTTCATATAAAGGTTGTTCTGGCAGAACTATACAGAGAGATTGAATCCCTTTGATGCATCCAGAGTAAAACAAGTTCATTTCAGCAAGGTCAATCTGCTTTTCTGGCTTCAAAATGTGTGGGATCCAACCAGCACAGAGTGTGCTGTCCCTGCAATCCTCCTCCAAACCAGCTCACAGTGCACATTTTAAACAGCTCTTAAAAAATATATGAAGTTTTTCATCAGAGTGAGATTTGTTTTTTTAAACTGAATGAGGTCTGAGGGGGTTTACCTGTGTGGGAAACTTTTTAATTAAATACCTGCTGCATGTCTTCTTTTGCTGACAGGGATAGACAAACTCTGCTCAAGTACCCATTCAGTCAATGAATTTTTAGTTTTTAAAGTGTGTGCTTAGCACAAGCCCAAAGTCTGAATATTTAACAATAGCCAATGCTATTATGTGATTTGGTATTTGTGAGCATGTTTCCAGAGTTAAAGGTGTTAATGTGTAAACATTACTCTAGTTTTAAGAGGATGATTACAAAAAAAAAAAAAAATTTGCAATTGCGATCTAAAAGACCTTAAGAGCCTCCTGTCAACAAATTTAAGGATATTCAACCCCCATCCCCTTTATCCATGCAGGCTAAGGTAAAAAGTTTTAGGCTCTCTTTGCCTTAGCTTGACTGGAGAAAGCCCTTCAGAAAAATCAGACTTCAAATGCCACATGAATTGACTTCAGTCCTGCAGCAACCCACAGGACAGCATCAGCTTTGTACACAACTAATCTGTGCTGTGTGTTCATCTGAGAGACTTCAGCAGAAAGTCAAGGAAATGCTAAGAAAGAAAACATTCATGAATTAATTAGCTGCATATTGAAACTGTCTGGTGATGCTTTCATAAACTGCTCTGTGAGCAGAGAGTAACTGGGAGCCTGAGAGTCTGGTGACCTAAAGGATCTTGAGCAGCAGAAGTCAAACACTGCCTGCACAGGCTCTTCCTCAATGAAGTTTTAACAACACTGCTCAGGTGTTATTAAATTAAAAGGTGTATTTCCTATCAGAGAAATTTTAGATAGAAAAATTACACTAAGGAATAATGCAAGGGGATAGTTAGAGGGTTTATTTTAAATTTCATAAAACTCTGAGGTTTTTTGCATCATTTTTATGTGCCTTATTGTTTTTCAAAGACCAAATGTACCAGAGTAAAACTGCAATAATACATTGTACAAAGGCAATGGGTAAAAACACAGAGTAGGGAAGTAAAAACAGAGAAGCACTGGAAACAGATTATTCCCCAGTGCACAGCAGCTGCATAATTGAAGGTACAGTCAGGAGTGATATCCATAGGAATGGGTATGATCCTGTTATTCAACCTGTTTTCTACCCTATAGGATTAAAATATAGGCAATCCTTCACTACACACCTGCACATGAACTACTTTTCCACCTTCTTTTCAGAGGAAATTGAGACTACCAGCAATCCTAGTGCATAGTTCATCTCATCATAAT
This sequence comes from Turdus rufiventris, assembly GCA_013186435.1. Classification (NCBI taxonomy): domain Eukaryota; kingdom Metazoa; phylum Chordata; class Aves; order Passeriformes; family Turdidae; genus Turdus; species Turdus rufiventris. The sequence goes on along the minus strand of PYHW01010821.1, from coordinate 968,615 downwards.
AAAAAAAAAATCCAGGGAGATTTTCACTCCACCCTGTCTCAAGATTTAGAGAAGACTTGCCTGGATTTATGCAACTAAAATTACGACATTCTGTGATTTCTGCTCCTGTTGCTGACATCATAAACAAGTGAGCAGCTATTTAAACGTTGCCTCTCAGGCTGAGCTGATTGCTGCTGAGATGGAGACAAAAAGTCCTGATGGATGAGCAGATGAAATTTATTCCTGATGTCTTTATCAAGCCTAACAGCAACCACTGCCATTCCTGTTCCCAGTGGATTCTGTTTGCTGGAGATGCACTAAGGACAGTGGGCAAAGTTTCAGTTACCCACTAGTAATTACATCTCACCTCACCTGATTTAACACAAATGGATCAACCCTTCCAAATTACTTCATCCGGGGCCTCTTTTCAGATTACAAGCAATGCCTACAAGGCTTGATCTCCTCAACCATGTCTCTAGACAAGCATTTCAGATGCTGAACTTCTCCCTGAATAGCCTTGACAGCAGCTCTGAGATTTACAGCTGTCCTGAGCTTGAAGTTATTGAGCAATTTAGTGCTGCACTAATTGGTGTAGCAGTCTCGTCTCCTTCTTCTACACAAAAAAATCTATTCTGTCTTAGGCCTAGTTCTAAAAGATAAAATTACAGGTAAGCTGTGTAATTTTTATTCACAGGCCTTTCAGAAAATTCTACAATGCAACAAAGTTCCTTTTCTGTACCGAGCTAATTTAACCCAGGCTTAATTGTAGCTCAATGCTCCACGGATCACAACATGAAGCCAGCAAGTAGGAATTCTTAGGTGAAGACAAAGGCTGTATCCCTGTGGTACATCACTGAACCATTGACTTCATTCTTCATGTTAGGGTATTTTGTACATCTTCTACTTAGCATGAAGAAGGCAGTGTCATAAGTGCTCCAAAACTTAAGGCAAGGAGGGGACATAGAGGTAGGACACATCTCCAAAGAGGGAGAAAAAAAATCAGTGTTTCCATAGAACTACATGAAAAAAAGTATTCTAGTTAAAATACAGCCAGACAGGCTCAATTCAAAACTTACTGGGTTATTACAAAGCAAAAGAAGCACGAGGCGAGGTACTTTAAATGCATGAAACCTTGATGTAAGCCATAAATCATGGACAAGATGTAGGAGACAAAAATCAACAGCAAAGCCATTGGGAGCACCTGAAAAATGCAAGCAGGGTGACACCTGAATGATTCAGGTTTCAGATATTCAGCAGTGTCCCTGCAAGCCTGTGAGCTCTGTGCTGTGCTCTTTAGCCACCTCTCAGAGCTGAGGATGCTGGCAGGGCTCTGCTGCCTTCCCAGTGGGTTTTACCACCCTGTCCCATGGCACAGAGCTCCTCTCATCCCCTCCTGGCAAACCTCTTCAGGGCACCATTCCCCGTATCCCTCCTGCCCAGAAGCACAGTGGCACGATGCCAAATTTCAGTGCTAGGAATCAGCACATCAGCTCAGACCAGCAGGATGAATTTGTTAATCTCTGTGGTGCTGTATCCTGGCTTGCCACTCCTTGCTCCCAAGGGATCCCAACAACATTGCTTGACATTTAGGTTTGAAATTGAAAGACCTGGGCTGTGGTAATAAAAAGGCAAATACTAAACCTCTGCATTTCCTGATGAGCATAACTCTGCCTAGCTGTAAAGAGTTTGGGTACACCAGTCAGCTGAGCCCCCTGTGGGAATTAAACATGGTATCATCTGCTCAGGCACCTAAAAAAATCAAGTCAACAACACAGGCAACCTGTTTCAGAAAAGAGCAAAGAGCTAATGCAGCTATTTTGGCTTACAGTTTGGGCATGTAATGTCTTAATTTTGCCTAAATCCTGCCTTAGGCATGGAACTGTTTTCCAGATCTAGCCCTTAGGACTTGTAAAGTGTAATGACAAATGCTATATGTTACAATTGTAAGTGACGTGCAGTCTCATATGCCATAAATACTATTCCCTTATGCTACTCCATTCTCACACCTAACAGAAACATTACAGATTTTCAGCTGACTTAGAACAGTAACAGCTCAGAATCTGATCTAGGCAATACACAGAACTGTCACTGAGGATCACACAAGCAGAGTTTTTGGGAAAACCTTCACTGTGTGATGTACCTGGTAAATCACTGATGAGAGGAAATATGGAGCTATTCCTTCTAAAATATATATTATCTTCCTATTAGAGATAGCTCTAAACCTCACTTTTATCTCTGAAAGTCCCTGACCTCTGGCAAGTCTCAGATTTCAAATTTAGAACAGCATCTGAATTTTGCAGCTGGTCTTTCCATTCATAATGAGCCAAGCCAAAATTGAATACATCCAAATTAGAGGGGAGTTTCAAACTCCGGACTCACATCTGAGTTGTGCAGCAGAGGTCTCTTTCAAATGCTCATCATGTACAAAATACTCATGATGTACAATAATACATTAAAATCACCCAGATCTTTTTTTCACACTAAACCCAGGTAATTCCACACCAAACAGTTGTTAGTGATGTTAAGCACAAGTTATCACACATACTAATGTTAAGACAAATTAAGCAGCCTAAAGCCTGGTGTACCAGACACTTGTGATTGACAGGAGGGTGGGGATCAGATCTGTACACAAACAAGATGAACTGAGTGAATAAGTGGAGTGAATAAAAGCAAAGCCATCACTCCTCTCTAAGTCTGCCATCTGCTTTGCCAATTCTGTTAAAAAAACAACCCAAAAATACACAAAATTCATCTCTAGAGAGAAACCCAAAGTTCAGTTGCTCCTCCCATTTCTATTTGCAGCTTTCTTCTCCTAATGTCAACTCCATCTGTCTTGCACAGGAACTTAATGTCTTTTGAATTGTCTATTTAATCACTTGCAAGTTTGTCCCCTTGTTTGGCTGTACTGTGCCCTTCATCTGTCAGCTCAGTGCTCAGCACACAGAGCACCCTCCCTCCCTCCCCCACCCACGGATCTTGTCCCTCCTTTTCGGTATATTGCATTTTGTCAGGTCACTCTTCTCTTGTCCTGAGGTCAATTTTTTTCCATCCAGTGTGACCCATTTCTGCTTTGCAAGCATATGAATCCCCCATTGCTCTCTCTCCTTTCCTATCCCTAGTTTTAAAGAGAATCTTCTCTGTCTTCTGCTTTACAGGACGT
>PYHW01010821.1:948312-960391 GCA_013186435.1 Turdus rufiventris | reverse complement strand
TCATTTAGATCTCAGTGATACTTTTATATCTTCTTTGCTTGCTTCTTTAATCATTTACAGCCTGTGAGAAAAATAGGAACAGTCCTCTATAAAGTGGTATGTGAAAAGCCAGCTCTGTGGTGCTTCTTGCACCCTAAATGTTACATTTGCACATAGTTGACAGCAAGACATTTTAAGAATAGTGTAATAGTAGTTTTCATTCAGCTGTCACTGACAGGAACAAGAAACCCACCTATCAAAAATTAAGGCTTGTTTCATGTCTGCTTCATGCCTGAGTGTCTCTGTTATAACTCAACTAAAATCCCTAGTTTTCTACTACCATTAGCTGGCAGAGCTTTTCCTGGCTAACTAGAAAGACATGAACACATAATACATGTGCTGAAATTTGGGGATTTCTTTTGTAACCTCAGGGCAAACACCTGACACACAGACTACTCCAAGGAATCAGGGTAAGCCTGAAGCACTGAGTGACCGCTTCATTGCACAGCACACTGTGGAGACTGACACAGCCAGATCTTCATACCTGGGCTGGCCACTCTACCCCTAGGATGCTTTTTTGATCTTTTCATCAAATAGCTTATTCAGTCTCTATCTGTGGTGGGAAAAAAACTCCAGCAAATCAAAAAGCACAGCAATATGAGATTTGCTTAATGCTACAAGAGCTCAGGACTTGCTACATGCATACACAAAATATATGGGGACCAGTGTCCCCAGTTTGACCTTAAAAAATGGAAGGACAATGTGACCTTTAATGCCTACGAGTAATTTCTCTGTTTTTGAAAGCAAGACATGGCACTTTGGGCTGGAAAGGACATACTGGAATGATGTCTTTCTCCATCAGAAGCAAGAACTCACACCATAAACACAAGCACAGGCTTCAAAGGGAAGTTGATAATACGAACAGCAGAAAACAGTGATGTTTTTATGCCCAAACTCAGCAGCACGTTGTAATATAGCCTGGGGCTCCCAGTTTATCCTCTGACCCTCCTTCCCAGTCCTTTAGCATAATCACAAGACAAGTGACAGCAGCAACAGGCAAAGCATGTCTTTAATCTGAAGTCTACAGATGGAACTGTTGCTGAAAAACACATGAACCATGAACCTTGGAATCTGTTCATTCCATGGAATAAAGGTTTGTTGTATCAATATCCACAGTTACAAGCAAGTCATTAAAAATTAACAAACTCCTACCCTTAAACATAATGCATATATATGTTTAACAGCCTAGGAATAATAGCTCTGAGACTACACATGGCTGAACATTTAATCTAGAGAGCCTTCGTTTCCTCCTGTCAAAATAAGCTCAGGTTTTGTCATTGAAGAGGTAGGAAACAAGATTAATGGTCCCATGGCTCTGAGTTATTTTTAGCTCATTTCTCTCTCTACATTGTATTGTTTGCTTGGATAGTGTAAAGCAAATGAGACTTCATATGAAATACACTTGGTTACCATATTTGTCTGGTCATTAATTTCACTATGAAGGATAATGTACATCAATAATCATTTACCTCTAAAAAGTCTCAAGTTGCAGCTTTTTGCTGAGATATTCAGAATGATGTAGAGGAATTGTTGTTATCCTCATTAATTTTAATACAAGCTATGTATCTAAATCATGCATCTATATCCCAAGATTGTTTTGTAATCTCAACCCATTTTTCTTAATGACACAATTTTGCTTAGTTATGTAAAAATGCATCATGATTTGGCTATTTAACATCTTCTTAACTTTATATTACTACAGAAGATAAAAGAAAATAGAACTTTATCTGAATATGACATGGGAAAACACAGTGTGAGCATTCCTTGTCAGTGCTTTGTCACGGTGTAGGCAAAAAAACCTTGATGATTTCTATTTAAAGGTCATTATATTTTGAGAGACCAACAGTGCCACTGATCAAAACATTAGAGATGATTTAGTTTCAAAGTTATCACTGAATAATTAATTTACTTAAAACTCAGACAAAATAAGTATGCAAAACCAGTGAGATGATATTTGACAGCTCCTACGTTCCTTTTAATATTTAATGTTTATGTGGGTAGATGGCAAGAAAATCTAATTGAATTAGCAACATCATAATTTGAAACATGAATATCTAAGTTTCAGTGGATGGTCACTGTACATGGTGAAGTAATTCAATGGGTCAGATTCAAATATAGTCAATACACCACCCTACACACAAAATTGCAAAATGGAAAGTATAAAAGCACAAGGGAAAATACCTGATAGCCATATAATTTTGAAACATCAGAACAAATTGTATATTTGGTTATCAAGATTCTTTCAGGGAAAAATAAAAAGGTTGAGGATTTTTGCTTTAGCTTTAAAATTTTTTTGTGGGTACATTTTGGCAAGCTTTTACACTGAGACCATTTCATGTCTAAGCAATAACAGGGAGGAATTAATACCTGAAGCAGCTCAGCAAACTGACACTGCAGGTGTTTTGGGGAGGTGTTAGGGGTAACCAGGGACTGACCAGGCAGTGAGCAAGGGATGCTTTCCATTCAGAGCACCATGAAGAAGCCATAACAGAGTCAGAGAAAGGCATGGGGTACAAGGGACCTTACAGACATTTAGTTCCACCCTCTAGCTCAGGCTGTGTGTCAGCTGTTGGACACAACTCTGAGCACTGATCCAACCTGTTTTTCACTCATCATGCTGCAGACCACCTCAGTTTCATTCATTAAAGACCTTCTCAGTTTAAAGCTCTTAACTGGTGAAGAGACTGCAGACAGCCTCTCTGCTGCTATCACCACCTGTACTTTGAACAGCAGCAGGGATGACTGCTGCAGCCCAATGAAGTCTTGTCAAGGCAATCAGGGCATTATCGTGCTGGGTGATAATATCTGAGCTGGAAACATGTCCAAAAAGTCAATAAAGCATGTGATGTGACTGCCTTTGGAGAGAGCAGAGTGGGGGCAAAGACCATTGTGTATCAAAATACTTTGTTCCTTTTAAAGACAGTCCTAGGTAGATGAAAGCTAAAGGATGTTCCCACACTGAGTCAATTAATAAAATACAGGAGACAAGATAAAGACAAGGAGATGAAAGCAAGTATTTAAAGAGCTTTTCCATCTCTATAATAACAAGAGAGCCAAGTGTCCAGCAGGACAGAGTGCACCTGATCTGTGATCAGCCCTGCATCTCACAGGGCACACATAAGGTAACTCAGCTTCAGAAGCTGTGCTGGAAGGCAACCCCAATGTCATAAATCACATCAGAAAGGGAAGCTGGAAGTCACAGGGAAAACTCACCCTACTTCATGTGTGTGCTTCAGCTGAGCCATTATCCAAATGTCAGCAGCTGACTGCTTCTGTTACAGCAGGTGAAGCCTTAAAAGAGGACCTAGAAGGGAGAAAAAAAAATTAGAAAAGAATAGGTAACTTCTTTCCTTTTCTTGCATGGTGACTTGCAGGACTTGATCCAGAGCCCACTAAAGCCAAAGAAATATTCCACTGACTTCTGAAACCAAACTGAGAGGCTGATCAAATTCCTGATGAAGTAATACTTTGATTTATAAACCCTCCATTTCTGGACAGGCTCACAAATACTGTCATTGGGTAGGTTGTTCTGTATCACCACTTTTTAAACAGTAATAGATAGGACTGAATGGCAGCATCCCCTCTGGTAAAACCATACAGCAAATTGGCTATTATTATTATTACAATTATTGACTAACATTATTACAGTCATGGTCCAGCAGCTGAATAATCAAAGTGGGGTATTTAAACTTATGCACTTAAATATGAATCTAAACATGTAACAGCTGACTGGTACTGGTCTAAGCCATCACATTCAGGTAACTGAGACCATTTGTTGCTGCCCAATGCCTGAATTGCTGAGCAGCAGTATCTGAGGTTAAAGGTGACCAGATGCAAATGGGGGTCCCAGGCAGCTGAAAACCTTAGCTGACAGCAGCTTCTGAACTGGTTTTCATTGTTAGACTGTAAAAAGCTAAATATTTTCTCTAATTCTCATTGAGAGAAGAATAAACAAGGATTTTTTAAGGTTTCTTAAGTCCCAAATGGAGCCAACTATACCTCTGGCTGGGAATGCTCCTCCCAAAAGTTGTTTATCAGACTTTAATAGGACAGAGCAAGATATGACTGCAGCACAAAAGCAGTGGACCTCAGTTCCTGAGCATTTTATCCTACAACAGAGCACCAGCCACCCTAATTGTGGTATTTTCCAAGAGTTGAGGGGTGAGTGAATTTTTTTCTCTTGTTCCTGAAAAGATTTGAGTGATCTACCTAAGACATCACAGGTAACAAACTCAAAATCAGCTGTTAGAGAAGTAATATTAGAATTAACCAAGTTTTTAGGGTTAATTTTTTTCTAAGATTAATGGAAGAACTTAAAGATTTGTACTTGAAGGATTGCACCCAAAGTAGTCTTAAAAAAGAATTATAAGAGAAGATGTGGTCAGAACTGTGACAATCTCTCATTTTAATTTTACTGGGAAGAAATGGAAATATACAGGATGACAACTCTGGCACTTTGGGGTATTATTATCAAGCTCACTGGTTTCACTTGGACCTTTTGGATGAGGTCCAGGCAAAACTAGTGAGCAATCAAACTTTATCAAGGACATCATGAGACAGTTAAAGCCCCCAAGATTCATTGCAGTCCCAGTGAGTCACGAGCTGTAACATTTTCACAAATTTCATTTGAAGATGAGAGAGGATCATGGCTATGTTTAAATCAATGGACCCAGAAACACTTCCAAGATATTAAATATAGGTCTGTGCCCTTGAACACCGTGGCTCCATTTCTGAGAGAGATTTTTGAGCTCAACAGCCATCCTGCTCTGATTTCCACTGCAAAGGAGCCCAGCCCACAGAGCAGCCTCTTCTGGCCATGTCCTTGGTCTGGAAAAACCAGCCCAGGAAGGTACCCAGCCAAGTCAGCCAGAGGCAACACATCTGTCATCCCAAATTCTAACGAGAACCTAGCACAGTAACTAAAACAGATCAATACTTGATCAATACACAATATTGAACTATTATATTAGCTTGATTTTCTCACAGCACTTGATTTTGTTTAATTAAAAGTGACTTCATGAGTAAATATTTTACAAAATTGAGGAGAAATTTTCATAGGAATGGAAAAACCAAAGCCAGTCCATGCACATGGAAGGCAATGTTTTGAAAACTTCATTTTCATAGGAAGTTTTAATTTCTCTGGTGAATCAGTCCATGAATAAGGTAAACATATTTTTAAGGTATAGATTCCATACACCCCTTTCATATTTTTAAAGAAATGGCCATAGGAAATATTTTGTCCAGATTAGGGGTGAATTTATATTAGATTATATCTTAATCTCCTCGAAGCTTCTACATCACACTGCCAATGTGCAAGACTTAAAGTGAATTTAGGTGCAGCTTAGGTGTTTTTAGACTCCTCAGATCATCTTTAAGGTATAAACTGCTGTCTGCAAAAACAAAATTGTGAACCCTCCCTCTCCAGTACTGCAGTGCCACCTAAACCTGGTGCCTTTCCGTGGTGCTCAGCAGGGCTGCAGAACCACATTTCTGCCACTGCAGCTGGTCCTGCTCTTCCAGTTTCTGGGAAAGCCCTGCATGGGCAAAGGCACATCAACCCTCAGAGACTGCTGTAACATTGGATATTGCCATGCAAACAGAGTAATTCCATGGTCAGGACAGGGATCACTGGAGAGCAGCCACAAGTACATTGGATGTTTCTTCAGCTTCCCATTGGAATGTATCTGTACAACACAAACATTAAAATATCAATATAAATATTATCTCTTAATAACCTCGGGGTAAGAATCAAGCCTACTCTCTTGCCTTACTTAGAAAGTGAGCTTAACATCTGTATCTACAGCACAATTGTTCTGTTTTTCTCTGAAGCTGCATGACTACCAAAATTTACCATTTCTTGTTTTCACCTATTTTATAAGGAGTTTCTTTCCACAATGTATCCTTTCACCTCAACTGCACGGATAGATCACTGTTGGGTAAAAAAAGATGAAACATTTTCATCAATAGGTAGGAAGGATGAAAGGAAAATAAATGGGTTTTGAATTAACATTAAAACATGAAAATGAGTTGAAGCAGGGTTTTTTGTGTTTTATGTAAAGATTCTGTAAGCCATACAGCATCTCTCAAAATATTCCACACGTTTGGTATCTTTGCTGTTTGAAAAAGTAGATACCTCCTCAAAATGGAATTAACAGGCTGTATCCACTCAGGGGAGCCTCACTCTGTCTGCCAAGCTCATTCTCAGAAAGTGACTGAATGATCTGGTTAAGCACATATTTAAGGACAAGCTAGAAGAATACTTTAAAAAAAAAAGGATTCATCCCATCCAGAGGGGAATTTAAAGGTTTCCAAGCAGTGGAGCCAGCAAAGCTGCTGAAATGTGAGATAACATTCAAGAGAGGATGCCTCCATCAGGATATGACTGACTGTGACTTTCATTATTGCTAGTTTTCCACAAAAGAGCTGGGCACAAGGTCAGGGGCATGCCAGTCCCACAAAGAGAAAATAGGTCTTGGCTCAAATGCTAGGCTGGATGTTAATAGCAGAGAAAAATCTAAAATTATCCAAAGAGTGGAACAGGTGATGGCAGGTGCTATGGAATATGGAAGAAAAGAACCAGTTAAAATTCGCTCTTGTGCATGAAGAATAAAAATCCAAAAGCACCAGAGCAGCAGCTTCTGCACTGATTCTCTGCCAAAAGCAAGCAAAGAGATTTGAAATTCCTGACTATGGTATAAATATTTGCAGGATCTGCATGCAAATTGTACCATCACCTACTTGAACAGACTGCTGTAGATATGGTAAATGACACCACTGATGTATTGGGTCCTGTGCTCCTGTGCCAGGAAGACAATTTAGGGTAATTTGGGAGAAAAAACATCTCAGAGACTGCCAGCTAGGAGTCCTGCACATGTGTTTGTGTTCTGCCCTTATCTCTGAACCTCCTGACTGAGGATGCACTGGGCCCCCTTGGAGCACCCACATCCATGAGATCTCATTAAATCTTTCTGTGCTGAAGCCAAGAGTGCTTGGTTTACATTTTCCATGGTGCTCAGGGGTGCATGTGGGACTAGCCCACCCTATCTGAATTCCTTTTCAGCTACAGCTAAAGGTGAAACATCAAAAATTCTATCCTATGGCATCGTTGTCAATGCAAAAATGCAGTTCTATTTATATATTTTTGCTTTTAGACTCTAGCACAAATGTAGCTCTGTATAATCTGACATACCCACCATTATGCAAGATTTATTCATTTAAATCCTATGTTTTCCCAGCCTTTCTATATGCTCCTTTCTTTGCATCCAATAACACATTAAGAATAGATGCTATTTCTTTTTTATATGATAACAAAGCAGTTTGCACAAGAAAGCCTTGTTTATTATCTGGCTCTGCAATTCTAGGATAATGCAAACCAAAAAGTAATAAAACCTAATAATAATAGTAATGAAAACAACAACAGAATATTGCCAACAGAAAAGCAGACATGGAAGAAAAACAAAGCATGCATCCTTGACTACACAAATACAAAATTAATGTGCAAATACATTCATAAATTAAAGCATTGAATTCTGCTTGCTGTTATTTCTAAAGCTGCTTTATTCTTATTTTTTTTCTGTGCTGCACTGAATTATAGCCCAGTCTTATGAGAATTCCATGCAGAAAATTTTGTTTAACTTGCAAGTTTCATGAGTTTTAGCACAAGTAAACATTGGAACTGCTGCACTTATTATGCAACACTGATATTTTTTTTTTCTTTAAAAATATTGATAATCTGAATATAAACAAAGGAAAATGTAATACAATTGCATTGTGTCTAGTAAACAGTGAATAGGGAAAAAAATAATAGTTTTTTAATCCATCCTTGACTGAAATAATTTGAAAAATATTTAGGAATAACCGTCAGAATTAAGAAAAATCAGAAATCCAGTGTAATTTATTTCCAGAACCTAAAAGGGCTAAATTCACCAGGTACCTTTTCAGATCCACAGTTTTGTTGAGTGTGCCAGATCTCTGGCAGCTTCACCATCTGACTCTCTGCTTTGTGACAAGATCCAAACCCCCTTTCTACTCCGGAGCTAACCATCATTTTCACAAACTTAAATTGCAGCCTGCGCTGCATATGGAAGGCTCCTACTTCACATGAACAGAAGTTGAAATTGTAAATCATCAAGCACAGTGCACTTTACCAATGCAATGCTAGTTCAGAAGCACATGTGCTAAACACCTGACCTACTGGGAAAATGCACAAAATGTGAGTATTCAGCAGCCTTTAAAATTTTCCATTTGTCACCCACAGTGAAGAAAGGACGAGGTGAAGTGCTTCATACAGACTGTAGGATTTTTTAAAAATCCACACTGAGACAATGTATTTTAACTCCTTTAAAGGCCTTCTGATAATGTTCAAAAAGGCATCCTGGGGCTTCTTCACCTGTTGATCAATGCACCCCCCTTCCACTGTGATATTTAATCGCTCCCCAATGGCACCAGGGGGAAGTTCTAAATATAACCACGGAGAAGAATGCTCTGAAGGACTAGGACTCACACTTTCCATTACTTTCACACAGAAAACTATGATGAATATTGGAGTTTGATCCTTGTGCAAAATCTGAGCCCATAAAGGGAGAGAGAGGGCAGAAGTGGAAGGCAGAAAATGAGTCACTACCATGAAGGACAGGACAGTGCTATTGAGCATGTGAGGTTAAACCCATAAACTGTGAACAGCTACTGGCAAAAATGGCTTTAAACTACACTGGATTACACCATCAATTCGGAGGAAATAGAGTCCTAAGAATTTCAGTTAACTGCTTGCACAGTGGGCTCTAAGGTGACCTGCAGAGTCTCAGCAAGAGCATATTGGAATAAATGAAGAGTGAATCATTTTTGTGAATGAAAAGCTGAAAGCCCCCTCAATAAAGAGAAAAAAAAGAAAAATTGGGGGAAATTAAAGAGGACCATCAGCTAACTCTCTTTTCTGTAATATTTAGGATAGAAAAGGAAAAAAGCTGAACAAAAATAACATACATTTCAGGTTCCCAAGAAATGCTTGAGTTCTGCATGGAAATGCATTGACATAAATATTCAAGCTTAAACATCTACAGTAATCATGCAAATATGTTTTTTCAGAATCTTCAGGCTAGGAAAAGAATAGTAGAGCTCATGCTCCTGGCCAGGTGAAGTTGCAGTTCCTATTCAGAGATCAGGAATGACCCAGCCTAAGAGAATCAGCCCTGGAGAGTGAGCAGGAGTTTACAAACAGACAAGATCCAGGAAAGTCTGTCAGAAAGCAACCCAAGTGCCAAAGTCAGAAAGAGCAATACAACTCAGAAAGTTTAGAAAGAAAAAGTGAGTACCCACCACAAGCTGTGCTACAGAGAATTTTTGTGACACTTCCAACAGGAATCATTCTGCAAGTGTTTATGAACACAAATATTTCCAGCACTTTCCCTTCCTACCAATCAGCAGGCAGCCATGGCTGATGTCAGGCTGCAGAAGAGCTCAGTGCTGAGCCCTCAACCCACAGAAGGCTCATCCTCTGCAGTGCTCAGTGCTTAGCAAAACACTGCATGGGCACCACTGAACAGCAAACGTGACAAAAGGCTAAAGACAGTCCAGTAGATAGTAAGAAAATATTTCCTTTGTGAGTTTTGAAGTCAAACAGGATGCAGCTAAGGCAGCTGGAACAGCAGAACATGCTAGGAAGGAGCTACATAGAAGGAACATGTGTACATACAAGGGACTGCAGAGCATAACCTGAACCTGTCTGAGTGTACAAGAGTTTGTTCTAAGGGTGGCAAATTTCACAGGTGGTGGGAAAGATAGGGAAGGAAAATTTAGTTGTGCTGTTGATGGAAAAGTTAGGAAATGACAGGGGACCAAATTACAATCTGTCGTAAACAACTGTTACACTGCATTTTCCCAGTTGTTACTGGCAGACATTCTGTCCCAGAGCTGGAAAAAGTGCATTGGATGGAAGAGAGTGGAGGGGCTGAAAATAGCAGAGGAGAGGGGGATCGTGGGAGAAATGACCTCTGAAAAATACAGCCTTATCTAATACTGCAAACTGAGTTTAAGAAGGTAACACAGATCTCCAGGATGACAAAGGTACACCAAAATGTAATTTAAAAAATTGGGACACCAAGAAATGCCTTCATAGTGTGCAGCTTTTCCTCCAGAAGTTTTTTAAGATAATTTGTCACTTTTTATAAATGTCAAGTAAACTTTGTTTTGTCTGCAACATCTTTGAATTTATTGCCAAAACTGTCATAGAAACAGCACTAGCAGTTTGATCCAAAGGTCACCAAAGTCAGTGGGAAGAGCAGCATGTTTTTCATAGGAATTTGGATGAAACAAAAATAAACCCTGTACATATTTTAATATAGAATAAACAAAATTCAACAGAGAATTACAAGAACAAAGACAGGGGAAAATTACATTCACTGGGTTACTTTTTCTCTGCCCTTACAACAGCTGTTTTCAGCAGAGAAAGAAAGGCAAATTCCTTTTCAGTGCAGCCTATTTAAGTACAGCAAAAGATTACACTCTCCATAATCCTATGCCTCTCCTTTATTAAATAGTCCTGCTTTGAGCTACTTCTGTGCTTCTCTTGGGATAGCATGGAGCATATAATTGGATCCACTTCATATGGAGAAAAGAGCCTGTTAACCAGCAGTTGCAACAGCAGATGCTTGCTCACTCGTGAAAATAAAGACAGAAAGTTTCCATCAATCATTTAAAACTCTAAACATACAGGCAGGGTTTGCTCTTAGCAGCTTTGCTGTGCATGCAATTTTTCCCTTTCTAAACCCAGTACCCAGGCTTTCAAAAAATAATTCATTGCTCTTAAATAATGGTGTAACTGTTAATGAGAAACACAAAAGCCCTCCCTGGCAGTTGGCAGTGCTGCCTGTGCTGTCTGTCACTGCAGGAATTGTATCTCAGAACAGGTCGGGACAATGCCCCCTCCAAATGAAAGCCCTTGGTGATCTATTGATCAAGATGGGACTGTCCAAAAAGAAGAGATGAGTTCAAAATTCAGCCAGCTTTTATTTGACTATGCAAAGGGAAAAAGGATTTCCAAAGAGAGAAGATATTAAACATGGTGTATCACATCTTGCTTTTGGCAGTGATGCAGGTGATCTGAGTAAACTGGGGCAAAGTCACGATCCTGATCAAAGACTGCTGCCCTCTGCAACAGACAAAAATGTTTCTTCCCTTGCATCACACAAGCAGTCCTCTACTCCCACATGGCCACGATGCAAAGGGCAAATAATGAATTTCAGGGTAAAAATCACTTGCAAAAGTTACTCCTCTGCTAAGAACTTCCAAAAGAGCACCACAGCTATGCTTGTCAGGTTGTTTCTTTTTTTTCCTTTATTAACCCACAAGGCTTCTTTACACCCTCCATAAGGGATTAAATTGGAATTAAACATGTTTACGTGATAATGCATTGCTTAAAAGAGTCAATCTCCTACCCAAAGCATCTCTTCCATCAGAATTAGGTGCACCAGAGCCCTGCAGATCCAGGACCAACACCCAGGAGTTGGGATGTCCCATCTGAGCAGCAGGTTCATGACTTTGCTGAGCAGCCAGTTAACACGGGCTGCAAGTGGCCACATGCACACCTGCAAACCCCTGAAGCCAGGAGAGTTATAAGCTTAAAATAACCCCAAATTACCCAGCTGGTGAGAGATTTGGTGTACTGCATTGGAATAACAAGCATGAAAGCATGCAAACAACCTTAAAACATGAAGGTGTGGCTTCATTTTTATAAACCACCTTCTTCCTATTTCCATATGTTACATAAAGGATTCAGACTTCATAGCCAGAGCTTTTCCTATTGCTCACAAGAATGACATTAGCTGCTTTGCCTTTGGGGCTTTCTGCACATGGGGAAAACAAATGGGATTTGGGAAACAGTGATATTTTCTTGAAATAGCTTCTTCCTCTGGCATTATGCAAAGCCTGTGCAAGACTGCAGGCGACCAAAGCAGCCACCGAGGGACAGCAGACAATCAAAGCAAGTGCAGCTTTAGTATCTGAGATGCAAAACTCAGCTGAAGTAGGAAAATGGCTACATAAG
>PYHW01010821.1:905115-941419 GCA_013186435.1 Turdus rufiventris | reverse complement strand
TACTTGGAGCCCCTGCTCATATTAAGAGAATTCCATCTAAATTATGACTTCCAGGACATTTCCCTCACCTCCAAATTTGCTAAGCAAGGTTCAACTTTAACTCTTCATTTTCTAGTTTTTGTAAATGCTGTTCATTTTCTTATTGTTATTTCTGTCACTACTTTTCTGGTGTAGCAGTTACTTTGTTATTTAATGCAAAGCAAAACTCTTTGAAAAAAAGGAAGGATTCATAAATCTTGGAATGAAGAACTGCTGGAATACAAGCTATCAACTTCCAGCCAAAAAAAGAGAAATAAGTGTACTCCAGCATTCTGTGCAAATTGTGCCTCCCTAAACTGACATGCAAGAATAAATTCCTGGCTTCAGCCTCTGCAACATCCTCTGAACAACCATTGTGAAAGTATTTTACAGAATAACAGACCAGCTGGCTGGTTAGTTGATACGTTTTATTACTTCTATGAGAAAAACAATGAACCAGAAAAAAGAAAAAAGGAAAAAAATGCCATTGAAGAGTTGGGTAAATACTGCCATGGAAAATTTAAATTAGTAACTTTATGGTAAAGTTAAAATTGTAATTCTGGATTTAAAAGTTGCCTTTAGTTTTGACTGTGAGTTTAGAATTGACACACAGAGCTTATGGTCCTTACATATTCTAATGCATTAGAAGTTAATAATGTGGATGAACACCACTATGGGTTATGTCATTGTATTTTAAGCAGAATTTAAAAGTGGCTATTGAGAGGGGTTTTCTTTTCTTTTACAACACACTTTGCAGAGGATATTTTATTTACAACAAAAACGAGAATAAGGAATTGCTCAAAAATTATTTACACTGTGCTGGGCTTTGAAGCAAAATTCTCAAGATGAAGTCTACTACAGAGAAAGAGTCCAAAGAGCTCTCTTCCCCCAGCTCAGCCTCTCCCACACACTGCTTACAGGAACCAAGCCTCTGATACAGCAGTCTGCACACTGACAGACTGTCTCTGAAATCTGTGACAGAGAAAAGCTGATGTGGGAGATGAGGAAAACAAGAGTGAAGAAAATAAGCCCCTTTAGATGACTTGTGAATGCTGAAAAATATTTCACAGAGGTGATTGAGTCAGTATTAGATCTGAAAATGGTTTCTTAAAAACTGAAATGAAATTGCTCCATTTACTCAAAAAGCATAAATACTGTAAAGATGGTATTTACCTGATCTGTTCCCTGCATGAAACTGCTCTTACCTGCCTCCTTTAACCACACAGAGAAGACTCAGCCTATTTCAGCTATTTTTTCACCTGATGTTAGTTTTAACTGTCAACACAGAAAACAGGATTGGATTCTCTATTTTTCTGGTGCCATTCTCTCCCAGAAAGAACACATCTTATTTCCCCATCATGCCTACTAACGAGTGAGCATTCCATTAAAAGAGATAATTTATTTATCCAGACTTTTGGAAATATTATTTTTCTTCAATGATGCCCTAGACAAGCCATTAACATCCTCTAGTTCCTGCAGCTCATGTCTGGTATTTGGGAGGACTGTTGCCTGAATATTGCCTGCAATGCTTGGTGAAAACTTCTGTGATCTGATAGAAAGGAGCTGACAAGTACTACACACACAGTCCTCTAATGAATCAGTAATTGGAAGTTGGGAATTTAAGAAGTAAAATTAACTCTCAGAAGCATTTGGGGGGAATGAAAATCTGGGAATGATCAGAGTTCTGGTAAAGCAACACAGCACAGAGCAGGTTAGGAAATCTAATATGACAGAGAGAATCCAAGAGGAAAAGGTAACTTGGAAGAGCTACAAGCTGCCCCCTGAATATTGGGAGGACATGCTAATTTAACTGACCACAAATGGACAGAGTCAAAATAGATGGTTAAGAAAAAAAAAAAGTTCTACATTTCAAAATGTAATTACAAAAATAATCCTTGACTTTGTTCCTCAGAAAATCCTAAGCATTCACTTTTAAATCTTTTCTTGTTCAACGAGATAAGGGCATATAAACAAGTAAAAGTATGCACTGAACTTCAGAGGCTTTGGACCCTGGTCCCAATACAGATGTTATGTAACTTTTTGGTCATTTACAAGAAAGGAAATATGGAGAGGTGATTTCTGGGTTTGGGAATAGCCTAATACACAATCCTCACATAGTTTCATTTTTAATCTCTCACTGAGTAGTTACCACCCCTTATTTAATAGAGGTGCTTTTACTATTCATGCTCTAAACTGCAACCACTCTAATTTAGCAGCTCCCCTTGTTTAGGAATCTCACCTTTAGCATAAGCTTCAGATTAAAGTAATTACATTTAATACAAACTGCCCACTTCTGAAGCTGTCCTTGATTTAGAGCTTCAAGGAGAAGTACTTAAATATAATAGAAGCCATGGCCTGCAAATGAAGTCCAGAACAAAGATTAGTTCATACATCCAGTCTAACACTATTTATAAGTGCAGTGTGTCAGTGAGATAGAGCAGTTCCCAGAAAAGACTATACTTCATGTTGGAAGAGAGCCCCATTCAGAGCTGAACAAAAGGACCACAATTCCAGTGCACCACACTGCTTTTCTTTAGACACAGAACAGTCCTTGTAATCACCCTTCCATAAAACCCAATGTTTGTTTTTCAAATCCATGTGTCTGTCTCTGAAACCAATTTCCTGTATGGCTGCAAGGTGACATTTATTGTCTGTTTTGTCTGTCTGTGAAAGGGAAATTCCTGTTAACACCTCATTCTGCCCATTTGCACCAGTAAGGCAGAAGTTGTTCCTCCTGTGGGTTAGCAATGTATCCCCTACATTTAGGGTGGGACAATATCCTAGAAATCATTCCAAACACCTCTGTCAATAATGGACTCCCAAACTAGCTATGATGGGCTCTCATCAACAAACACCCCCAAGGTCACCAGAGGTGGCCCTTTAGTTTCTGATTAAAATGGATATGTTTTACTTCACAAAAACATTGATCCCAAGACCAGACCCAGCCAAAGGGGCAGCAACCAGTGATGGTCACCCTGTGGAAGAATCCCACTAACAGGCACAGCCCGTCCATGCAAAGCAGCACAGCTCTCCCCGTATCCTCAGGGTGGAAACAACCACCAGCCCAAAACTGAGATCCTCCACAAGCTGCATTCCAAAAGTAGACATGGAGCAGCCCAGCTTTGATTCCAGTGAAGATAGAAGGAGGTTTTGCTGCCATCTCAGAATTCATTTCAAAGGCCACCACCCTAGAATCCATTTGCCTCTTCCACTGGTCAGAAATGTAGATTCAGGACTACCCTCATTCTTCTGTTGCTGAGCAGGGTAACACTTTTCCAGACTCATTTAAACCTTCTCAGAGCTTTCCCAAGGCATACAGATTAGAACAAAGAATTATAACAAATTTTAACAAGCATTATTAAATTACATACACTAATATGTAATTACAACATAATGGAAGTATATTAAATTATAACATAAGCATATTACAATGTTACACGCTGTTCTTATGATGATTACATTAAGCCACACATGCCAGACACAGCAATGAATGTTTACCTTGCACATGAACGAAAACTGTGACATATTCAGCTGTTTGATTGATGATTAAATTCTTTCTGTCTTCCTCCTCCTATTGAAAAAATTAAACCATCCACACTGAATTTATCTATGCCTATAAGTAATACAAGTGCTACATGGAAAGAGTTTCAATAACATACTGCAAACCAATTCAGCTTTTCAAGTGATCTCAGTATTTTCAGTTGTAATCCAGTCTTACCACTTGGCAGACAACAGTTCACATCTCATCCCTGCTATGATCCTTCAAAGCTATGCTTGAGACTGCTTAAGGACATCTAATTGTCTAATTTCTTGAGCTCTACTAAAAAAAAAATCCAAAATAATTGTTTTCTACCTAAATTACAGTTTTCTTACTGCTGTATTTTAAAAACATAATAAACAATGCAAGAAACAGAGTGTCTGGCAGAGATGGACAACACACAGGAGTGGTACCCACTCTCAAATCACGTGGCTCTTGCCCTGTGATCAGTGAAACTGTGAATAGATTTTACAATAATAAACTAAGTTCACATCTTTCAAAGCAAGTCTTTTAATCCCCTTACATTAGCAGGTTTACAAGTTCAATCTCAAGTGAAATTACAGAAATTAAATTACCTTAGACTGAACTCGTTGAATTCCAGTCAAGAAAAAAAAAATCTATTACCTGACAGAAACTTTGAGTGCAAATGGCTTTCAGCATCAAGCAAAAATCAACTGCCAATGACGTGACTAAATTTTACAGCCATTCTTCCTGATAACTTCTTGAAGTATTAAAAAAAATTGATTTAGATGTGGGAGAAGTAGACAGGAATCTATTATAAAGCAGGAAATGCCTTGACTATGAAAATCAATGCAGCTGGCAAACAGGAGGACAGAAAAATGTGCAAAAAATACAATCATCTTTGAAGTGGCAATGAAGGAAAATGTGAAATAAGGCTCCCAAACTTGTGGGCTGAACAATGAATCTTCACCATAAGAATAAAGCAGCAAAAGGCATTAATTGATTTCCATTGGAACCAGCACAATAAATAAAATCAGATTATTATGAGCTTTTATAGCTAGTCCAGTTTTTTAAGCTTACCACAAAATTCCTGTATACCATGCTAGTGCCAGAATTTTAGCTGATTATGAAGACTAAACACATTTACCAAAACCTTACAATGTTTGCTGTTTTATAGAGAGTTTTTGTCCTGTTCTTTCCCAAAGAACAGGTGCTCCATAAACATGGCTTTGCCTAGTGATGGTGCTGGGAAAAGGTGCTGCATAACAACTCTTAATACACCTAGCAAAACAAACTGTAAAATATGTCCTAACAAGAAGTGGCTTGACCTTCCATATAATTAATGTCTTTCAGGTAGACACTTCCTTTTACTTTACAAAACACTAAATGTTTTATACCATAATTTAAAATGACCATAAAATACCTCATAAAAATAAAGACAACCTCAAGCTGTAAGATTCAGAGCCTGATCACAGTCATTAGTGTTATATAAGTGTTAGAGAATAAGATTATAGTCTCCAGCAAAAACAGAAGTTATCCACATTTCAAAAATGTGCATATACTCTTACATTCAAGACACACCAAAACAATGGAGCTTACACTGGGAATTCCATTTCTAGATAATATTTTGAATTGTACATTAAACAAATAAATAAAAAATATGCATTTCATGTGTACAAAATACTACATTCAATCCCATATCTATTTCAGCTAACTAATTCTCCATCAGATCTCAGACTCTGAGCACACACTAACTCCTTATGGTGCTTTTCCTCTTCCAAACAAATGTCACTCAAAAATAATCTTTCCCTTCATTGCCTTTGTCTCCTGACCTGTTCTTTTCCTTGCAGCTTGAGAGGGATCAAATTTTGCCCTTTGACTTGCATGTTATCCTTGGGGGAGAGATAAACACAGCCACAGAAATTCACCTTAATGGCAAAAAGTGTGGCAATGATCATTGCTGATGTAGTGATTGTACAACCCTTTTACACCATTACTTGGCTGAATTTTGGCCAGTAGGGCTGGGCTTTCATATCCTTATGCCAAACATTATGTGGGACTGCAAGTGCCATCGTTAGGATTTAATGCACAGGGTAACAACCCAGGTGCTCTAATCTTCAAATTTCTGTGGAACAGGTGTAAACCAGCATATTTCAGTGTTCCCTTCAGGAGATGACAGCCTGTTTGTTTTTTTTATAAATACAGTTGCAGGGAACATTGAGTAAAAATCAGGTTCAGAGTTTACATTTTAGTTTTCCCCAAAGCTCATCAGAGAGACAGTTACCTATAAGTCTACCAATTCCTTTGTGCCTGAAGGTGCCAAATCAAAATTCAACCCATCTTTGATAATTATTGGGCAGGGATTTAGTGGCACATCTGTCATTATGGCAGCCCAGTATTTTGGTGTGTTATATTCCTGGTGACTAGACGACTTTTTTTCCACTTTAGCTCCTTCTAGCATTTCTTCCACCTAAAAGATTTCAAATCATACTAGTTGACTGCTGTGTTTAATAGGCATCCTCAATACATTAAAACATTGTTCCACATGAAATGTACTGTTAAGTATTACCTTGGTTAGTAATTTAATTTAATGGGATAGTGACAACACATTGACATTGTGCAGGTTTGTGACCTAATGATTTATGAGACAAGTAACATTTGCAGACACATCGATTTTGGTAACTGTGCAATGAACAGAACTGAAAAACAATTTTCCTCCTTTTTTTATAACATCTTTTTTTCCTGCTCTCCCAATATTACCTTACATTTGGAATAGCCCTTTTAAAGCTCATTGATGGTTTGAAAAAAAATTGTAGGTCATGGCATTATTTTTCAAGCCTTCAACGCTTGAGGAGGCCCCTGCATCCCAACAAGTGCCAATTAATGTGTTCCACATCGCTGGCCCTTACAAGTGAGACAATAAAATGCACTGACTGTAGTAAACCAATTTAAACTATGGGGAGATTTCCAAGCCTTGACACTCAGAGAAAATAAGGACAGCAATCCCATCACATGCAGGGTGCTCCCCTGCACCAGCTGGCTGACACAGGTGGACACATGCCAGAGATGGCCCAGCTCTTTCAGAATAAATCTACTGGGAGCATCTGGTAGAAATCGGGATCCCTCAGAGCTCATAGGAGAAATGTTTCACTGTGCTGTTACACAACCACAGCAGCCTCAGTTATCTCATCAGGAAAATCAGACAGTGTGAGAGGAGTTAGGACATGTTATGGGAAATTATTATCTACAAACAGAACAGGTGATAGTAGAAATTGCCACATTTTTTCTGCTTTTTTTCCCTAGCAGTTGTTGGAACAAAGCACATCAGTTTTATGGCAAGGGAAGGAATACACAAACATTTGCCATCAAAAATACGCTGCAATAAAAGGGAAAAGTTTGTGTGTCACAGCCATTAACCAATGGCAGAGAGCAGAGAAGGTGTCTGCAATGGCACTGATGCCCACATTCAGCTCTTTTTGCAGATCAGAAGCCACTAGAGAGTCACAAAGCACTGTCCTCCTCAGGAGTGTATAACTGAACTCATCCACAGCCAGGAACCAGAGAACATCAAGTAGCACTGGCACAGTACAGCCAAACAGGGAGCATCTTCCTCTCCTCCATGTTCAGTGAGAAAAATCTCATACTGCTCAGACAGACATGTAAACTGAAGCTGAAGGCCAGAGTTTATACCATGCTAAGTAAATACAATACTGCAAAGTCTAGCTTAAATCTAAAAGTTCTCTTGTCCTTTGAAAATTTATCCCAGTTTCAATCTTTGGAGCTGATCCACATTTTTCAAAGGACTAATGGAAGGACTATCCATCCTCTCCCAGCTCCTGTCCTCATTACAACACTCTCATGTGTAGCCCAGCAAATCCTGTTCATCTGCTGTTAGCAACTCAGCTCTGTCACTCAGTTCAACCTGCTTCAATTTATGTCATACCACCTCATGGTTATATCCACTTCACATTTATTTTAAGCTATGTTCTCTTCCTCATTAAATATCTTTTATAGCTTCAGTCAGACATGGATGTTTTATGGCTATGACAGCATCTCAATATGGCTTTAAATATAGCTTTGTCTACTTTGCAAACTCCATCAGGTTACCTGTCCCTTTACCCTTTTTAATTTCTTCTCTAAGTAACATAGTTCTAAAGCGGGAGAAAAAAGTTTGGGTTTTTTTAGGGATGTGTCTTCCTATATATTTGTACACCCTCAAATTGCTGCATCTCACTTGCACAATGCTCCTGGGAGGGTTTCTAGCTGGCTCAGTATTGCCTCAATCAAAAACAAGAGAGCTGGCTCTGCCAGAGTCCTGATGAGAGGCAGAACACAATGGATGGCACCCAGTAAGTGCAGTGCTGGGCCCCATTATTTGAGTCAGCTCATTCACAGCTACCAGGAGTATCTTTACACAGAGCACATTGCCCTGTGCAGGCATAGCATAAAAGACACTTTAATGTGAATGTGTGAGACTGGATTAATGATGGAGGCGATCTAAGAGAGGAAAGAAATCAAGGAGCCATAGGAAAAAAAGAAAGACAATGACAGAGAAGGCTTTTGAATTCATTGTTCTGTTATGGCAAACTTTCTTGTTAAAATCACAAGAAATGCAGTAATAATAATAATAATAAGAAATTACTGAGAACTTCTTGCTGCAAAAGCATAGGACCTGCAGAGCCATCAATTCCTAGCATCACCAATGTGAATTTGACACAGGATTTATAAGCTTATTTTCTTTTGGCTAAAGAATAAGAATTTATGCAAAATGTTCCTATTCAGTATCTCAGACTAATACCCTTATTCCTCTTCTACCACTAAATTAGGTTTTAAAATAAAATAATTTTCAGGCTTTTGTCAAAGTGTTGATGGATTCAAATCTGTGTGACACGATTCTTCCATGTCTGTGAATGGGAGGATTATCCACATTAGGAGAGATCTGCAGAGGTCACAAGTGTTAAACTGCTATTCAGTTCAGGTTATTTCAGTAAAAACTGAAAGAATTAAAAAACTTTTCTTTTCCATGATACATGAATTTGAATAAAAGCAGTTGGTAAGGTTATCTGCTTCCAGCTCCACCAAACACCACAGCCTCTCACTCGTTTGAGGGTTTGGAGATCAGGACTCTGTCACAGACTCCCCATGCAACCCAGAGCACCTCTCCCTTACAGACAGGTCTAATTAGGTGCTCACAGGTTAAGTGCTGCAATCTGGAACTTGGACAGAGCCTCCAAGAGCCAAAGGAAGGAGACACCTCCAAACAGCGACTGAACCCACACAGGCAGAAGAGTAGAAGTGATGTAGAAAGCTCTACTACATGAGCTTCCTGTCTGGAATACTCTCCACAGGCTGAAGAGACGAGGATTAAAATTTTCTCCTCCACCCTGTGGCTCTGAAGCCCTGATCTCTTCCTTAAACCATCAGGCTCAGTACATTAAATGAGTTTTACCTCTTTTACCACTCCTCCTCTGGCCCTGATCCTTGACTATCAGTTTGTACACAGCACAATTTCTGTAAACAGCATTGAAGAATCATGAAAGAATGAGAATGATGAGAAGAAATTAATGCTATAAATTACCAAAAGGAAATTATAGATTTGACTTGCAGCTAAGAAAAAGGATTGTACAGACAGTCCCATATTGACCAGGAGAGAATAAACACACGGGTTTTATTCCAAGTGCCATAAGTTCCCATCACATTCATGCAAACAAGATATTAAATGTATTTGCAGAGAAACCACCAGATGCTCTCATCCACAGCTATAGTTAGAGGGGAAAAAAGCAGGCAGTGGGAGGACAGTACAACCCTCTCAAATGAGCTTTTCTAAATTACACACAATCCTTAAATGCTTGCTAACTTCCTGGTACTGCGATTATCACGGCAGTGACAGCAATAACCCAATCAAATGGAGGGAAAATAGAAATCTAAGCATTTTCAATTATGTTTTTTTCACTCTGGAATCCTTTACTCCAGGAAAATCTCTCCAATTTTCAGACTTTTCAGCCCTATTGAAAATCTCCCAATATTCAGGGGAAAATCCTGTATTTACTACTTAGCTGTGACACTGTGCCTGTTGGACATCCCAGGAGATTTCTCATTTGCTTTCATTGTTCTTCATATCCCTGCATGGACCAAGGATGCTCAGAATGATGGAGAAGGTAAATGCTGAGCTCAACAAACAGAGTCACACAGAACCCTCTGCATGGTCAAAATTAGTTCTGAGAAGCTGATCTTACTTTACTTAGTAAAGCCCAGCTTGATGGGTACTTTATGATTTTCTAAGTTAGCACCACTTCAGCTCCTTGCTAGAGTTTTCCATTCCAGCCAAAGAACTCCTGGTTTTGCTCTTGAGACTGTGCTTTCCTCAGAGCATGTGGAAGATGATCACCCACAAAAAATGCAGATATCTTTTTACAGAAACAGTTCTGGACCTTATGGAACATCTCTTTATTTATTTATGGTTTGCAGTGCTTCTAAAATAGTGTTGAGTTCACACCAAACTGAAGTATTGAACAGTACTACAACTTTATTTTGGGGCTACGTCACAAAATTGCCAACTAAAATTACATAAAAGTAACATCAGTGATTGTGTTCAGGAAAAAGATGAAAAAAGTAATTAGGAAACAAATTTCTCTTAGAAGTCTGAGCTAGACTAATGGAAAAGCGAGAGCTAAAAACAAAACAAAAAAAAAAAGATGCAAACCAAATCAATTACAAATCAAATACTCTTAAATGGAAAATATGAATTTCTGCAATCAGTGCTAAGTAATTGAAATACTTTTTGAACTTGGTTGCTTTCAAAATTACTTGGAAATGAAGATGAGTGCTCCTTCCTAACTGCAGATTGTTCTTAAATCACAAGTAAAATTATAATATTAGATATACAGTAAGTAACAGGAGATCACAACTGGCTAAGATGCGTTCTAAATATCACAAAAAACTTCATATTACATCAAATTATTGGAATTGATCAGTACACTGAATTTATAGTTCAATGAACATAGCTTAGCAAGAATTGATCCAGCACCAGGTGTGTATGTGAAATCCAAATACAGGTTTAATAAATTAGACCACCTTGCTAATTTTCACTTTAGATGCTCATTTATAATCATAATGTCTCAAACATGCATCGCCACACGTTTTGAAAAGCCTATTCTTGTCAACTTGTTTTGCTAAAGTGTATTTGCTTGGCATGTACCAGAACGCTTCCATTTTTATTAGTGAAATAAGTATACCCTCACAAAATTAAGACAAATTAACTGTGTCAGTTTTGTAGACAAAAACACAACATTTTCCCACAGATTATTTCACAGAGCAGGGCAAGATCCAGGCTGGGGCAGGCAGGAGCTTGGGAGGGAGCCCAGCAGCAGGAACAAAAGCCAAGCTCAGCCCAGTGAGCCACGGCACCCCTCCTGCTCACGGTGGGCTGAGAGGAGCTTCTCCAGAGAAAAATTCCAACTGGGAGCCCAGTGGAGTTATTTCCAATCACCTGTCTCTCCCCATCGCCCACAAAAAGAGTCTAGAAAGGTTAATTTTGTAGTGCAGCTACTTCCAACAGTGGCTAATGGACTTAACATCTGTTGAGACTCATTAAGAGCCTGACTCCCTTCATTCCTGTGATATCAGGAAGTTCCAACAGCCCCAGACAATACAACATTCCTACTGAGTATATTTAAATGATGATGTTAATTTAAGGCATTCAACACTGTGGGCAAGCAGTGGGCTGAGGGGGTGCCACACAAATCTGCTCTACTGTTCTTTTCCCATCTGTTGAATTGTCACCACACTTCCAGTGACAGAGGAAGAGCTCAGAAAGGAGTTTCCACAATAGATGTCCAAGCAGCAAGTCTCTAAAAGCTCTGAGATTATTTGCTTCTACAACATGGTGCTATTTGCACTCAAGGGCAAAGACAGTCTGGCATCCCATCTCAGTTGTTCCTTTGGGGATTTGCTTGCTGGGAAATGTCAGCAGGCAAAGCAAGCAGCTGGGTGTCAAGCCTAAGTTCAGTTCTGTATGCAGAAATTGATAGGAACATTATAGTTTTTCTGGGTAGAGGTATGAAAATATGATACTCAAAAGTGGATTTGAACTAGAAAAGGATATATAAACTCTGTTCCTATGGAGCTTGAAGCTGAAATCAGACATTAGCCTCTACAGCTACTGCAGAAAATCTGCCTTGAGGGAAATTGTGAGAAGTTGTTAAATATGACCTGCCTGCCAGTTCTAGCTCTAGGATCACCCCACTTCCCACAATGGCTGGCAAAGGGCAAGACTGGGAAACTGCAGAGACAGGGGAAATATTGGTAGAAAAGCTGTTCTCCAGGTCAGACACTAATTTCCTGTAAATGAGGAATAACTCCAGAAACCTGCTGAAACACAAAGGGTTTAATCAGTCAGAATCTTTGGCTCAAAACTCATCTTTTTCAGAAAGCACTGATCAACAAGGGTGTTCAGGAAGGCTAAGTAGAAAAACTGACAAAGAAATACAACTATTTATCCCAAGAATAACTTTATCTTCAACTGCAGCTAACCACAGCAACTGAAGAAGGGAGAAATTCCAAGTGGGAACACTTTTCTTCTGGATTCTCAGAATTATTTATCAAAAGTTTCTGTTCTGTGACAAATCAGAATACATCATTAACCAGAAACTGATGACACTGAAGAGGTGTGGGAGTTTATCTAAAAGCCTAGGACCAGATTCTTCCAACATTTTCATTGCAGTAATGTATTTAGCTTTTTATCAAAGACTGACAACAAAAGTAATCTCATCTGTTCTATTTGTCTTTCAGACTCTTCATCAACTGTCATCTTTTTTCTTGGTATTTTGAGATAAACTATAAAGATTTTTATTTAAAAAATATTTTAAAAGAATATGAAGTAGCACCATATTTTGCTTTCCCATTTCCTCTGCCTCCACCTAAACAAGCAGTCTGAAAACAAATAAACCAACCTACAAACAGCTGCTAAGTTACATTTAACTGTTTGACAATACATGTTAAACCCCAGCCACTAAGGAATATTTCATGCTGAGGTGAGTTCAGATGTTATGAAAAGATGCCTAATGCAGCTGAGTGGAAGAAGATTGTCTCATTTTATACCAGAGCAAGTGCCCAGTATGATTTCTTAGTGCTGAGAGTGGCACTGCAACTCAAGAGCCCTGCAAAGATCCTACAAGTGCTGGTTACTGAGAGCAGCATCAGCGACAGGACCCAAGGGAATGGCCTGAAGCTGAGTCATGGGAGGTTGAAGTTGGATATTAGAAAAGTTCTTTTGCGCAGAGGGTGGTTGGGCGCTGGGACAGGCTCTCCAGGGCAGTGGTCTCACTCTGTATTTGGTCAGTGCTCTGAGGCACATGCTGTGACTTGGGATGTCCTGTGCAGGGCCAGGAGATGAATTCTGTGATGCTTCTGGGGCCCCAATTCAGCATATTCTGTGTTCCCATGATTCTCTGATTACAGAACACCTCAAATGGGCTCTATCACATGCAGGGAATGCAGGACTTTTAAACCAGAGCCATTGTTGTGAAGCAATTGCTTATTCTGTGTCTTTTGGGCAAGGAATAACCTTGTGGTATTGCTAAGGAACAAAGATAATTTTATACACTGATGTTCTTTTGTTTCAGCCTTGTTCTTTTACTGTCGGGCCAGAAGGGTACTGCACTGTGGTTCTGGTTCTTTGGGTGCCAGCAAGGGTGGCATTTCATAAAGGACACACAATCAGTCAGCAAGAAACTTCTGCAGAATTTTAATTCTTCTTCTTTGTCCTAGTTCATCTTTTGCTTCTTTGGTTCCTTGATGCCATAGAAGAATGCCCAGATAATGCAGCCATGATTGCAACATACAAATGCAAATCTAAAATCACAGAATAAGGTCTACATAACACAGCAGGCTGGTCTAAATGCTTTTAATCTGGTGGCTTTGGATCAAATCCTTAGTGCAGAGAGCCACTCAGCAATACTGTAGGTTTTTTATCCAGTTCTGGACCTGACATTCCAACGGGGCACTACGTGATTCAGCACACCCTGCTCCTTCGAGCTATTGGAGGCTTTGACAGATTTCAAAAGGAATGCCCAATGTTTACTACCAGAAAGGCAACATTTGCTAAAATACTTAGTCCACTCTGCTCCATTAAACAGGAAAACTTGGTGTTTCACTGAATGCAACAGATAAAAGCTGAAGACTGACACAAGTGAGACTATTTGAAGAGACTTCATGTAGCATGGGTAAGACTTGCACCCCATTTATGAATATTTCTTATGTTTCATTTTAAAAAATTACATTCATCCTCAATTTTAAACCCAGATCTGTACCTTTGCAGAGTAGTTTTTCCTGGTTACATGCCATTCTGACTGCTTTAGGTGCTTACAAGCCTCTCAGAGCGAGATTCATAATCTTTTATGAAAGGATCCTCAAAAGACCTTGACAGCAGGGTAACATTATTACCTCCATTTCAACATTTGTGGATAATACAAGGTGTAGGCAGATCAGTGTGCTAAGGCTGAACAGGTGAATTCAAGACCTTCAGGTAGGACTATTCTGAGACATCAAGCAGAAAAATCAGAAGTCCAGGTAACATGGAACCTTTTAGGAAACATCAATAGAATGAAGGTTTCTGAAGCTTAGAAAGAGGTTTGGTTTAAGAAGAATGAAGTACTGGAAGAGACTGCCTGAATCCTAAAGGCTTTTAAAGAGAGAACAAGGAGACATTGGTCGAGGGAGGCCAGTGAACTGGAAGAAGATTTTGTTTTCCCTTTTGTGAAAAGGTGAACGTACTGACCTTGGGATGGGCTCACTGACTTAAGTTGGAAACCACCCTGAGGGTTCAGAGTTATCTGAGTCCAGATCTAGGTGATGTAACCCATGAAGGATGATCTCAGAGAGAGCTCAGCACATCCCAAAGCCATCCTTCCAAGCTCAGCACAGCCTGCCACAGCAGTTGCTGGGTGGGTAAGCCCAGACTCAACCCCTGAACTTTTTATAAATGAACAAAACTCAGAGATGGGGACCACTGCTGTGGGCAGGTAATTCAGACAGACACTGTGATTGTGCCAGACACCACATTTTAGAAACAGCAGATGATGCACCAAGCTTGTTTTAAAATTAAGCAATAGTAGTCATTACAGATCTGAGCCCCAACATGCACAGCAGCTGCAGACACCACTGAATTTTTCTGGAGTCATAATAAGCTCACTGCATTTGTAAATTAGACATTTACATGTCTGGCCACTGTGGTGATTATTGTTGTTATTAAAAGAGAGTGTAGAAAATCTAAATAAAACACAGAATGGTGCTGTTGATCATTCACTTATTTCTTTCCTGGAGCAGCCTGCTGTACTGCTAAAAAAATAAAATACAATTATGCGTCACAGCATAACACTTAATTAGCTTTACAAGAAGACATTAAGCAACACACCAGATGCTAATGAAATCCTGAAAGTCCATTTTGTAATGGAGCACATATGTACTAACATATTTTAATTTCAAACTGGTTTAGGGATTACAAAAAGAAAGTGGAAGTTATAACCTCAAAACTGCACATAAACATACAAGAAGTATTATTTGGGGTAGGATTTATAGTTTAAATAAAAGATCTCTATGAAAAATTTAAAAATCTGCACACTCAGGGCATTCATCAGGTTAAAACAACTGTGACAGGTACAGCACTATTGGTAAGTTCCCTGAAGATAAAAAGCAGTACCAAGTCAGCCATCATTGGTAGTCTGCAGGTAGCCTATGAAAACCTCAAAGAAAAATATGTGTAACCCATTTGATGAAAAGTGACTGAAGATCTGCAAAAAGGGAGAGATGATCAAAGGATTAAGCCTGGAAAATTATCTATTTAAAGTCCTTTAAAGATACGAGTGTGATGCTCTTAAGACTTCTATTTCTGCCCAAATGTAAAGTATCTCTCCAAGGACCCAGTTCAAAGATAATCAAAGTCACTGAGAACCATAAATTCTGAATAATCCTGAGGATCCTGTAATTACTGTCACTGCATTGTCCTTGTAGAGGGCAAGTGAGAGCAGCAGGTGGCCTCCAGCTCCCCAGCAAACCCAGAGCAGGGATTTGAGCCAGACCACGTCTTGTCCCAAATTATCCCTGAATTCTGGACCTGCCAGCAGTAAATGAAGCCTCTCTTGCTTCCCCTGCCCTTAGACAGAAAGCTAAAAGTGGTGCTTCTGGTCATAATAAACAGAGAAACTCAAAGACAAGATTTCTGATGCCCTTACTCCATATCGAGTAGGGTTATTTTGATGGAATAACAGCTGTTTTGTGTGTCTTCAAGTTGCTGTGGTACTGGAGAACAGGGTACCCAGTAGAGTCACAGGGCTGGGAGCAGCCAAGTGGCCATTTCTGGATTGCTGGGGATGGATTTACAAAAGAGGATATTTCATGCTTCTATCATAAACTGGAGTTCTATCCAAAGTGGATGGAAATGGAGCAGGTAAGAATTAGCCTGTGTTTGAAAATCTGATCCTTTAACTGTTGAGGTAGCATTTTAGAACATAGATATCTCTGTTGTTGTATTGTGGCACTGCACAGCTGTGTTCATATTCTGACTTTGATAAAGTAAAGAAAAATAAATCAAAAAAACCAAAACCAACCCAGAAATAAACCATAAACCATCAGACTGTATTTTACAGCAACCCTCCAGAACACTCTGCCTAATCCCAGTTATATTACAGACACTAACACAGTAAATATTTTTAAGGACTGAAGTAATTCAGCAACTCTAGCACCTGAATTGATGCTTAGCTGCACAATGGTTGTTTCCTTCTACAGTTTCAAAACACTCATTTCCAAACTCTTTGAGGCAATCAGAAGAAACTGCAATGTAAACTCATTCCATGATCACTACCCAGAATGTTACAGCTCACAGTCAGATTACTGCAGCAACTGGGACAGCTCCCAGGTCTCTACAGAATGCTGAATAATCTTTACACCTATTATCTAATAAATCATGCTATTTTTCAACCATAGGTGGAACACGAAAATTCATCTAATAGTTTTATATGAAGCTGAATGAGTGCAAAACAAAAGAGAGCAAAATGGACAAGATACATTTTTTTAAAACATGGGGACAACTAAACCCAGATAATTCTTCCTCATTTTTAAATGAGCAGTTGTATCTATGTTATCATTATGCAGCTCTCCTACTCCCTCTCCTCTTAAGGTATTGATTTTTCTTTCCTGCTAATGAACTAGGCACTCTGACAAATGTAAACATCCCAGTGTCCAGTAATTTCACTAGGAAACACTTACAGAAATATTCTGCAGTAGTCACAAAATGCTTGTTCTGTCGTTTGTTAATGCCCAGTGCATAAATGTATATAATTGCTCAAGT
This sequence comes from Turdus rufiventris, assembly GCA_013186435.1. Taxonomy (NCBI): domain Eukaryota; kingdom Metazoa; phylum Chordata; class Aves; order Passeriformes; family Turdidae; genus Turdus; species Turdus rufiventris. Next base: position 924,557 of record PYHW01010821.1, on the reverse strand, counting down.
GCTTCATGAACCACCATTATCTGGTTGAAGAACTTGGACAAATTGTTTGACTTATTTTGCACTCTCATTCTCAGCATGAGCTGGAAACATGCCAGAGGAATAAACTGCCCAACAGATGTTAATTGTGCACTAGACCACACTGCATGACTCCACTTCCTACACAATTTTAAATATTGCAATTACTCAGAGATGCAAGGGCAGGCTCTCCAGACAGCCTTTCACACCTTAAAAAATTCTTTTGGGAAATGTGCAAGGAAGCAAGACAAAGTTAAGAGCTTAATGTAAAACACACAAATGATAGCGATGCTTCCAAAGAGCTCTCCCAAATCTTCCATGTTTTATACCAGAGAAAACAGAGGGACCTTCAGAAAAAAGCAAGTAAAGAAGATTTGGGAATGAGGATGATAAGCATTGGCAGTGAGTGAACAAACTGAGGAAAAGCAAAAGGCAGAGAGAGTTTGTGCTCCCCAGCAGCACTGCTGTGCAAGGACCCTCTGTGAACCTCTGGCTACATGGGGGTGAAGGGCTGGAAATACAAGGTATGCATGATAGGACCCTGATCTTAGCTTGGGTACCATTTTGATTTCTCACCTGTATTGTCTTTCAAAAAGCCCCAATTATAAGATTGAAAAATCTGGAAGAATTTTTTAGGCTCAAATATTTCTTTTCTCAGCCTTGTTTTGGTTGTCAAGTAAACACAAAGTTTAAAGAGAAAGCTTTTTCCAGCGCTGCTCTTTTGATAAGAAAATAAATTAGTTTTCTTTTAGAGACTGCTATCCAAGTATAATTAGATAGGTTTACAAAAAATACTTTATTTCCCCCCAAATGGAAATCATAAAGGAGAACTGAATGTGTAACTTCTAAGCAGAATCAAAGGAGTTTATCAACACGCAAGTCTTTTATTGTCTGACAGGCATGGAAACTTTGGCTGAGTGGAGATTGATTTGATGCCAGCTTGCTGCAATTAGAAAGTAATTTGCATTCTTTCAAACTGAGGACCAGAAGAATGGCCTAAGGATGACATTCAGTTCAGAGAATAAGGAAGAAAATTTGTGTCTCCTGCTTTTGAATAGTGATGATAGAATTTGGAAATCAGTGACTGTACTGTAAACTCCACCTGCTGCCTCCAAGACTAAGCTCAAAACATACAAACAGAGAACTTGTTAATTGGTGAACACAGTGTTTTGACTCTGACAAAGAAGTATGCAAGCAGATTTTTGTGATTAGCCACCATTTTTTCTTGTTCTTTTAAGATCCTGTCCCGTTGTTTTTTGACTAAGAACTCTCAGTTCACTTATGCAATAAGGATGGCAACAGTGTGAAGACAGCCAGCCCTCATATTCTGTAAGTTCTAGTCTGATTCTCTGTAGGGACAGCTTTTTCTTTTGGTGTTCTTTTTCCCACTTCAGTCTCTGTGCAAATGTATTAAACAGCCTTGAACACGTGGCAAAAGATTTCAGCACCTTCACAAAATACCACAAATCATTACATACAGCTTACTGAATTAATTCTTTCCACACAAATACCAATGCTAGCTTTCATCAAGAGCTAGTACTGCAACCAACAGCAGCAAATCCAGAATAAATACTCCACTCAACACCTTTCCTTCCATTTTGCTGACTCTCATGCTGTTAGGAATCTTGCTGGGAACTATAGAAACCAAGAACACAAAACATTTTAATTTTTCAAGAAAAGCCATTCCATTCTGGAATAATACAGAAATGCAAACCAGTGATTTCTCATGTGCCTTTTGTTACAAGTTTTGTATTTTCATTCCCACATTTGGAAAGACTGGAGTGATGAAGATGAGGCTTTGCTGATTCTCCATTTGGAATAGTAACTACTTGGCCACCCTTTCAGCATCATCTTTGAACAATCATTTCCTGGAAGAAGGGGAATAAAGAGAATGAATTATAGAATGCAGTGCAGAAGAAATTGGTCTAAAGACAGGTCAGGATACAGGAAAATTATACTCATTTTTCTCTTTTACTTCTCTGTAATGTCATGTTTCCTAATAATGATACCAATAAACAGGCTTTCCATGGAAATAGCCATGTGAAGACTTTTGACATCACCAGTGAGCATGGCACTCATCACTATTCCATGTCCATCATTAGCAGTTCTAAATTGCCAGTGAAACAGAAACACAAATATTTAAATAAACCTTTCAAACAGCAGAAATAAGTGAGAAGAATAAAGAGCTGAAGGGAGGAGAGAAGGCATTTATTTCCTAGCTAGAAGAACTCAGTTTATAGAGAGGATTAAATTTATTTTGCTAATTAGAACCTTGCCAGTTTTGAATTATATGCAGCAGTGTAGAAAGAAAGCCAGGAGGGAGATGGTGCATGAGCCACCTAATGCTCAGCAGCAACCACAGTAGACAAGATGAAGGTGAAAGCAAAAGGTGAAACTGTACAAGTTCCTATTTCTTCACTTTAAGGACTGAAAGAAGAAAAAATTTAAGCTGTAAAGAAAACATAACATCACCAGAAGTGAAAGTTTTAACAACCTATTTGCCAGGGCTAGACTTGGTCTGACAGACTTCACAAACAGCAACTGCTGTCACACACGTGACAAAGAAAACCCTAAAAAGATCCAGAAGCCTCCCCCCAAAGTAGTTAAATAGTGAATAAAGCCATCTTAAAAAAAAAACCCTTTATTATTTCTGAAAACTGATATTCTGGCAAGAACCAAAACCATGATCTCATAAAAAAAAAAAAAAAAAACACTTAGGAAGAACTTAGGATGCCACTTAGCTTAGCTTTTATTTTTTATTTCACCCAAGAGCAAGTTTATAATGACATGTCAAGATGAGCTTCCTGGCTAAAACTTGGTCAGGATTTGTATCTACACTGAAGTTAATGACATTGTCCTTCAAGGCTGATGAGTTCCTTGGTAAACAATTCCATGTAACTATAAAGCAAATTAATGCTGAACCCTCAGTTATAGCTCACTGCCAGGGGTTGTACTGCAACCTCAGCAATCCTCAAACACCCTCCCAGGAGAGCTCTGGTAGGAGATGGATGTATCAGAAATCTGTAGAACTCCCTCATTAATGGGAGAAACTGGGGACTGCAGTTTAGGGGTTGGCATGAGAAATAAGATACATATTTGTATTTACTTGAATGTAATTTCTGGAGCATGCTGATAAAAAGCTGTGAATTTATCATGTCTTGTTGGCTTCAAATCAAGGCTGAAGACCTGTGTAGAATATACACTATGATGGAGCTGAAATAAATGGTTTCAACATAAGAAAGTTCCATGGCCTCTACTACACAATATCATGATAAACAACCGAATACTTCAATATCTCCTTAAAGTCTATGAGTCCACACTAAAAATAATTTCTGAAGCAATGAAAGAAAAACATAACTTTTCTACATTGATGAAGATAAAAGGCTCCTTTCACACCAAAGCAAGGAGAGTTATTGTCTAAATTAACCTTTGAATAAAAATAGAACCTGTATGTCAACATGAAGGCTGACACCTTTTTGATGTCAATGCCCATTCCTGATAACAATTAGACAGTTAAAAATTAATGCTCCAAAACTAATGTTAAAAAAAAAAAGAAATTTCTCATGTGTTGTTACAATAACTGGAGGAGTTAATTATTTTCATGTTTCCTCCACCAAGGAAAATGCTTGTTGTAACTTTGAGGCTTTTTTTCCTAAATAATAATACAGCCAGAACTTAGGTTGAAAGGAGATACTTTTTGGGTGAGAATGAGAGGAACTGCAGGAGCAGAGAGAAAGGGAATGAAGACAACAGCTTGGAAGCATCTTCCACATCCTTAGAAACACAGCTGACATGACAGAGAAAGATTTAGTGCTCAATACAGTTTGAAAGCAGCCCAGAAATAGAAGAGATTCATGTATTTCATGCATTACTCTCCCTCTCTTCAGAAGAACAGAAGGTTTTGCATTTTTTTTAATCAAATGAGGTTGCACATGAGAAACACCCAACTCCCTTACCAGCATAACAGAAACAAACTACAAGACCCAGAGATTTTAACTAATTACCCACATCAAACGAAGACAGAGGATAATACATCTGTAAGTTTAATAATTGGCTATTGTAATAAGACTGACATTACCGAACGTCCTTGGGATCACCATTTCTTTTGGCAATAAAGCATTCAGAGTGGTTATGGTGAACATTACAAATGTTTATTAACATAACAGCTCATTCTGGTTCCACAACAGGCAGGATGTGTATAATGGTGCTATATGCATTATTCATAGTGTGCAGGACCAAAATAATTCCTTGCTTCAGTCTTCTGGATTCATAATTTAAGATTAAGAGACAGCCTCTCTCTTACAACAGAGATGTTTATGCTGCTCTTACTTAGGTTCATTTGGGTCTCACACAGACACAAAGCAGAGGATGTGACTTAACATATCAATCAATGTGAAAAATTGTTAACAGCATTTCCAAGTGCCCTGATAATCTCAGAATTAAAAGCAACACCACAGCCCCTTTTCTCATGCAAAATATCATACATTAAACATAGCAGATGGAAAAGAATGTTATATAAAATAGCGGATAAATAAATTGGGAGGAGGAGCACAAACAGTGTGTGTAGCAGCCAGAAACCTTTTATTTCCTCCTGGTCCTCTGTTGCTCTGGTAGCTCTAAAATTGGAAACAAACTGGCTTAAACTCCTTCAGTGAGCTTGGAGAACTTAAAGAACAAGAATTTGTTGTGAATGACACTTCAACCCTGTAACAGTGTCTGCCTGAACACTGAAGTTAATAATGGAAGTGTTGACAGGTCCCTACCTACAAAATGCTACAACACCAATTGAAATGTCATGTGTGGCCAGCCCTGCCTCAACAGCTCCCACTTCCTGGAAGGAAGGAAGGAAGATGTGACAATTGCCTTCTCAGTAACTTTTCTGTCTTTTTATTCAGGGCACCACAAAATAAATTTCAATATAAACTACTGAAATACAGCTTGTGTACCAGAACTATTTATTAGTTTAGAGTCTTCTTAAGTATTATAGAAAAACAAATATTATTCTTATACATATATTTTGATTTCATGTTGATTCAGTTTTGGATCAAACATACCATTCAGGAATTTCAGACAGAAATTGTCCAACACATACAGCTGAAAAAAGGTCTTCAGAAACCTGATCAAATATGTTGTACTATTGCATTCTAATATTTTCAGGTATAATATTTGAATTTTTAGCTTAAAAAAAACCAACAAAAAGTAATTTTGGTTGGGGGGAAAAACACATTTTAAAAATAAATTGTATCAGTCTGAAAGAATTCATGTGTAAATCTAGAGCATTTATAAGATTAGCAACAGATTGCAGAAATTTCAAAAAAAAAGCATGAGAAACAGAAGATGAATGTAGTAAACATAACCATAGCATTCACATGTAGGTCCAAGATCAAGGCTTTTCTTGATGCAGATGAAATAAGAACAGATCAGGGTGTTTAAAAAAAAACAACCAAAAATAACGAAATTGTCTAACATGTTCTTAAATATCTTACCACTTTTGGCCTAACTTTCCATTATTAACATCTTCTGAAATCTAATTCACAGGAATTTCAGGTATTTAATAATCCACTGATTTATCTGGGAATATTAGGTATACATGATGTGGGAACTGGCAGCTCCCATGCCCTACAGTGCTACTTTCCAGCAATCAAAGCAATTCCTCGAGCAGATTTGGCACACAAAGCCCCCCACATTTCCCTTGAGCACCCCATTCCCTGAGGCTGCCCTGTGCAATTCCCTGCAGTGTTTGCTACCAGGAGACACAAATCAGGTGCCACTTAGAAACCTCTGTCAAGCAGCACCTCATGTCCCTAGACCACTTCACAACCTGCGCTGTTTGTAGGTCCCGCTCCACTTACAAAATTTGCTGTTCAGGCATTCACTTGGACGGGTATAAATCACACCCATAAATTATGTCTGAAACCACTTTGGTGTCTGACAACAAGCAGGGAGGAAGGATGACACCTAAGCAGGAAAGTGATGAAAAATGACACAGAAGACGACTTTACTCTGTCCTTGAAGGTGGCACAGAGGTGCTCAGAGATGCTGCCCTGGCTTGACCAAGGCAGAGCAGCCCCATGTGCAGTCAAACCCATCACCAATTCCCACTCTGTTGCCAAGTCTCTTCATGTCCCCTCTCTAAAAGATGCCTTCAAACACTCTTTTATTTGTTTCCATCAAGCAGAGTGAGTAGCTTGTGTCTACTCGTAAAACATTGCCATTATGCCCATTAAATATCAAGCCCGAGCCAGAGAAGAAATGGTGAATCCTTTCCATTACAATAACCAGAACACATCTGCCCCACACTTCTATTTTATTTCACAGTTTACTCAATGTTTCAGTTTTTGGAGCACAGCAGTGGCATTATTCCAAGTCCAAATCCAATTAGTCTTTTCATTATATGACTGCAATGCAGAGTATTAAAAAAAACCAATTGATTGTGTTTGGTGTAGTTTATTTAATCTGAGTGATCATTTATCTAGGAGAGAATGTCATAACACAGTTTTACTGATCACACAATTTGATTGTATTTTCATTTGTTATTAGAGACTACAAACAGTGAAACAAAAAAAGTATATTTACAACTTCCAGTTAAGAACTGAATTTCCCACCTGAGTCAACAAACCACCCTGAGTGAGACACTGTGTATGTGGAGTCAAGGCTACACCGGAATACACACACACACGTGTTTAAACAGAAAGGCATTAAAACTTTGCAGCAGGAACACAATCAATAACCACTGTGGTGTCAGAAGGAAAAAAAGCCAAACTCCAGAATGCCAAAGGGAATTTTAGCAGAGAATGATGGCAGAGCTGTTCTTCAAGCCCTCAACAAGCAAATTTGATCACCACAATAAAACTGAGATGATGTCAGTGGGCATTAATCAATAAAAGATGACAAATATTACCTTAAAAATTATCAGTATTTTTTAATTTTCTTTTGGTTCACAAGCATTTCTAAACTAAGATTTTTTTTTTATTATTATTTATGTTATCTTGTTTTCTCCTGATAATTCATTTTTTTCCTCAGGAGTTCTGTTTTAACTGTTAAAGCCAACCACTTCCCAAGCTTTTCAGGATAAGAAGTTTTGAACAAAATGTGAATGGTATAAAGAATTAATTTAGTTCTAGTTCTTTGGTAGCTTTACATGTTTTTTGCAGCTTAATGTCTGATAAATATTGCAGACAAATTGCCCTCACTTTTAAGGAAACTTAGGGCCCAGTTTGGAAATTTTCAAATGAGCAGCAAAACACTCTTGGGAAAAATATGGTGGTCTGTATTTTAGTGTAGCAATATTTCGTAATTTAAATAAATTTTCTTTAAAAGAAAAACATATCTTCTTGAGAAGAGTTGCCTCTCCCATGAGCTATTCTCCAAAATGTAACTACAAAGAAATTGGGACCCATAAATCTGACCTTTCAGCCCTACAGCAGTGAAATTCTTCTCTCTCCAGTATCATCTGCAGTGCTGGAGAATAGTTTGTTTGGCACATATGCTCTCTGAGTGTGAAGTCATTCCAGTGAAATGAAAGACAGTCTGCTGTAGCTCATTCATTAATTTTCACAGCAGTTGGTGCCCTGTTGGCATTTCAAATTAACGTAAGGAAAAGTTCAAGAGATTTAACTTCATTTCAAATCATGTCTACTATGATTTTCGAGAAACGTTACAAATAGATTAAATTGCATTAGTAAAAGCTAATTGCAGAGCAAAAGAGAAGAATATTAAATGCTAAGTACCAAACTAATTTCAGGGTAGCATAATTTTACCAGTTGAATCATCCCCTGCATGAAAGCTCGCGCTCAAGGAGCTGCAGTAGTGACTGGGTCCCAGTGCAGGGCTGAAGTCCCTAAAGATGCTGGTCTGCCAGTGTTAAATGACAACCTGGAATGAAAGGATTTCAGTCCTGTTCACTGCACAGCTCCAAGCCCTTCTCTGCAATTGGATCCAAGGTCTAAATAAACCAGTGCTGATGTGGGTAATGAACTCTTCAGGGCTACTGATAAACTGCAGGGCCTTAAGAACATGCAGAGCTCTAATGATGGGGCTGGGGTTTCCTGGCACTTGCCTTTGACCATTCATTTCAAAACTCCCAGTAATGTTTTCTGTACTAAATTAATCTGATCTGACCATGAAATAGGGAACTTACATTAAACCCCCTGCAATCTCAAGTGTAATTGCAGGTCCTTATTTATTTCTGCACTGGTTGGTTTTGCTGTTTGTCCTTTAAGGTCATAGACAACTCAGACAACATAGACATCAATTCAAGGAAAAAGGCCATGTGTTGATGGAGAGAATTAAAACACTTTTTTATTTTCCTGAATAACTGAATATCCAATGCATTTTATGCTTTGCTTCCTTCCTGCTGGGTGGGGAATTTCTGTGTGAAAACAGTCCACCTCCAATGAAAAATCTGATAACTCAAAAAGAAATAAAGGTGATAACACTGGGATAAAATGAAAACTGTAGCCTCAAATTACAAATCGGGGAGCCATTAATGAAGTTGGATAAAAGCTGCTGAAAGGATCAAGGTGCAATCCCCTAATTTAGATATTAGCAGTGCAAATAGCTGCATTTAAGCATCTCCCTTCTATATAATGGAGAGAAGTAGATCCTCAATGCTATGGGTTCTCCTTCTCTGTGAAGGAATCAAAAGTGCTTGTTTTTCTCCTTGCCTACTTATTTTCCTGCTCTTTTTATCAAATATCCAGAAACTATACACTGAAGGTAAAAGGATATATTTTCTTCCCTGTTTACTGGAAAAATATCTGTGTTCATTAAATGGAGACCAGATCTTTGTAGGCAACTAATTCAAACACATCACATCTGCTCTTCATTGTAGTGACTGAAAAGAAGAGGCACTTTGCCCTCAAAAAAATTCCAAAGAATTGTGTCCAACTCTAACTTAGCAGAAAAATTTACAGACCTATGACTTTGAGACAATCACCTTTTTTTTTTTTCCTACCACACACCCCAAACACACTCGTGATGTAAAACAACACCAGGCAACATACCACAAGATTAATTTTACTTTTTTCCAAGCATAGATATAATCTTTTCCCACCTACTCCCTCATTCTTGGCAGTGTTCAAGAAAGCTTGCCATAATCATACAGATCAGCATAGTTTATATTTATTGCCTAATTATGAAAAAGTAATAATAAAAATGAAAAATGACAATATAGATTTTCAGTCATATAATTCCAATGCTCCACTTTGCTAAAATGATGTAAAACACCTACCCTTATTAGCCAGGAAGATGCTGAAGCAGTGTTTAAATAAAGACAAAACCCACAGCCAGGCAGAGAGCAAAAATGCTACAGACACATTTTACAGTTTCCAATGAGGTGTTTCACTGCAAGTAAGACATGAAAAATACAATTTTCTGTCTCCATAACTTTATACAATGCACAAAGATCTCTGATTAGCACTCATTTTATATCATTAATTTCAGAGTAGTGTTTTGAGACCCCCAAATAAAAGTACAACCCATGACTGGACAAAAAGGAATTTTTGTTGCTCCTAGATTCGTTATACATCTTCCCTTGTGGTGAAAAGATGCATTCCCTGCCTTCACAGGTTTATGAAATACTGTTTACATGAGCCAAGGACCAAAACATTTCTTGTTGTTATGGGAAATTGTAGTATCTACAACGGTGCAGTCATTTGGTAATCCAAGCATCACACACCACTGTGTTTAAATTACAGCACATTTGGCACTTTGATGGAGAAAACTACATACATAAAAATCAAATTAAACCAGCAAATATTAAGGTAGCATTAAGGCTGGGGCTTTAATTAACTTTCCTGAAAGTCAGACTACTCAAAACTTTGGAAATCCTCCGATGGCTGAACATGGAAGGAGCAGAGAAAATGAGGCAGAGATGAGAGACACTGAAGTTATCTAAATCAAGGTCACAGTGCTGTGTAGCCACTGCCTTGGGAGAGGAGTTTGCTGAAAGAGGAAGGGGTGGAAGTGACTCTCATCCATGCTGGAAATGCACTTTCTCCTGATTTAACAGCACGGCAGAAGAACAAGGGATTTACCATATTCCTCTTCCACTGGGGAGAAACAGCAGAGAGCCTGAGCAGGCACTGGAAGCTTGAGGAGCAGCCTCCAGGAACCTGGAAACCACAGCAAAGGAGGCAAGGCAGCTGACATTTTTAGAAGCAGGGAGTAAAATGGCTTTTACAAATCTTTTTCTTTCTGTGGCTGTGATGGCAGGTGCTTTCCTCAGTAGTGATCTCTCAAAAAAAAAATCTCTTCATTTACTTTTAGTGCACCTATGTTCCTTCAGTGCCACTTTCTATAGACAGGGAAATAACTGCAGAAAACGCCTCTCTTTTTCTGACATGTCCTATCACAGATCTCATTCTGTTTAAAAGGTTTTTCTGAAGGCTGCTTAACCTGACAACTTCTGGATTTAAAGGGTAAAGGTAGAAAAAGTTCCCAAATCATTCTGCTGAGCCAGAGAAATGTTATGGAAAGGGATGTTTAACATAGTGTAAATATAAGTTTCTCAGAAAAAAAAAAAAAAAAAAAGAAAATCTGGAGATAGAGTCTCACCCTTCTTTCCCTCTCCCCTGTCTCTTTAAAAACTTAGATTAATGCTCTGGCTTTATCTAAATCTTATTTTTCTCCTCTCTGACTGCCCTGTCTTGTATTTTAAGTTCAGAAGCTCTTTGAGGTGTCCCAAGTCCATGAACCCACACGACTAAGCTGTCTGTGGATACAGGTGAGTTGTTAGGGATTCTATTTTTATCATCTCTACTGCTAGCCTAACTAAAATTACTTGAAAACAATTATCACACATCAGACCTTCCATGTTCCTTATCACCATAAGCACGCATAGCACGGATGTCTGGAGAATCTAAAGCTCAAATTCCTTCTCCTCTTGATTGTTTAAGTCTTAATTTAGCAGCAGAGATTGTTTATCAATATTTTAGCCTCAGATTTACTACACTAAAAAGGAGGGGGGATGTGAGCAGATGGCTGTGGCAAGCTGCAAGCCCTGGGTGGGTAAAGAACAAATATGATTCTTGATCAACCACTGAACCAACTCTTTTACAAATTTATGTGCTGAGGAAGGCCAAGCTCAGGCTCTGTGCTGGGAACTGACTCAATTTAATTTATCTTTCTACACTCTCCAGACTATTTCATAAGCAAAACAAAGGCATGAGTTACAGTGCATCGTGTGCAGACACATTTGAATTCAATGCATTAACTTCCTGTGAAGTTAGTTTGACCTTGTGCCTGCATAAGTCAGACCAGAAAAGTCTCAACAGCTTAAAATAATAAATAATAATAATAGAAATACCACCAGAGTCAAACACACCAGAAGCACTCTCACTGACAGGCAGCACTTCCAGAAGTCCTTTTAGTTTACAACATCATAAACTCTTATTAGCATCTCATGAAAATGACAGCAATGGAAGACGACCAGGAGCAGGAACTCTTCCCTCAGCCCCTTTCAGCATCTGGGAATTTGGCTTTGATTCAGAGATGTGCCACCCAGGACATGTTTTTCTGAGGCAGTGCAGTTACCATGAGAGCCTACTGCATTTAAACTGTTCCTTAAAAGAGCTTGCCCAGCCAGCAGAGAATAATTGTGTTAAAATTCCCCAGCAAAGGTGAAGAGAGGGGTCAGGTTGTTTTGGAGCACTCCTTCACCTTGTTGTCAGTGGAGTAAAAAGATAAGTGCAGCCAAGAGAAGGTTTTAGCACATCCAGGATTCCCTGGTGTCTCCAGTATTTAAGCCACAATTTCACCTCTCTGTAGGTGTTTTTAAGCACATTTTGAGGTAAAACAGCTCTTGGGCTGCTCTTTTCCAGGCCAAGGACAAATAACTGCTACTGGCCTCACTCTTGGGCAGCGGCTGTCCCAAGGGCTCTCCTTGCAGATGACAGGAGAGTATTCTGCCTTTGGTACATCTTCAAATCCCTGATTTTTTTTTTTTTTTTTTATTTACAGACAAGTATGAAGGATCAAATTGGTTTCCAGTTGTATCATTCAGCCAGAAATCCCTCTAAGAGAAGTCCTCCAAATCAAGAGTGTGCCAACTACAAGACTGATCCCTGCCTAAACTATAGCTATGTGCCTCATGAATAATTTTATTCTCTGGATCTGTCAATCAGGCATCTTCTGTGAACATTAAATTTATTACAGCAAGTTAAAGAAATAAATGGTGTCCAAGTTGTCGAGATTAATATTGCAAGAAATAACTTTTTCTTCAAGTGTGTAGTAGCAAGCTAAAGTCAGACACAAAGAACATGTTCTTTCCATAACATTCAAAATATTTTTGAATAGTTGGGGAAAGTTTAACATTTTAACAGTGACAAGATGCCATAATAAACTGGTTTCTTTCATGTAACTTAAAAGCTCCTAAAAATGCAAAAAGAATTTTGTTTCTTTGAAACTCCAAGGGAAACATGAATTTACTGAAAACTACCCAAGTGTGGTATGAAACAGCACGTTGTTTAAAAAGGAGGTAAATCTTTAGTCCATGTCAAACCATGATGGCTCCTGCTCATTCATAAAAATTACAGTTGTGCACCTGCAGCAGGACATGGACTCCCTACATTCCCATTCCAGCTGGAAATGTTTTCACATTAAATAGACACTGTGAAGTGCTCCAGAGGAATTACACAATTATTTCTGTTCTTTCTTGGAACTGGAGTCAGTATTATGTGCATGTGAGACAGTGCATTTGATATAAATATTTAGACATATAACACTTTTTTTTTCAAACATTAGTATCAACAAAGCTCTTAAATCTTATTAATCAATTATTAATTAAGAGTTCTGAATCTTGAGAATGAACTGAATCACTTCCCCAGAACTTATTCCTTCAGGAACAGGACCTTCTAAGTAGAAAATAAAACCTGGCAACTCTCAGCAAAAACAGTCAAGGAAAAAAAAAATCATAAGGGGAAGTAAATAAAAGAAAAATAAAATGGTGGGGGGTAGAGTATCCCTATCCACTTAGCAGTTAGTGGAAATTTTTGCTGCTTGCCTCCTGTCTTTGACATAAGGAAACCTCATTTTTTGAGTTTTAACAGCCCAAGAATTTTTTCCTCTGTTCATTTTGAAACTGAAATAGCTGAGGCTGATCACAACTCTTCTGTTTCGAGCTCCTGCTGAAGAGATATTTGGTGTAAATGTTCAGGTAATAACAGAGTATGCCAGTGAAAAATCCCTTCCTGCAACTTCAGTTCTGCTGCTTCTCCAAAATGGGCACATTTTAGAACATTCTAAGCAGTACTTTGACTACTATTACTGACTGCTAACGACAACTTTATCTCAGGCTCAATTCTTGCAGCAATGTGCTGAAAAGAAATTTCCCAGTACACAAATATAAACACAGAAACAGGAATGGAATTAACCAGGTAATATTTTCTATAAGGACATGAAATGGTCTAGGCAGAGGAAATCTTCCACTCCTGCTGTATTAGCAGAAGATTAATTAAGTGAGCCCATAAGTTGTAAAAAGCAGAAGACAGTATAAAGTTCTGTTACAATTAAATACTGCTGCCAGCTCAGGTAACAACAGTGTGATTTTCACCTCTGGACTCCTCAGGCTGGGCACTTGAGCCCATTTTTCTAATGAACAGGAATCTTTCATGTGTGAGCAGGACAAATAAATATTGAATAAACACAGCTTTAAAAATCAATATGCACTGTGGACACAAGGAGTGGTGATTTTCTCCTAATTGCTTCACAAACACATACCTAAAACTTTCTTAAATATGACTGGTGCCCTCTGCTATCGTATTTATCTCAACACCTGTCTGAAGCTCATAAGTCTTGCCTGAAAATCCATTGCTCTTTGGCCCATATAATAAAGTATTCTGTCACCAAGAAATCAAGACTCTTTACTCTTGTGCATTTACAAAACCTGACCCCTTGCAAAATTCCATGTGCAAGTGCTCAAGGCTGCAGTTGTGGCAATGGCTCCAGACAAGAGGTCTACACAACAGAATGTTAGCATGGCTTCATCTGGACACTGAGATCTGTGCAAGCTCAGATCAGGGTCTGACACTTGTGCATGAATGGCAGAGACTGTAGAACATCGTGGCTAAGGGGAGGAAAACCACCATCAGCACAGAGCTGGTGATTTTCCTTAGGGATGCACAAGCAGTAGGCGTTTCATTACAATGGAATTCCCTCATTGCCCCCAGAATGTTCAGCTGCACATCTGGACTGCGATTTTAGCTTGTTGAGTTAAAGGTTTTCTCGAGATTTTCTGCTATGAAGATAGTTTATCATTCTTTCACTTGGTGGCTCTTCATTGACTTCAAAATCTCTGTTTCTTGTTTCTCCATCCACAGTGGGAAGTAGATACAGACTAATGCAAAGGTTAGGGATCACAGGAACCAATTCCTATAACCAAGGACACGATGAAGGAATATGGTCAAACTTTGACTTGCTTTACTGACGCCCTAATTCAAGATCATTTGCAACGAGCCATTTCCCAAATCAACAGAAATAAGATCATTGGAAAAGGGAATCCTTCTGAAGAGTGCTCACTCAGACGGGGACAGAGGAAGAAAAACATCCTTGTCAGGCTGTGCAGGGGTTTTACCATGCACAGAGGAACTCTCACTAAAACCTGGCCCACAATGTTGTGTTTTCTCATTTCCTTTTTGTGTTTTATGGAATGCTTGTTATGTTTGTCTAACACCATAGTGTTAATTGTTTAATGTTATAGTGTTAATTAGAGGTTCTCTACCAAGAACTACTTCACCCTTCTCATATGCAGAGCTGATTAATTCCTAGGTATGCATTATACTAAAAGGTATATTGACATTCTAACATTTTATGATGATATTATGCATTAGCAATATTACATTTAACTGCAATAATCACTGTGACATTGCATGTGGGTGGCACTGCAATTTAATTCATTTTCATTTTTCAGTCATTAGAATCATAATCTAAATTTCAGTAACTCCTCTTCAATACCTGATCTAATTTTTAATCTTTTCTTAAAAGAACATTGCTCATTATTCTGAAGTTCTTTGATTCACAAATGGAAACTGTAAGTTTAAACTAAATTTCTTTTTTGGATGAGATTCCTACCACACACAGAGATGAGACAGAAGGTCACTGAGTACAAACTGTGAAAACTAAAGGGAAAAAAACACTCCAAAACTAAAAACATCTTTGCCTTTTACTGTTAGCCTGCTGTATTTCTTTGATAGATCTTTCATGCCGTAAATGCTATTGATGTCTAAACATCTTATCTTGTTTCTGGCTTATAGTTAAAATGTCTAGTTTTCCTCTAACTTCACTACCACAACATCCTTCTAAAGACCTAACATCAACACTTCTTGCTTCTGCCCCTCCTCCTTCCTCCACAA
The DNA here is from genome assembly GCA_013186435.1 of Turdus rufiventris. Taxonomy (NCBI): domain Eukaryota; kingdom Metazoa; phylum Chordata; class Aves; order Passeriformes; family Turdidae; genus Turdus; species Turdus rufiventris. The sequence goes on along the minus strand of PYHW01010821.1, from coordinate 909,192 downwards.
GTTCTTCCTCTGGTACATTATTTAGAGACATCATTTTGTGCCCAATCCTAATCCACCCTGTTCCACCTCTGAATGTAAAACACACAGGTGGTATCTCAGCAGGCATGAGGATGGTAAAGTTTGATCCCTGAGAACATGAAGGATGTCATCAGTACCCAATTGCAGCACATAATTTTTTCACAGTTAATAAAAAAGGTACTTAAAGTTACAGGAGTTGTCATTTTCCTCTAAAAAGTTACATTTGCACTAAAATTTCTCCTACATGCAACAGAGAGAGGTTCTAGTGTGGTCATTTCCCACCAATCTGGTACACAACTGGTCCCTAAAGGAGATGTTCTGAACACAACACAAAATTGAGACAGATTGCACGTGTGTGGAGTCAGAACCCAAATCCTGCAAAATTTTTTTGAGAAAGGAGACAACTGGCAGTCTTCCCCAAGGATTTTTACAGACTCCAGTTTACCACATGCCTAGTAGTCCTGTCACTACTTCATGACACTTTTTGCTTTTTTTTCCTTTCTTCTCATAAAATTTATGTGCTCCATCATATACAGATCATTACTAGAATGGAAACAATTATTTAACTATTTTTGTGAGGAGGAACAAAATATCAGGCTGAGGGAAGCACCTGATATTAGATAATGTCTAAGACAGTTTCCTAAGAAAGCTCTTAAAGCAAAGTTAATCTATTTTCCCTTAGAATAGCTAATAGTGCCTGTGGCTATGTTTTTGTTCTAATGCCACTGTCAGTAGTGTTCTTTGCCTAAAGTTCACACGCCATCAAAACATGAAGACAATGGTGTTATTACTCCTTTCCACTTTCACACTGAATCAGAGAAAGAAATAAATAACTAGAATATTTTTCCATGGCTATATAAATCCTGCCTGCCTTGAGAAATTCTTGTGTGGGGTTATTCCAGGTTAATGGGTGCAGAAACCCACACACCCTGAAGTGGGGAGGATAAAACATTTCAGTCCTGAGTGACTCAGGGACACTGTTCAGCAGTGGGGATGATCCACAGGGTCATGCAGAGCACTTTCACCACGTCCAATAACAGCTAAAGCACCATGGCTTGGTCCATTGCAGTGCAGATACTCTACGAACAGCCAGACTGAAAATCAAGTCAGGATATAAAATCTGCCTGCAAACCACAACTCTGGACCAGGGAGAAGACAGTCTCCTCTTCCAGGAACCTGAAGGATTTAATAATGTTTGTAACACCAGGATTTTAATGATGTATCTAGCCTTTTCACATTCATCACATTCTTATTTAAATTAAGAATTCAACCTAGATTTAGAAAAAAATGGGTGCAACTTTTCTTTATGCTTCTTCTTTAAAAATTTACATTTTGTGGCTAGCAATGGATATAAAACTAGGTTTAGTATCTGATCTGAGAAAAAAAGTTTCCTGATACTTTCCTATTTAATGTAAAAATGAATGTGCGAGTGTTTTTTGAAAATGAAAAAAATTACTCAGGTGCCTTAGAAACCTACTTCTTTGGAAACATGTAAAATGTCTGAATTAGTTTTGGAAATTCAATTTAGCTCTTCAAGTCACTTGGGCACATTTGAAAATACTACACTTGGTCTAACTCTTGACAGGAAAAGATTGGTGTCTTCATTAAGTAATCCTGTTGAAATCAAACTTCTGTATAAAGTTTTCCATTTTTATGAAGAGAGGTGTTTTTAGAGAAAAACAAACCAACAATATTTTCAACTGCTTGATTAAACACACATTATGGACCATTGCCAAGACAATCAGCTTTAACTAAGAATCAGATTTTCCATTTTAGAGAGTTACTACACATAGCCTTTTCTATATATACTACTCTCATTTAGTCATAGTAAACTTCATTTGAGGAGTCGAGTTTGAAGTTGATAGAATTTAAGCTGTTTAAATCTGTGAGCACAAACAGAACCCTGGAAAAAGAATGTCCTGTGCTTTCAGTTTACATGTTTTTTCCATTTAACACAAGTAGAAGTTACCTCACCAAGCCGGCAAACAGCGTTCTGATTAGCAAAAACATTTTGAGCTAAGACAAACCCAATGCAATTATTAGTATCATCTTATTAGCAAGATAAATCTTTAGACAAAGTTCAGACAGGAGCCAGTAGCTTCTATATATAATACCAAATTTAATTACACCTAGTTAAACCATTAAATGAGAAAACCTGGGCTAGGCTGGGGGTTTGTGGATGTTTAAGAAATGGCCCAAGAGAGCTGACAGGTATTAATCCTGTCCTGTTCCTCCTGCATAGGTTTGGCAAGTGATTAAAAGGGGTTTTGCAGGAGACAGAAGAGTGAAAGGGATCTGCTCCTGCACTATAATTCCAACTCCCAGAGTATATAATTCCATGTATTTAGTGTGCCTGGGATCTGGGACCAAAACCCCTCCCCAGGAGGGTGTCATGGGCTGCTGTGTATCACTGAGACACTGATGTTTGTTCATTCCTGAATACAGCTCTGTTCCCAAAGCTGCTCCTCAGCAGCTCTGCAGAGACACCAAAGAGACTCCAAAATCAATCTGTAGTTACCAGTGCTGTGAGAACCTCTGGCAGCTCCTCCTTTCGGCATTTTGCATTCCTAGTGATACAAATGCAGAAGGACACAGCTCCAAGGTCTGCTCTGCTGGAGCCAGTGCAATGTGATCACACAGCCCCAGGACCTGGGCTACAGATCCTGACACCAGACCTGTTTTCCCCACGGATGCTGCTGCCTACAGGAGCACTTCAAAAGTAAGGTGATTCTCTTAGGTGTTTATATGGTTATTTTAAAAGACTTTGTCACAATCAGATTCAGTGGTGACCTGCTCTTGGTTTGCATTCATCTGGCATTGACAGCAATAGCCCTGGCTCACCACAGTGCAGAATTAGACAGGATCTCTTTTTGCTCCTAATTTAAGCCTTGTAGAGGAAAAATGAACCAAATCCTGCCAGGCAGTAGAGCTGACTGGGATTTACCACAATCACAAAAATAATGCAGAAAGGATATTGCACATGGCACTCAAATCACACCTCAGGTGATTCTGTGGTACAGCAGATATGGATACCTACAGCACTCATGTACTAAATAACTGATGGAAGTCAAGGAAATATTTGAAAGAACACCTAAAACTCAAAAATACGAAAGCAAATCCAACCAAGTTTTGAGTTTGCATCTGTGCAGGTCCAAGCTGTATCTATGACTCAAAAGCTATTCTGGGAAACTCCAGGAAATACTGTACAGAACAATAAGTTATTTTTGAGTTCTTAATGAATTCAATACAAACATTCCATTTCACTCTATGATATTATCAATTCTCAAAATGGATGGGGTTTATTTATAATTAAATATTATTAATATCTATATTAATTAATATATAAATATATAACATTTAATTTACATTCATATTAAATAAAATATTTATATATTACATTTAATTATATTAAAATATAAGTTGTGTTGTGTTATATTTTAAATATAGATAATATAATAATATATAATGTATATTATATATTTACATTATATAGATTATACATTATATTATTTGTATATTTATATTTATTATTCTTATTTTTATTTACATTTCTTTATATTATACTATTATTTATATTCGATATAATATGTATTATTATGTAATATATTATTAATGAATTTAATTTTACTAAATTAATATTAATATATTAATATTTACAATTTTATAAATAATTTAAATTAATATTTATTGATACGCATTGATGGCTTTAAGATAATTTTTATAGTAAATATTCCAGTGTAACATTCTGGATTTGTGCATAGCAGTTGTTTTCCATTGGGGAAAGAGCCATTGAATGCAGGCTGCTTTTTTAGAGTTTTTTCCATTCTAACTGCTGCAGAGCATATAAATTACAATCCCAGGCTTTGTGGAAAAATCAGTCATTGCTGTAATTAACCACCTTCCTTATCACCTTGCACTTTTGCCTTATCACATCATTGACTATCTGCTTGTAATGAGTAACACTCAGGGATTATTGTTACATATACAATTTACAGTAATTACTAGGTTACTGACAATGAAATGACTTATAAAACTAATAGTGCATCTTTGTTTTTTCAC
>PYHW01010821.1:832733-905065 GCA_013186435.1 Turdus rufiventris | reverse complement strand
ATAGGACAGAAACCCATTTCCATATTAAGTCACAGTAGCAAAGGACTTCTCATTCACCCTCAAGTTTATTAAAAACAAAGTGCTTTTAATATTGGGTGAAGCTGGATTAAAAGCACACATTAGCTTCTGACATTAAAATGGAGTAATTTTATTTCTTTGTTCCACCATCTGAGACACCATTAGAAGTAGACTTTCAACCAATATTTTGGAATTGCAATTACTGCATTAAGAGGCAAATCAGGACTCCAAGCACTTAATGCATTAAGAGATGTATATTGACTATAAAGGTGGATACACATAAAGGTTTGATTAGAATTTCTTTTTAAAAATATTACTGCAAAATACTCAGTCAGAAGCAGCTTTCCAGACATTATAGATATATTTCTCTGGTTTTTTAACCTGCAAAAGAAGAAGACTAAAATCCCTGAAGTTAATATGCGACAATAAGAATCAAGGCATCTCATTTGGAAAACTGCTTAGCAGAGCTGCAAACCAATAAAAGAGTTCTTTCACACACAAAATTCTCAGAACTCTCAACAGAAGCACTTCTAGGTTTGTGTCCTTTAGCTACTGGCACTCTCCTATAAACATTCCTTGGTGGCTTTTCTGACAGCTCCTTCTACAGAGAAGAAGGAGCTCTCCTCTTCCCTCCTTGTTCCCACCTTGGAGAAGTCAATAAAGACACTTCAATGCCTCTGTCTCACCCTGGGCCACCAAGTCACCTCTGGAGAGTCCAACAAAGTGACCCACCCTGCTTGTGTTCTCTTTTTTTCCCCCCTTGGTTGCCTTTATCTGTAGCTTCTTGCACTACACAGACACTTTTCCTTGTCCGATTTGATGTGGCCCTCCCACACCCAGCAGGGAACTCCTGCTGGCTCCAGGACAGTCCTACCACTCATCCTTCACCAGAGATCTTTCCAGCCCTCAGAGGACAGCAGGTAACTGCCCCCTGCCAGCAGTTTCTTTGAGTTCCCAAGAAATCCAAGGCATCCTACTTCCCCTGAGAAACATTCACATCAGCTGGGGTTGCCTTTCCTCCTCCTGTCTATTCCCTCCTGGTACCAGCTCCTTCCAAGCTGGGCTGACATGTCCCTCAGGAGATAGAGCTGGTTTATTTTTAAATCAATTGTTAATTTGGCCCTAACTCTCCTCACCAAAAATAATTTTCATGTCTATATTATTCCTTGTTTTGCACACAAAGAAGAATTTATGAGATCAGGATAATTATTTCATGGCTATTAATTGTTTATGCCCATTGAAATGCAAGACAAATCTACCCTTTTAAATTATTATTATTGTTAGTCAATTGCATGCACAAATTAAAACAGAAGGAGCATTGTTTGCAGGTTTTAAACATGCCAAACAGTTTGCATGTTTCAATATTGCATTGGAATGAGCCAAGAATTTTTTTTCTTTCTTCTACCATGGCCAAATCACTTCTGGAGTGTTGATAAATCAAGTCAGCTGTTTATCCACAAGATCAGACTGAGTGGCTTTATTTTTCATACATCAAGGACAATGGAAAGATGGGGAATGTAATACAACTACCTAAAGTGCAAAGGTGAGAACTGGGTTGGAAAGAAATGCCAAGATCAGGGTGACCAGGGGCACTGGAGCCAGAATGCCACAGTGGAGCTGGGGCATGTAGAGAGGGGATTTTGCAGCTGTTTTCTGTGAGCCAAACCAGACTGCATTGCTTTTGCGAAGTAGCACAATGTCCAGCAGCACAGGCACACGTTCTGCAGGTGCTGGACCTCAAGAAATTAGGCTTAAAAACATGCCAAGATGTGAAGGCTGCTGCAAGTCAGACTCCTAATGGGGGGCTGGGCAAACCCAGAGAGGGTTGGTGCTCTTGTCCTGTGGGACACTAAGGGCTGCTGTCCTGGACACAGCCAAAGTGAACAGAACCCAGAATCCCTCTTTTGACAAGGAACAAACACAAACTGCTCAAGGAAAGAGTCCAAGGCCAGGCTGGATGGGTCCTGAACAACCTGCCCCCATGGCAGGGGGCTTGGAACAAGATGATCTGCATGGTTCCCTTCTAACCCAAACCGTTCCATGAGTCTATAATAAGCAAGAGAGCACAAATAATATCAGCATCCCCTCATCTCCTCTGCCAAGAACCACTAAATTGATTTGCTGAATTAGAAATGGAAATAAGACTCATGATTTTAAATAATCATTAATGGACTTATCCCTCATGTATTTATGCAGTCCTCTTCTTAAACACAACCAATTTTGACTTTCAGAAGACTTTGTGGCAAAGTAAGCTTAACAACTTAATTACCAGTTTTCCTAGGAAAAACCATTACTTCCTATTGTTGGTCTTCATCTGTAACTTAATAATTTCCTTTTGGGTCCTCCCAATTGCAAATCCATGCCTCAAAATTGTTTTCAGATCAGTGTATCTGCCACATTCAGTTCTGGATCTCTTGTCTGTTAAGGAGTAGAAGCAGATAGTCCACAGCAATCTGGCAGTGCCCCAGGACAGTAATACTCTTCCAGCACTCCAAGATTATAGCAGCTACATTGATGTAAAATTTGAATTCCATTTCTTAAGAGGTCAGTATGAAATCTGCCCTTAGGAATTAACTCAAGTCAAGTCCAAAGGGCACAAAAATTCAGATGGGTACTTTGTCTCTGATAAGGCAGACCTTTAGTGAATGGAAAATTTAGGGGCTTTTTGTCATAAACTAACTCATGTCCAAAGAAAGGCTTTGTAAAGCTTCGGTCACAAATGCAGCAGGGGAAAAATAGTAATGAGCCTCATGCCAGTAAAGTGAGCAAAAAGCACATGAGTAGCAGCATAAGGTAAAGCTTACAATTATTATAACCCCACAATGATACCAGGCTGCTCAAAATGTTCACTTTCAGTAGAACAAAAATCAATTCTGCTCTTATGGAGGAATATTCATCCTCATCACTGTTCATTTTTAAGCACTCAGAATGAAAACAAACAAAACCCAATTATTTTTTCCGTTATAGTACCAGATAAGATCCCCTACCAGGGCTCTAATGAGCAAGGCATCCTTCAAACACAAGACGGGATCTCTTGCTTGAAGTTCTTACAAAATGAGTTGCCAGAAAATCTGCCATGAAGAAAAGAAGCAGCAAGTGAGACTGTAATCATCAATCCTTTAGTTCCTTTCAGTGTTAGAAGCTGCTTAATTACTCATGACCGTTTCTGCTGCTATTGCAAGAGGTAGCCATCAGCCCCAAGTAGATTTTAAAAGTTTTACATATATACATATATATTAGTCAGTCCATGCTTTTTGTCTACACTGCAAGTAATTAGTGTAGTAGTTCCATGCAAGTTATTTATGGAGTCACATTACATACTGTTTATAACCAAGTGATCAGGAGAACCAAGAGGGACTTTGAATGACACAAGTAGGTACAAATGTCATTCCTAGAGCAACTCCCTGCCCAGGCAGGCCAAATGTATGGCTACATCCATCCTTAACTTCAGATTATCATAGGCTTAGAAACAGCATTCCTGACATCACAGCACTTTAAAAAAAAAAAAAATAAAAAATAAAAATAATAAAAAAAAAAAAAAGTATTTTAACTTCTACTCTCTGTGTGCAGAGTAAAATAGAAATCACACACAAAGCAATTAAAAGTGAAGTATAAAACTCAGCCAAGACACATTACAGTGAATGTATTTGGTCATCATCATAAAGAAGGGCAAAATCAGTTCCAACAAGGTGTCATACAATTTCTGGCAAAACTGTCCTTTATAAAAGTCATTACTAATTTTTCTTCTGAGACAGGTCTTGCAAAGTTAAGTAAAATCACTCAACCAAACTGCAAAAGTACTTTAAAGAGTCAGGCTGATTGATAAAATCAAGGGCTGCCAAGTGACCTGAACAGACATAGAGAAAATACCACTGTAAGATTTTATTCTGAATTTGGCCATGAAGGCATGTTCAAGGGTGTGATTCTCCCATAAATTGACTTTGCTATTAATAGCCACAGAAGCATTACAGGCAAAATAGAGCAGGAACCACAACTTCAGCAACAACTAAGTCAGCAACACAACATTTGAAGCAAGCAGCTGTCAGAAGTTGCTTTCAAAAGCTCTTTCAGTCTTTCTGTTACTGACTTAGTGAAACAGGTGATGCCACCTGGTAGCCAGAGCACTGTGATGTGCTGGTTTTTCACTGTTTATTCTGATTCCACACCATTTACCACCTCCCTGGTCAGAGCTTAAACAGAACAAGATGTTTATATAGAAATAGGAAGGCTCATGGACAAATCCAAGTCTTCTGAGCTGTGCAGATTCACTGCAGTCAACAGAACTGAGCCAAGCTGATCCCTTATTTTAGCGCTCTTCAGTCAAGGAATTTGCACCAAGAGGAAATTTGTGCCAATACTTTTAGCTCTATGAAATAATTCTGCTTCTGTTGGGTGGGATTTGACAAAAAAGTACTGAATCAAAGGTCAGGGGAGCCAACCAACATTTCGAAATTCTAATTGCTGTTATTCAAGAGGCTGAGGAAATGAGAAAACAGAACGTTGGTACAATGGCCTTGCATTGCAGAAGGGAGAGAACTTCTTTGTTTCCTATTTTACTACAAAAATGAATTGCAGAAAGTTTCAAAAAATAAAATAAAATAAAACACCAAAAAAACCAACCCCACAGTGCAGCCACTATTTTAGTTTCTTTTCTCATATTTTCAGTACAATCAGTGCAAAGCTGACTGTTTTGTACTGCCATCAATAATTAAGTCAATTGAAAGCTATATTGATTTTCAGCTACATTTGCATTTTGCATCTTCATAATTTACTTTAGGAATCATAACATGAGTAATATTTTTCCCAAAATACTTAAAACATGCACACATATAAGGTTAGTTGATTTTGATGCAATCTGTGCTTACATTCAAGGTCTGCTAAAGTTGAGCCACTGTAAGAAAAGCCAATGAAGGCTTCTATAAACAAAGATTTATGTGTACAACAAACAAGTGTGCTTGAACAAGTTCATAATCTGTACACTGACCTCAGACTCTCAGGTTAATATCATCATCTTCTTAATGGACTACAGTAGAAAATAAGATTTCATGGACATTACCCCTGAGACACCAAATCTTTACTGGCATCAAACAATTACAGCATTATGGAAACTCAACTGAGGGTGAGGAGACAGGAAAAACACAATTTACTGCAATTAATATTATGTTAATATCATGCATGTCACAAACTCACTGAAGCAGGGATCATTGCTTTATTCCTGGAATAGAATACAAAAATTGTGCACTCAGTAGCAGTGCTGCAGTAGGCAGGGAATAAAGGACAGATTTCCATGGCCAGGTGAGCAACTCCCTCCTGCTGCTCTTATAACCATCCCACTACTCCTCCTGGTACCGGTGTAAAGCAAGAATTCTGTTCATGTTTCCATGGACAGATATTTCCCTCTGTCACTCCCAGACAGCTTCAGCTTTATTTGAGAGAAACAATTGTGAAGAGTAACACTAAAGTCTGAAATAACAGGCCTGGTTGTGAGTAAATCGTGTTTTTCTACACATTATCCAGGTTTTGGGGAGAAAGTTCTCTAACACAAGGATCTATTGTTTTAGTTGGGACTAAGACAAATAGATAATTTCTACTTGCTTCATTTATGTTCACGCCATCCTGTAATTTATTAATCAGTATTGATAAGTTAATTAAAAATCTTGATAGTAAGTGGAAAAGGTATAATTTTGTATTTAGAATTAACTCCCCTTCTCTGCTGTTTTAACAATATCCTGCCTGGATCCTTCATTCCTTTTGCCTCTTCCCTCCTTTAGAGACACTTCTGGGACATTTAAATTCATATGTCCTCCTGGCCCATTTGTCCGAAAAACAAGTTCTAAATTTTTTTTTTCTCAGCATATTCCAATTTAAATAATAAACCCAAGTCTAATTACAATGCTGCTTTTTTTAAAATCTTTACATACATAACATCCGTAGAAAAGTACTTAACCTAGAGCTTGTAGACAAGAAAGTCTGCACCAAGAACTTTTGCTTGAAAATCTCTTAGAAAAACTAAAATGGAAGATGAATTCATGAGCTAATCAAGAGGGTACAGGCAATATATTGCATCCAGTACAGAACAGGCTGTTTCCTGGGCAGCAGGAAACATCAACAACAAAAAAGAGCTACACTCACATAAAATATCACTATTTATTTTTAAAGACATACTAGAGATCTTCCTTGTTCTTGATCAGCTGCCTATAAACAAGTTTTCTCTTTAGATAATTAATAAGGCTCACAGCTATAAGTTGCCAAAGTTCATTTACTACTTTGATTCACGGCCAATACTTATCAGACATTCAAATTTCTAAGATGAATCAAATCATCTGCTCATCTGTTGGCTGATAAGTGGGAACTAGACAAGTTTTGATATAAATGAGAAGGAGGCTGATCAGAAGTGAAAATTACATTAAATGTTAATTACTGTAAAAAATTGATGCAACAGTTTAAGTCATGCCTAGGAGTGAATATTTAATTCCTTTTGTGTTCAAGGCTAGGAGACACCCATTAAGTAGCTTGGGACCACAGGCTTCCAAATCATTATTATAACCAACCAATGTACTTTCTAATGCAAAACAATTATGCCTGATGTAATTCTAATTACAGAATTATTGTATGCTCATCCTTATGCCTTTTTACAGTACACTAACAAAATCCAGTGTGCTACAGACTCAGAGTTTGCCCTGCAAACAATTACACACTCGAGCAGCCTTCCTCTTAGGAGAGGTTCCACATCAATGGCTTTAATGAGACAGGTCATGTGACCAAAATTCTTATTACATATATTAGAAATTTCTCTCCTTAGTATTTAACCTTTGGGATCTCTTTACATTAACAGTGTTGATTTAAACTTGGAGTGTCCCCCAGAAATATCTTCCCCCCATTTGCATACCTTTACCTGTTTTCAGTAAATTGGCAAAGCAGATCTATTTCAAACAGACTTACCAAGAGGAAAAAAAAAAAAAAATTTCATTGCCACCATGTTTTAAAACAATGTCCTAGTTCTTAATAAACAAAAAATACCAGACATTATTTTGAGGGGAGGAAAATTAAAAATGGAAGTCTGAAATGGAAAATTATAACACTTCATTTTTTTATATCAGTAATAATAAAATTACTATCATTACTAAAAGATTCTTCACTAAAATTTGAGTTTCTTACTGTGTTGTATTAGCTTTATGGCATCCACAAATCTGAACAATGCAGTGTTGTAAATATTAAGGACAAGCTGATGTGATTTATTTCTTGGCTTGACATGCAGCAGGGAACCAAGATCTGGAACACAACAGCTCCTTTTCCCTCTTTTTGCCCCTTGAGCACACCAAGCATCCAGCAAACAATGAAAAATCCAGCTGCCAACCTCAGCATCCAGCAGTATAAATATTGGGGTTGCCCTGGAAGCGAGTAGGCATCATCCTTGAGAGAGTGAAGATTTACCAGGGCATGAGTGGGTGTTGCAGCCCTGTCTGTCCTCCCAACACTTGATTTAAGAGATGTGGCACAGCCATAAGAGGTGGCTGTGAACAGTGGCCACAGAGTTCAGCCAGAGACTTTCAGGTCTGCCCTGGTATTTGAGCAAGGTTCATTCTGTGTGAGAACTGCTGACTCAAACATCTTTTTAAAAAAATAAATAAAATCTGAGGACATGGCTCATTAAGTGCATTTTCAATTTGCACTGCAATATACATCTCTTTAATCAAGTCACTCAAAATTTGCATGAAGCCACAGCCCATAAATTCTTCACCATAACTTTTCCAAAATCCTTCCAGAAGGTCCATCCCTGCATCTGAAATATTTCTGTTCCACTCCTATTACATTCAGTAGGATTGGAACACTTATGTCTGCAGAGAGTATGGTATTTATACTGTAATGAAACTCAATATTTATAATGCCAGACTATTTATTTACTGCCACCCATAACTTATAATGGTGCTGGTTTTTATCTTGTATTTCTGATACACTCTCCATTATTGCTTATTTATGAAAATAACCTGTGCCGTCAAGAGTTCTATTCCTCTTTAATAAAAGAGTCAGCAACTAAAATTACAACTATAGAGACAGCCCAGACTTGCTGACCTGTGACAGAGTGCAATCATAAGGAAAATAAATACTAGTTTTGAATTATCATGAGCATGTGCAATGCAGACTAATATTTTTTTATCCTTACTTTTTACAGTCTATATGAATTTTCTTAAATGCACTTGAGCAGCACTTAGGGCCAGCTCTTATTAATCTCTAAGGTAAAACACCTGCATTATCAATTTCATGGGACCAGGTGTACAACAGGGTCCACACTGGACCTACTGAAAAAGGATTATTTTGCTTTTTGTCTGTCTCCACTATATTCTTATGAAGCTTTATGAAACTTGTGAGACTGAAAGCCAGAAGTTTTGACTATGGAATATCAGTCCATTTTCCAGACAAAGAAAAGGACTGATGGGCCCTTAACCAGAAGGGGTTATTTCTGCTGGGGAGTAACTAAAGAACCAGGGATGATTTTAAACTTAACAGTATAAAGGCAAGCTAATAAAGGAAAAAATGAAAAACAGAAAAGGCCAAGATTTCATTACAGTTCAACCAAATGAGGAAAGAAAGACAAGAAACGCTTCAGTTATCACTGTATTAATGACAGGAATCTGCAAAACAAAGGAAAAGGAATTTGAAACTCACCAGTGGGAAGAAATTTCATATAATTAGCATTAGTGAGGCCAGATGGGATGGTTTGCAGCATCACTGAAATGCTAAAAATCCTGTTTGATAATGTGCTTTAGGGCAGAATGGGTGATAGAGGTGGAAGTGTATATTAAAGACATCATTACTTGTTTTATGGTTAGTGATTACTGTGGAGTGCCTGGGATGAATATGAAGCAGTGTTTTCAGCAGCAGCTTCCCAAAAGAGGCACAGATGTGACAAATGCAGCTGGGGACAGGATGGGCATCTCCTCCAGCACTAACACAGGGCTTTGGTCTGAGAACCACACAAAAGTTGCTCGTGCCTCATAGCCTAAAATTTGTGTGAGTTACTTAAAGTTACTCTTGAGAACAGACATTGAAATAAACCAACAGGATTATTTAGCTTTATATACAGCCACCTCCAAAGCTAAAGCACAGGTTTAATCTTGCCACCAAAGTCTGAATTCATTTTGAGACAAGTGACCACAAAATATAATGCTTGATGGAAGCAAAGGTAGAAGAACATGGCAAAATACTAATTTAGAGATCTGACATAGTCCAAATGAAAGGTGAGAAAACTAGTGGATCCTTGCATTATCCTCTCAAGATGGGAACAGTTTCAGGAAATAAGCCTACTCCTACAAGGTGTGCAGTCTCTGACACTGAAGCACTTGAAGCAAAATGGAATCAGTCATGCAATCACAGAATATCCTGAATTGGAAGGGAGCCACAAGGATCAAAACTCCAAAGTTCAGGGAGTTGTATAAAACAGACATCAGGTCCGAGACCCAGTGGACACTTTGCAGGTAACCTCTACAGAAAACAAGCATGGTCTTCCTAGATCAGTGCTTTCACCACAGGTACCCACACCACCCAGCTGAGCCCAGACACCACCTCAGGAAATGGTTTTAAAGGCAGAATCCAAATGCAAGAGCAGAGTCTAGAAAAATACTCCATTTGTTACCATGATACTGCATAGCCTAGCCCGATGTGTTCATATCAAAGTTTCTGTTATCATAAATCCAAATTACACAGAATGCATCAACAGACAGCTGCAAGGTGTTCAGTCTCTCCAGTGTGTTTAATGACACATGTATTTGTGATTAGAACTGGAAAACTTCATTTACCTAGTAGCTTGTTTTAATAAAGGAGTCTTCCTATGATTAGGCAGCCTACATAGAATTTATAAGCAGAAAGAGTAGCTGATGAGAAAAGCTGTAAGTTCTTACATACTGTCCTGAATTGTAAAACACCCCAAGAGAACTCACCAAGGAAAAATTACTATGCACTGTGAATAAGCACCCAACACAGCACTTGCTCTTTGCATTTCAGATTTGATAATCATCACTGGCAGTCTCAGCTTCACCAGAAAAACGCATTCATTTCTATAGTTCATATATCTATGAGATCTTTTTGCTAAAACAAATATATTTTCAGTCTAGTTTTCCAATACAATCCCCACAAACTGAAATGTACCATTGCATACAAATGTATTCTGTGCCTTTATCACGTCAGTCCTAAAGCATGTTATTATTGATTGCTTCTGTTCAATAGAAGGAACTGAGTTACAGACTGAGTCTTAACTGGAAACCCTGATGTTAAGGTCGTTACTTTCACAACACCAGATATTACTGTCAAACCCACACAATTCTTAAGCACATAGCAAAAAGTCTATCTCCAAGGTTATTTTGGAATTCATTTAAAAGCAGCGCAAAACATCCTATTTCAATGTCAGAAAATATGATTGGGTACTTTGAAGGCAAGAACTGCTCACGGCCATCAAATTCTAGGATTTTTGCTCCTTTCTGTCCATCTGTTGTTTTCTCTGTAGTGCTAAGAGGAATTCTGGATTTTTCTTTGGGATGTTGTCTGACAAGAGAAGACTGCTCAATGAATCTTTCCTGCATATCTAACTTTTTGTGATTATGATTTAAGTGATCAGGAAAAATTGTAACAGAAAAAATTGAAAACATCTGAATTGAGAAAAACACAACCTGCTTGACAGACATTTTGTTTTACCCACATTTTCAAATGTCTTAGAAAATAAGGTCCTTTTCATTGGAACAGATGAGATCAAATATGAAAAAGGAACACATGTTCTTAACTCAAACTACAAAGAGAGAATTTAGACAATGAGGAAATTAAATGACACAAGATCAGTGTTTTAGTAAGAAACTGTCATTTAAGGTTTTCCAGGTCCTGAGCTGGTGCTATAACTATAATCCATCTGTAGGAGCTTCCTGATAAATACAGAGTCTGAAAGTGGATTAAAGCACTGGAGGTTATACTTAATGAACCAATCTGCTGAAGCTTTATACTACAATCATCTTAGATAAGGGAAATTAAGTGGAAATATAAGCATATTCAGATTTGCAAAGGGCACTTGATGAGATTCTAAGACTTAAGATTGCTTAGCAAATTGGGAACCACCAGGTTAATTAGGACAATTTTCTTGACAGGCAATGTCTCAAGAGCAGGAACTCATGCATTAGCAATTCAGAACAGTGGTAAGTACAGGAATCACTTGAAAAGTCTAGAAAGTAATAGCAATAAAAAAAACCCTAACAGACCACATCATCTGAAGTGCCAAAGAATTGGCATGAACTCACATGGATTGTAGGCATGAAAGGCTGAAGAGGAGAAAAACCAGAAAATTGACATACTAGAGAAGTGATCAAAAATAAACTACACAGTTCACCAAAAACTTCAAACACGTGATTTCAGAGAAATGTGCATCTATAGAAGGTTGATGGGGAAGAGCTGCTCACAGTGTTTTGGAAAAGGACTAATCATGGATGATAAGCAGCACTGATACCATGCCATTGCAAGATAAAGCTTTGCAGGAGTGTGCTCTACATCTTCATTACAGATTACAAGGGAGCAACAGCTTGAGCCACAGAAGGAAGACATTCAGCCTGGCTATCAGTAAAATGGACAGTGTAATTGGGACACGAGAATCAATAGTCTGAAATACACTCTCATCACCAGTGCAATGGATGGTTCTTCATCCAAGATTTAAGAGGAGAAAATACATTATAGAAAATATCTTCCCTATAAACGAACTTTCCCTGAGTCAGGCAGAATTGCTCACAGAACCTGCATGAGAAAGCTGCTCTTCCTTTCCTTGCATACACCCAATGGAGAAAAACAGGCTTCTACACAGGGCATGGATAAGATTTTTTTAACCTTTTACTCTGAAAAGCATTCCAAAAAAACTTTGCCTCTTTTCTGACTAACAGGACTTGGAAAGAAAAACTAATCTAGGAAACCCTTGAATTTAAGCATTGTGAATAGTGCACTATGGCTCCACTGAACTTGTGCTGGTTTCACAGTAGTTAGTGCTAAGACCTTCACTATTCTATAAATACAAAGCTAAGTTTGACTGAAGTTAAAAAGGAAAAATTAAAGCTGTGACAACAAGCAGAGGTAAAAAGGCGTAACCCCCACTGCTGGAGAGCACCTCCCGGACCTGCATGAACTCCTGAACAAAATGCTAAGAGCCAAAGAGATTTTAAGTGCCCCAGTAAATTGTTCAACAGAAGGAGAACACAGCTCAGTGCCAATTAATTCACAAACAAACAACCAATCTGCCCGTACCCTACCCAAAAAGTGTTTGGAAGAGTTGGTTTATGAGAATGGTTTATGGTTTGTGGGACCATGTCTCTGACCAGTGGCAGAGAAAGATCCTGTTGCGTTTTTGTAGAAGTTATGTGTTTTTAGCAGTGGGAGAGCAGCACATTTCTGATATTTGGCATCCTGGCACATGTGACACTGTTTCTGGCTTGGTACCTCTGACATCAAAACCTCACAGCCTCTGAAGAACATAAATGTGAAAGCTGTTTCAAGAATCTAAAATATTCTTTAAAAGATGATTTCTTGTTGAGAGAAAATGAAAAGGCTGAGCTAGCCTAACATGAAAGATTTATTTAAAAAGTAAAAAAAAAAAAAATAGAAACCAGAGGTTAAAAGAAACAGTCAGATCATCAGATGGTGTCAGCTGGCAGAACTCCATTGGCTCTAAAAGTAACTGCACCAATTTCTGCTAGTTTAGGATGTTTTGGCCCTCATCATGCTCCATTAAAAGTATCTATTCTTAAAAAGAAAAAAGGAAAACCTTTTAGGTCAATATACCACATGCAGAGAAAGAATACAAATTAAGAATACAAACAAAGCAAGAAAAATTTAAGATGCAATTTTCTGACTGTTGACCAATACTGTTAACTGCATTTTGATAATAAGACAGAACAAGACAGAGGGAAGAGGAAAAAATGCATCCAAGAATATCAATATTGCTAATAATGATGCAGTAGAGCCACAAACATTTCCAAACCTAATATAAATTAGAATTATTTAATATATTTCTTTTCAAGTCAGTGTATATAAAACTTCTCACTGCCTATTTACTGGTATTTTCAAACGTTCAGGTTTATGTTCCTTTTGCTAAATTTTACAGTAAAATTTCTAGAGCCTCTAGTAGGAAGAGCTTATGCTAAACAGATCTGGAAGGTACACTCCTGGCAGAGAAAACTGCTTGCTATGGATATTTCTCATTTAATGTTTGTCATCCCCTTCTGGGGCTCTGCTTTCTTCTGGGAAATGGGAGCTGCAGGCCAAGATCTTCCTACGGATCCATTACAAACAAAACTCCATCACCTCAGCCTGCCCTGATCGATGGGATGACCCACTCTGGTAAGCAAAATAATGTCATTTTCTTCATCCTGTCTTTTCAAATAGAACAGATTTTTAAAGACTTGAAATATTTCAACCAGCTACATGTAAGTCACTTCCTATTTGACCTCCTCAGGGCTTTTTTCCCCCTTTTTTAAATGAATCCTGATAAAAAGCTCTCACTTCTAGGTGGTCTTTTTACATAGAGAGATGCACTTTGTCCTGCCCACCAACAGAAAAGTACAACTACATTATATTTCAATCCACAGGACTTTACAAGCTGTACAAGACACTTGCTACTCTTTTCATGTAAGCTGAAGATGTTATTTGTCTTTTACAGCCAATTCCATTGAGAAACATCTATTTCCACACAAAACAGAACTCCTGTGTATCCGCAAGAAATAGGAAAGAGGAATATAATTGTGCTTTTGCAACCCCAGTGTCAATTCAGCATAAGAAAAACATCTCTCCATGGTAGGAAAGATTCCTATGTCTGATTTTATTCTTTGTGTTCAGGAATATCCAAGACAGTAATCCTAACTATCTCTGTATGAGTTGACAGGCTGCAACAATATTTGCCTCAGTTGATTATTTAGGTGTGCCTTGGATCCTATTGCCAGAGTCCCTGGCTCTGCTTGCCTGCCTCTCTTTTGAGAGTTTGAGACATTTATTTGATTTCCCCTAAGATTCACACTCACCTTTAGGGTTTTGGTTCTGGTTTTGGGTTATATTGTTGGGGCTTTTTTTAATAAGTCTGTCAGAGCCCCAGAGCAGACATGTTCAAAGCAGACAGTGACAATTTGTTTTAGCACTGTGCTCCACAGACAAAAACTGCCAAGGTGTGGCTGTGATATGCTGGATACAACCACAGTTTAAGATCAAAAGGAGAATTGACAACAATCAAAACACACCCGGTTGACGTCAAAACAAACCAAGCCAAATTATCACATGGCCTTGTGCTCTACGTTTGATGTTCTGCACAGAAGGAGACAGAGATGACATTTTTGCTAACATCTATTTCATATAGTTCATGGCCTGATCTTCAAAGGGATAAGGAAAGGGTATTCTGAATTTAAATGCATTTTCTGTCAGGTTGTATCAATAAAAACTTGTCCCAGGTGAAACATGTTGGCTGGAGATCAGGTGGGGGCTCTGTGTGGCCTCATTTCAGCTACTGCTCGCCCCATCCTGAAACTTGGCACCAGTTCCTCTTTGCTGAACCTTTGCACTGCTTCTTGCATGAATTTCAAAACACTTTTGTGTATCCCGTGTTTCTTATTTGTCTACACCAGGATTGAATGAATCATTTATAATGAAAATTGCACCACTGGGATTTCAGCTCCCTTTCTGTTTGCAAATTGCCTGTGAACAAATTGCAGAAGCCTCCAATGGATAACTCAAAAATACTGACAATTTTTCATAGAGTAATTAATTGGACTTACAAGCTGCCAGCAAATATTTCACTGAAGTAGTTGCACACTCCCTGCTCTGCTGGTTAGTTTTAAAAGTTATGTTGTACCAGCTCTACTCTTTTATTGGGTCTCTTCAGTGTGGTACGCTCAGCATCATATTGTTTTGAAGAGCCAGAAATCCTATGGAAGGCAAAAGAAAGTTCATGATGTGAAAAACTGAACTGAGAACAGAATCTCAAATAAAAAGTTACAGTAACAGAATTGCAGAAGGATGCACAACTTGCCTGGAAAACAGCCAAGATTGTTGAAGATGAGCAGAGGAACAACAGAAAACACACACGAGGAATTTATATTCTGAAGTTTTAGAGTTTTTCCATATACACACCATGAAAGCCAAGTGGAAATTTCAATGTAGAATAACTTCAGCTATAGCCTTAGAGAAAAGCTTTTTTTGGTTTTTTGTTTTGTTTTGTTTCTTTTTAATAGAAGCCAAAAAGTATTTGACTTAAGTTCAGAAGTCCAGAAAGCCTTCCTGTTATCTTTCATTTTGGTGTTGTGGTCCACATAGTCACCTTTGTGTTACTTGAAGCTGTTCAAAACATAGGATAGAGAAAGGGAGAAATTCAGCTTTTCTTGGTGTTGTTTTTCCAAAAGAAACCAGTTGAAGAGAGTGTTAAATGCTGAAGGCACTGCATTCTCCCTGAGAGCAAAGGGGGACAAGGAGTTGAGAGGACAGGTGGTGAACTTCTCTGCTCTCACAGCAAAGGCAGCAGCTCCCTGCAGAGCCCCAGGTCAGCAGGAGGAGGGAGCAGGGACACCCCGGCTGCATCAGCAACCCCACGGTGCCATCGGCCAGGGGCTGCCTGCCCCAGCAAAGCACACCAACAGTGTAGAGGATTGCTCTGGGCACTGGGGAACATCAGCAATTCGATTTTAAGGAGGACCTGAGCCCTTCTCTTTCCTTCCCAAGCAAATGCACTGGGGCAAATTAAAGGAGGGTTCTATGAAAACAGAGAATTTGAATTTCCCCTCTGCATTTGGATCAATGCCTGCAATTTCAAGAGGAGATGTGGAATTATTATTTGGCTATTCAGGCTAGAGAATCAAAATCTTTGTTGACTTCTGAGAGTACTGATGTCTTGCCATTACCCTCATAAGCACTTCAAGAGTAGCTCTTACCTAAGTACATCCTGATTTTATACCAGTCAGAACTAAAAGCCTTGCAAGTAAATGATGATCAAAACCCACTCTGTACAAAAAGTTCAGTGTTAGAAGATAGCATACAAACATGGGAGAAAAAAAAAAGGCATTTCCATTAATTCATATTTCTAGCACTCAGTCAGCTATTTTCCTCATATGAAGGAAAATAACATTTGTCCATTTTATTTCTGTGGTGACTATATAGCAAAAAAATCTTTGCTAAATGACATTTTTAAATCACTTAAGCCACCATTTTATTACTACCTGACAATTCAATATTAAGTTGCTTAGGGGATATTATTTCAATTTATTCTCAGTATGCTGAATAGAGCTTTTAGAAAGCTTTCATTTCCCTATTGGCATTCATATTCTTTTGTGTTGATTTTCTTAGTGTTGATTTTTCCATAATAGAAAATTAATAAAAGATTATTCCTTTTCAATTATAGACTATACAGTAATGTGAAAATTGTAGACTTGGCACAACAGAAAAAAGCCTTCAGTAAAAGAAGGCTAAGTATTACCCTAGTGGGAGTAGATAATACACAATCTTTAGATGAAAAGGAAGCATCTTCATCAATTTGGACTGGCTAATAATTACATATCTAATGCATTCTCAAGACAAAAACTCCCACTGAAGATCTGCACCAATATTAGGTTAGACAGCAACATAATAAACATTAGGGAAAAAATGAGCCTCTTACAAGCCTGGATAACAATTTTGTAGATAATTTCTGATTGTGTACGGCTGCATGTTGCTCCTGTTAAGCCAGGAGGAGGTTACCTTTTTTAGCTGGAAGTAAAATGAAATGAGTGTAGCGTTATATCATTGTAAGGATCAAGTTTTGTGAGACACACAAAGATTATGTCAAGTAATAATACACCTAAGAACAGCAATCTTAACAAAACTAAGGTTTATAATATCAGTTGTAAAAGCGTTTCGTGTTTCTTTCCATGTGAGATAAAAACATTCTTTAAAATACCTTTAAAAATACAATTTTTCACAAGGGCAGTGCATGAAACTCATGGAACCAAAAAGCAGGTTCAGAAACTGAGCAGGTCAGTGGGGTTTCATAGCTCTGCCTTGAAGCTGCTGACACAATTTGGACATCAGGATAGCAGTTTCTCCCCTGCCCACACCAGGAAAGGAAAGTGAATTTCTACAGCATCGAAGACAGAAATGACTGCTTGGACTGGAGTTCCATGAAGATGAGAAGTCATCAGAAAAATCAGCAATCAATTAAAGTACACGTTTATATGAGTGCTAAGTCAGAAACTACTTCAGTGTCATTAGAAGATATTGACCACTCATTTCTTCAGAAACACTGGCAATTTAAGATGTCCTATCTAGACCTAAACAATAACAAAAATGCTGTATTAAAATCTTATAGTATAGATTTGTTAGTTCTCATTTCCACAGTCAGATGCTATCATGTGCACACATTATTTCCCTAGACAATAGAAGAAACAGATCTCAGTCCTATTGATTTCAAATCTGATGCAAATCCCACTGAAATAGACAGCAGCAAAATTACATAGATTATTTATATGCATTAAAGGAATGAAATTACGTAATAGTCAAATTATATTTTCCTTAAAATATTTGATTATTACATCAATATTGTTTTTTAACCTCACTTCATATAGATGGGTCAGTATTTATCTTCAAGATTTCCATCTTAATAACTAGCTATTACTGCATGCTATACAGATTTATTTTTTCTACTACAGAAGAATTACAGTAATTAACTTTGTACCAATTACCAGGGTGCATATTAATATTCATACATTTTTACAGAAAGAACGATCTTGAAATCTCACAGCAGGGATAGTTAAAATGATTCATTAATGTTCTGCACAGGTTTCTTTTCTAATTCATTAAGAAAATATTAGCATAATCATGTGAAATTAATTTCCTTAAAAAGGTTGATATAAGTAAGGGATTAAGGGCACTGGTTCTAATATAAAAAACATGGCTTGCACCATGCTCTTGGTCTCCAGAGGCCAACTATCATATTTGAGGTATTACTTGCCACTGTACTTTAATAAGGAAGAAGAAATCAGAGATAGATGGAGGTAGTTGAGCTGAGGATTTCATTTTCACATAAATGAAGTCTCCTGCACCCTCTTCTTACAGAAACAGAAAAAACACATTACTCAACATGAGCAGGAGGCTGCAAGTAAATAAAATGAAGTGATAGGCTACAGATGAGAAGACCATCAAGAGAATGGAATGCATGATAACAAAGGGTGAAGAGAAAGTTCAGCAAAGACAAGAAAAAGCAATCCAAACAGAAAAAACTGGAGTGAAAATAAGTGTCCATAAAAAAAAAAAAAATTTAGGAAAAAGAAAAAGCAAACGCAATAACAATTGGCAGTGAGAGTGTAAGAGACCTTATTCATAGACTAGTGTAGAAATGCATAGGGAAAAGGACATTAAGATTTCTTGTGCTATAACCCAAACTGACTCTTGATAAATTAAACTCTGGCATATGCAGTTTAAAAAAAAAAAAAAAAAAAAGTGAATTGTGGAGGCTACACTGAGTGAGAATAAGTTCACTGAAACAAACCCAGGGAAGTGTGTGCTCTGAGCCAAGCCCAGGCTTTTTGTCAATACCACATTATATCTGGCATTGCTGTTCCATTTTCCTGGTGACTACACTTTCCAGTCAGCTTTTAGCTCTGTGACAAAACCCAGTTCAATAACACTTTAATGTCCTCCAGAGACAGAGGAAAATTGGTCTTCTACTAAGAAAGTAAATGCAAAGGTTTTAATCTTCTTTGCAAGGACTACATCAGAGGTGCTATTTGAGGAGCTCATTATAAAGATCTATTTGGAGGCCCATTTTTTATGTTTGTTTGTGGTTTTTATTTTCGTTATTAGGCCCAACAGGCTTTCATAACCTAAATGCTTGAGCTCCCTGTCTATGAACCTGCTACCCAGCATCCAGCTGTGCCAACCTCCTTACTCCTTTTCACAAAAGCATCTTGTTTAATATTCCAATTATAGAAATTGATTAGAAAAATACATTTTTTTAATCTAAGTCACAAACACCTAGATCTCTGTACCAAAAAAGTGCACATAGACTTAACTCTTCAGCTTCAACATCCTGCAAATTAGTATTTCCTAGTGTTTTGCATCAGTGATGTAATAGTTAAAGCTTGCTACAATTTCCCATTGCATTCCATTATTTATGATCTCTGCAATTATTACTCCATGGCACAGAGAGTCAAACCTTTCACAAGTAAATTATACACACATAAGTCCCCCTGATTTATGATGGACATCCATTAATTCTTATATGTGCTCATATTATTCCATCTATTGATGTGAAAGGGCCATATCTCACTTTAAGCAGCAAATCCATACATTAGACAGGGAATGCAGCAGAGTGGGGACCTTGTAATGTGGCAGGGGCAGGGGGAAGGGCAGTCTTGAGAGAGAGGCAAGGAATGGCCTGTGCAATTTATCTCTGCTCCACATTAATACAACTTCAAAATATTTTACAAGTTTTTTTCTTCCCTTCTAATTGCTTTAAATCTACATTCTTTCACTTTGGAAAAAAAAATCTGCATTCTTAAACTTGAAAATGCATTTTATAATTTCTTGAAATTGCAATAAAATTGCCCTCCTCCCTCTTTAATTTTCACTTTTAATCATTTTCTGCTTAAAATTCATTAAACCAATACTTCTACCAATTCAGGCCTCCAGGTATTTCTCAAAAATTTTAAGTGTCTTAATTTTTTTTTTTTTCTCCTCTCATGTTCTGGTTATATCTGCTAGTAAGCAAGATCTGTAAACTCAGGTATTTCAGTTTTCTGCTTTCCAAAATTTTCTGCCATTTTAAGTAAAGAAAATGCTCTTTAGCATTAAAAAAATATTATTTTCACAATTCATTTTTCCCAATTTGTCCTAATTACAAAGGGTGCTTTTCTAAAGATATTTTTCATCCAAATAAAAATTCTGAAGGTTTTAGATCTTTGTGGATAATGTTCAGTTGAAACATATAACACAAGTCCTCATTCTTCTGTTGCCATCTCTGTCATCAATTGTTCCTGAATGAAGAAAGGGAATACTCTCAAAAATAAACGCAAGGCCACACTTCCATCTTTTTCCTCACATGGTCTTTTCTTTGGTAATTTTTTTTCTTGCAACCACTACCTGCTCAGTGGTAGGAAAGTATTTTTTACTGACATGAAAAACTTCTTCAATAAAGGAATATAAAACCACTTTCTGAAAGCTTTCAAGCTGCTACTGAAAAAGTATCAACAGGAAAAGCAATACTGATTAACTTTCCTCATTAATAAAATATTTTTTAAAAACTAGTTAGGAAGCCATGGACATACCTCTCAAAGAGCTTCATGAAAACTCTTTAAAGAACATTAGGATAAATAAAATTGGGAGAATAAAATTGGGAGAAGCTATCTGTTTTTGTCTCTGTTATAAAACTCAAGCTTTTAGTTTTATCTAATAACTCTGTTAACAGGATTTCCACCTCGATTTATTATTAATTTACTGTTATTGTATAGAGATTTATTTCAAATTGTTTTTGGACAACTAGACAGTTTAAGAGGGGGAAAAGGCCAAACCCAGTTACACATAGCAGAGGAGACATTTTCAAGCAGTCTTAGAGAATGAAGTTTAGACTCCACTGCTGTCCTGAGAAGTGGGTCAGGCAGCCTCATATTTAATTTAGTGTTCAGCCCTAAGCAGATCTAAACTTTTCTGCCATCTCTTTAAAGCCTCATGGACACTTTAATTATAGCCATTCTGTGGATAAAACTGAAGCAAATCAAAGGAAGGATGTAGAGTTAAGGGAGGTTACACAGAAATAACCACACACTGCAAGATAACACCACAATAAAAAGCACTCCAGAAAAGAAAATAATCAAGGTTTGCACAGATGAAGGCAAACATCTGTGTACAAGGAACAACTGGAGTGTCACACATTAAGCCAGGTACTCCTGGATGCCACAGGTGGTTTATGCTCCACCCAACATCTGAGAGTTACTGCATCCTCACCTTACCTGTTTTGAGAACTAAGATTTGTTCAGTAATTCTGGGATTTGATGTTTTTTTTGCTTTATAAAGGCAGAAAAAGGTGACGAAGTTTGAATTTCTCTTTAAAAAAAAGTTTAAAAAAATGCATTTGTCAGAGTTCTCCACCATCCTTGCTGCATATCAGAGTTTTGCACGAGTCCTAGCTGCCTAGGCGTTCACTGTGCTGCTGTTGCTGTAACATTTTGGGTTTATCTCAGATCTAAAGTTTTAAAATTACTGAAGTGCTGGCATGAAAACAAGGGTATTGAAACAATTCAATTAAATAATCCAGTCAGAGTTTCCTATAGCTCTTCTATCTACTCTGCTCGTTTTCCTCATTTATCAGCACCAACGCTTGAAAAATTGGGTTCTCTACCATTCATCAACACTTCTTTGACAACCTTTTAATCAATTCTCTCTTTGATCATCCTATTAAAACTGGCAAACCTGATTTCCATTTTTTATGTCAGATAGATCTATTCTCTTAAGAGCCTGAACCATCTGTCTTTTCTAACTTGTTATCTAGGGTCAATGCTTTTTGTTCTGTAAGTCTCCTATGAGATGGCAGTGCAGTGTGCCCTCACTCTCTCTGCACGTTCTCTCTTTGCTACACTATTTTCTCCTTGCTTCTGTTTGCCAAGAGGTTTTTGGTTTTGGCTTTTTTAGGTTTTGTTTTAACAGCACATTTCATCCCACATCTCTTATCTGAACCAAGCTGGTATCAGCTGCAGTCACAGCCTTCTAGAGATAGATGAAACATACATTACAAAAGAAAGATAAACATTAATTTTTTTTCTGGGAAAAGCTGCACCTAACCTATGTAACATTTAATTAACCAGACTTTCACGGGCATGCAAAACCCACCCTGTTTCAGAATGAATCCAATCATTCCATTCTAACATCAAATATCACATGAATCAACCACCACACTTCATTTGTGAGATGATCTTCAGCCATTACAAAATGAAATAAATATAAAAGCATAGATATTTTGAAGTTAACCTCACCAAGATGCAAGGCAGTAGCGATAGGCTGACAATAACAAATTAAATCCAAAACACAAAAAGTAAAATTCTAGCAATGAATCAGACATAGATTGATTGAAGAAAATGCAAATTACTGCCTGACTTGAAATCTGTGGGGGAATCTTGCTTTAAAAACTGGAGATGTGAATTAAGCTTGCAGAAGGAATAGAAGACAAGTAAATTCAACTTGATAAAACTGAGGATGTGCACAGTAAGTTGACAAGCTTTCCTAAGAGCACATCCAGGAGACTGGTGAAGGCTCACTGATATCATGATGCACATGAAGTGGATTATGTCAAACTCATCAAATCCATAATAGAATCATGATCCAGGAAATTACTTTCATGATTAAGTGTTCCTCGAAATGGTGCTAATGACAGAGGTATCTTAACACCCAGAAGTGTAGTAAAGGAACAATTTGACCATATGTCATTGCAGACAACCCAATTAAAATGTCTATTTGATGTTCAGAGGAAAAGCAGAGTTGTGAAATCCTATTGAAAACTAATAAAAATAGCCTAAAAATATAGAACTTTTAGTTAGTTTTCAGGTACACTGAACTGATGTCAGATTTTGACTGTCCTATTGCTAGAAACCCAGGACTGAAGAAGTTTCATCAGGTTAAAAATAAAACTGAAAAATAAATGCATTAGGAAAAAAATAAAAGAATATTATTTGAACCTATTAGTGCAGGAGTTGTAAAGCACAAATCCAGAATTAGGCACATCTCATTTTATGGGCATAATTGCTGTTTCCTTTAACACACCCACCCCCTGCAGGCACTGATTTCTGCTTCTCCTTCCAATATTCATTCCCTCCCAGTTCAGGACAACACCACATCTTCCCATTTCTAATGAACATCACTCCTATATAAAAGTTAACTATTATACAGCACATTTGTCACTCAGCTTCCAGCCTGGAGACTGTTAGAAATATTCAGTATGAGGTCCTGGGGACCCCCACATGTATCCCAGAGCTGCCTGGAAGGCACACAGCATCAATGGGTACCCACTTCACCCCTCAAAAGTGGCCACTTCATGGGCACTCAGAACTATTTCTTTTTAAATGCAATAAAATATCCTGCAGCTGAATTCCTTCCCTCTTACAAGTTTTTATCCTAAACCACTTGGCATCTCAAAAGCAATAAGTACCCAAGCTTCAGGGTAGACTCAGGAAATCCAGATGCAAATTTACCCAATTGCAGTACTTCTGTTACCTCCTTCTCACTCAGCATTTTAAATGTTGCTATAACATCAAGTTGTGTGTTTGGTTGGGGTTATCTTTTGTATAACTCACGTGGCAATCCAATCCACTAGAGACAAAAGTAAAGGAGAAGCTGACATGATCTCATCCTATAAATGGGACTGGAACTAACAAGAGAAAAATTGTGATTCTAGAAACCTGCAGTTCCTCATCAATGGCTACGTGAGATGTCTCTGTCCAAAGTTACAATTCTTTTACTTGGAGTCATCACCTTGAACAAATAAATGAAAACATGCAGAGGGGCAGGTGGCTGTGCAGCTGCAGATGTCACTGTGAAATAGATTTGATCAGGCTAAACTTAGTGATGACCCAGTAGGAAACAAATTAGAGATTATAAAAGGGACTGTGGGCATTTTAAACAACCTGAATTGCATTTAAATTAGGTAAAAACCCTTATGCAAATCTGTGCCATTTTGCAGCTTCATTGGAATCTATCTAAAATAATCTGAGAACGTGACATTACCACACCGTTTGTTCCCCTGCAGTGCAGGATGGTGTTGTGGTTTATAGCAAACCATTACAGATAACAGGACACAATTGTACTGCATGTTGTCATTATGGAGTCTCTGGGTTTCACAGTGCAGTTACTCACAATAATGTATATCAGCTCACCAGAAACAGCAGGACAGCAGCCATTCCTTGCTGCTGTTTTTCCTCCCTGCTTTCTCTCCTCACCATTTGTTATCAAGACACTTTTCAGCTGTTTACTTCTGAGCAGCTCATTCCTACAATATATGACACGGCAAATAATTCAAGTTCCCATTGCATTATTACATCAGTGTGCAATAGGGGAGCGACACATGGCTCTCTGTAGGGTTATTAAATCACAGGGCTATCTGCACAGCTGCCACAGGCATGCAAACAAACCTAACTTATTATTCCCCTCCTGTTTTTTCATTTACCCTCACACCTCCCCTCCTTTTGCTACCTCGCTATGCTCTGTGCTGTCTGTCCAACATAAATACACAAATAAATAACTCCAGAAGAACGTGTGTTATTCCTTATGGGTTGCATTCATCTAAAAGGAAATTAATGGCAAAACCCTCATTTACTTCAGAGGTGCCAAGGCAATTCCATTTGTCCTGCTAATGGACTAAGTGAACACAACATCACTGGAATTTCCAGCCTTCTCCAACCTCTCAAAATGGATTTGTATCCTTGTGATTGCATCTAACCATTAGTCCCTCTCCTTGGAGTGGCACTTAGTGTAAATCTGTGCAAATTGTTAAATGCAGTTCCAGGCTTCAGCCCCTGGCTGGATAAAATTCTGTTTCTCTAGGAAAAAAGGACAAAGACTATCAACTCATCTCAAACACCAGCATTCTTTCAGGATATGTTACAAAAATAAAGATGTCTAAGAGAGTTCAATAATGAGGTTTTGGAACCAAAAGCAATACAATAAATATTAGCCCTTCAACCTACTAATTAGCCTCCCTGAAAGTCAGGTAAATGAATTTAAGCAGGGCACTGGGAACTGGATTAGTTGCAAAATTTCTGTATGGTTGTTGTTAGCTGTAGGTGAAAACATTTTGATTTCACCTGACATCTGCTCCTTTGTAAAATCATTTCAGTTTTCATTGGGCTCCTATGGAGAAGCAGTCCCTGAAGCTCATTTTTACCTTTAACCAGTTATGAAAAAACAGAGAAAGGGGTTGTTAATACATGCCTAGATAAACACACAGCTCAAATTCAGGCAGACCAACATGGGGACAGACTGTGGAGGGAAGTTTGTTGTGGTTTTATGGTTTGGGTTTGTTAGCTTTTTTCTTTGTCTCCAGTCTTTTAAAAGGTTTTGCTTCTTACACAAAACAGTGACCTACAATTTTCAGATATCAGTCTAAAACATATCACAAAACGAAACTCTCTGAAGAAAAGAGGCTGAACAAATGCACTACAAGTGCTGGGTCACAAAAACTTGACCAATTCTGACACACAGAAATTTTTATTCCTCTCTCTTACTAATCCTTTTCACCAGCAGGATCTTTTGGGCTAAAGGGATTAAATTCAGTACTTTTATAAAGGTCAGAAAGGACCATTTCTAAAATCTATTCAACTTTCTTCTTTGCTTCTTTTGAATGGTGCACCAGAGAGAGCAACTGTATGGGCTCAAGTTTCCATTTAACATATTTTTGACATTTTGCTCCTCTGGTGAAGGAATGAAGGGCAGTCAGTTAACTTTACCAGAGCTCACAAAGGAATAAATGTCAACAGAGCTTATCCTATTTCTTTAGAGCTGACATAAGTTCTTCAGAACGCCTGGGAGGATGCCACATGAAGTATTTTGTCATAATTTTTTTGGTATTATTTTATATTTCAAATCCTTTGGTGTTCCCTGGGATGGACCTAGGGTTCATAATGCTGTATTTCAATTTATTTGATAAAGCTAACTCTCAGTGTTACTACAGATTATTTTAAAAGCTCCCTTAAAATATTAAGTAGCATCTTGGGTCTGCACAAGGAAAAAAATTATCACCTAATCACAGCACTACTGAGTAGCAGAAATTAGGGATGGAAGAGACCATCCACTCTACCCCCATGCCAGTGAAGGATTGCCCTCTAGAGTACTCTTTCTGCTGCTTTTTCATGTCTAAATTTAAACTGTCTTAAGTGATGGGTCTTTCACCATCTCCTCCTCTCCTGCATTCTCAGTTTAGTGTCATGAAGCTTTATCATGGAATTGAGCCCACATTTTATTTTTCTTAATTACCACCCATTGTTCTCTGTTATACCCCTCTGTTCCTCTCCATAGTAATTTTTCACCTTCATTAGTCTTCACTGAACAAGTATTTCAAGCTAGTTATCATGTCCCCTGCTTTATTTGCATATCCAGTCTAAATATATTGCACTCAATTTTACCTGATAAATCAGATCCCTCTAGTCACTTAATCTTTCTGGTTGCTCTTCTATAACTTGCCCTCAAATTTTGCACATCCCCAGGGTGGCAACAGGAAAAACCCTCAATTTATCTTTCAAGGCTTCACTCAAGCTAAACCACCCAAGCAAACCCTGGTGTCATCCTGCCAGTCTCCAAGAAAAATGCAACTTTTGGTGACCTAGCTGCTCTGCATGTCTCCAGGTGTTTTAGCTGTGAGAGAGGATAGGATGGACAGCCTGCACAATTTTCACAGGATGGAAAGCAGCAATGCATAAAAGATAACCAAAAAAGAGGAATATAATCCTTTACTACTACATTTGGGGATTCTTTTCATAGAAAGTTACAGGAGGAGCAACAAAAGAATAAAATATTGGTTTTAGCAGTTATTACCATAACAAGTAGATTTTCCAAGCCATTACAGAAAAATAGCTGAAAAGAGAAACAGTTGTCAAGGGTGGAAGGAGAGCAGATGGGCCATGGAGGCTCTTCGAGGTCCCTCCTAGGTGAGCAGTAGCTGGAGAGCAGTGTAGTGACAATCCCCTCTGAATCATGGCTTTCTGCACCCTCAGGTCTGAGAGAGTATTTTTCACTTCTTGAAATATGAACTCTTGCACTGCTGTGCTCCACCTAAAAGAACTTGCGCTTGTTTTGTAGAAAAATATCCTGTTTGCTTTGCATAAGACATAAATTAAAGTGCATTCTGTTCCTGAAGGACTGATTTTTTTTTTTTTTTTGCAAGCCCAGCTGTCAATTTGTTCATAAGTAAGTATGTTTTTGAGTGAATTAATTATTAACATTTTTAGCTAGAAAGAAGTTCAAATCTGATGATACCTACACACTTGCCCAAGTATGGGTTTCCTTTTCTCTTTGAAATAACTTTTATTATCATCATCTGGAGTCATTGGTCTTCAGGGTGAAAAAAGTCTGCTTTAATTGTCTTAGTACATCCATATACATAGATTTTAATCTGAAAAAAAAAATCTTGGATAAAAATTATCACAGGAGCTGCTTTTGCAAAGAGGGTTGTACAGTCAGCAAAAAAATATATAACAACTATAACAGAAACAATGACAAGAAATCAACTCCATGTACCAAAGCAGCAAACTCCAGTCTCAGGAAGTGTTGTTTTGTTTTGGTTTTGCTTTGCTTTGAACTGGCTAAATACAGTCTTTCCAGTCTTGGTATCAGTTCCCACTGAGATTAATAATATTAATGGGATTTTGTTTTTAAAAAATTACTAATCCTAAAAGCACTTGTGGGCCAGTTTTACCACTCAGCTTGGAAATCTCCAACTGTGCCTCAACACACCTCAGCCCTCACCAATATGGGTAGAATATAGTCAGCCATCCTCCCTTTACAAAATAAAAATTATACCAGAAGAAAAAATCAATTGTCTCAATATTAGTTTTCATACTCAATCCTTGCTCCTAAGGACACACATGGGAGATTCCCAATTTTCTCAACTTCTGCTTCTTTCTCCCAGCATGCCATGGTAAATCAGTGAAAATTGTTGATCTCCAATTTAATCCAGCCCCTACTTCAGGGAAAGGAAACAGACTTTTTTCCTACTACAAATATATTTCCATTAATTATTCATATATGCAAGCGTGAAGATTTCTCCTCTGACAAGATTATGTAGTAAAACAAGAGTGAATTTCAATATTATCAGGTTTGAATTCTTATTTTTTAACCACAAACCCACCACAAATGACTTCCTCTATAAATATTGTTCAAATTAGTGTGCAAATTTTAAAAACTACAAGTACCACCTCAGGGTGTTCAACAGCCCTTCTCCCTTATCTGTACTGATAAAAACATTTTGTAAAAGTCCAGGAACATCTCTCAGCTATTTAATGCATCTCGTCCCTAAACAATAATGATTGATTTTGTTTGGTCTGGAAAACACAATTTATCCTATAATCATTTTATCTTGCCAGCCATGCCTCCCTTGACATGCTTGCATTTTAAGAAGAAAATGCAGTGATTGTAATGAAAAATGGAAAAGACTGGAGGCACACAAAAGATTTCTCTGCTTCTGGAAACACATCTACTATAATTGTCTACACAGCCTAGACCTAGTTTTTCTGTGAAAACAAAATGAATTTAAAAATAAACGGGCACATTCCTTTTAAACTTGCCTTGCAATTACCCAAGGCTTCATTTCCACATTTTTCCTGCTTTATAACAAAACAGCATACACACAAGTGATGTTTCTCTCCTCTTTTAAATACTTTTTATACCTTGAAAAGATAAATAGAACAAAATTCAGACCTTCAGATGTGTAAAAGAAGCTTTGATTGAGACAGCACAGTCAAGAGAAACAAGGATTGGGCTGGAACAACATAGGCTGATGGCTAGAGACAGAAAGAAAAAACAAAATCGAACAGATTTTTGCTCAAGTGTGGCAAACAGGAGGCAAGAAAGTGCTGGGTTTTACCTGTATGAGTTAATATGCCTACATATCAGCATTTGAAACTTAGTTTTCTGTGCAGAATAGCTGACAAAGGATACTGAGATCTCTGTGGAAGGCAGGCAGCCTGTCCTGAAACCATGGATATGGTCTTCTCAAAGTCCTGTGCTGAAAACACTGACATGGAAACAAAGTAGATTCCTCCCTTTTTTCATTCCAAAATTATTCTCCAAGTTTCACACAGCCTCACAGATAAACTATTTCTTGAGAAATACTTTTCAATAATAACTTTCAGAAAATTCTACAGCTTTATTACATTAATAGCAGCCTTAAAAGAGTTTTATAGAGATATTGCTTCTCACCTACATCTTCAGTCCCAACAGAATGATCCCCTATTAAGGAAAGGGGAATTTCCAACACTTAATGTTAAGTCCAGCTATAGTCTTACTAGATTTTGATACCTTTATGGTTCTCTAATTTCCCATCAGCAAGATAACCCACACAGCACTTCTCTGAAACAACAGGAGGGATGTGCCTGCACTTACTGCTAGTAATATATCATATTTAAGAAGTTCAATCAAAAGCTGAGGTAGCCATTTACAAGGAATTATTGGATCTCAGCTCTCAAAGACCCAATAAGCTGGAAGGAAGAATAACTTTAAGAGCAATAAATCTGTCTTTAATGCCAATACAAAACTCTCTGCAGTGGTCAACAACATTTCAGAGGAGTTTAAGGATGTTCAGAAACACAGCACTCCCTAGAAGTTCCACCAAATGTAGCTGCTGTGTCAAGTCAGCAGTTTTGAAATGCTCTATTTGGTAAAATAGCAAATAGCTATCACCCATTAAATTCTTTTATTGATTGAACCCAACAGTGGTCCTACTGTGGCTTCAGCCAGCACATTTCAGCCAGAGTCCCTGCACTGTCCTTGTCCCCACCCTCCCCAAGCATTTGGCTCCAGTCTCAGTGGAAACAAAGTCCCCACACACCTCCTTCAGCTGATAGAAATTTCAGCTTCTTAGAATATGTCCCAGGTTAAGGAAGAAGAAATTACTGTTGAGGAAGGATAATCATATAGCTGCCACAAGCCTCAATGTAACAAGTCACACAAAAAAAAATATCACTAAAACTAAACTAGAAAATAATTCTTTTTTATTAAGGTTGTTTGGCTTTTCACTCCAATTTATTCCACACTTTACATAGATCCATCTTACCACCCAACTTTTTTAATAGCAGTGATTAAAGATCAAGAAGTAATTAGTTTCACTAATAAATATTCTTATGTATTAGGGATTCTCAGCTACAGATCTCCTTAGGCATGCACACAGGCCTTTGAGGCAGCAGGCAGGTTTCAATAAGGAGCAGAAATAGCTCCAGTGATGCTGCTTTAATCATTCCTCTGCCTCCAGACTCAAGCTCCACGTCAGAACTCAAACTGGAGATCATTGGGGGGGAGGAATCCAAGTGCACTCAGACTCTCCATAGGGTACAATTAGATTTCTTTTAAGGTTGGAATAAAGTTGACAGCACAATTAATCTTGCACTACAATAGAAGATTCAGAAGAAATTTATCCAAACAAAAACATTTTGGATTTTTTTTTCCTTAAAGCCAAGGATCTTACTGCTCCTTCAAATTAATCATTTGTGTTAGTCTATTGAAATGAAGCCAGCTGATCCAAAACTCATCTGTATTTTCATAAAATACTTGCTAAGTGGTTTCCCCAGACAGGCTAGGATGATGAAACAAAAACACCTGTTTCATTTCATCCATTTCAGCCTGTAAGCGGCCCAAATTAAAGAAATAAGAAGGAAGAAAGTCTTCATCAAGTGGTTTTCATTCCTGCCGACAAAAATTATATGCCTCTCCTGGTTTGACAGGACACGCAGCCCACAACATGCCTCTCAGATGTTCACCCAGAATTGAGATCAAGCCCTGCCAGTAGAGCATGAAGCATCTGAGTAGTGTTTTACAAACCCAGGGACCTTCTGCCCTCCAAGCTCTTGTGCAAATCTACCATCAGCACTCTGCATTAGACAAGACCAGCCCATGGAAGACACCAAGTCTCTTATCAAGTGCAATGAAATTCCACCACCTGATCCAAAGCAAAATCGGCAAACGGAATTCCAGGGCTTGCCATCTCTCTGGAGGTAGTTCATTTATTTGCCCAAGAGCTTACCAGTATTAATTTTTAAATCCCTCCCCTCCTCAGTCCAGCATAAAAGATCACAGGTAGCTCCTCCCTCTCTCTGCCTTGAGGACTCAGCCCAATCTGAAATTAACTTTTTTTTTCATTTCCTTGGAGGTCACAGCCCTTTCTCATTAAGGAAAGGCTGCAAAGGGCAAGGCTGACTGGAAACCATCTTGATTTTGTGTCAGTGTAAATTTTGTCTCTGCAGGAGACTTGCCCACAATTTAAACCAATGAATGTCATCTGAGAGCCTGGCTTTAAATTGACAGCAGTCAGCTAAACTCTGGCAGGAGCAAACAGACAACAAGAGCTGCTGCTTAATAGGAAGCTGTTAGCAGCTGGACAGCATAGAAGTTTCAGATTTTCTGAATGGAAGAGTATTAGAGCTGTAATTTCTCCCCTGTAAGTAGTCAGAGTCCTTCCCCTTCTGTTATGAAGTCCCACAAGCTGCTCTGTTGAGAGACACCACAGGCACATTCTGTGGGTATTGAGCACTTCATTTACATTTATTAGGAACAAAATGGAAACAGATTGAAGCCCATTGCAGTCAAGCAGTCACCTCCATTCCCTGAGCTTTTCAATCACCCCCAAGCAGCTCAGAGTCCAGCAAGGCAGAGCCCCCAGGCCCAACAACTGAATTCTCAACAATTTTCCCTGGAAGGCTCCAAATACAATCCTTCTCAGCAGTACCCTTCCTAAAGATGACAAGGGGTATTTATATTTAGTCTTGTGTGCTGCAAAATTATCAGTGCCCAGCAGAGGCATTGATAGGAATCTCTGCACTCCTGGAATGGGCACTGCATTTGCACAACGGCATCACAGCTCAGAAAGACCCTATGGTTTCATGTATCCACTATCTTATATTTGTCCTTTGATGAAAAATTGTGCATCTATGATGTTTCAAGAATGTTCCTCAGGGCACTGTTATCACAGATACAGAGGAAAATCAAAATAACCTGTGATTTCATAGCTACACAGTTGTAAAAATCTGCAGGAAAATAAAAATTGTGAGGATATCAAGAATAATGTTGTACTTCTTGAAGAGAAAGGCAGATATATCTTTAAAACCAAATTATCTGCTAGTCTCCCTCTGCAGTCTGCTATGTATGAGCTACTGCCTGTCTTGGGATCTAAGCTGAATAAACATTCCCCACTTTCAAGCCAAAGAGCACAAAACCAGGGGGAAGGAGCTGACAGAGCTGAGGGCTGTGTCCCCAGCTGGCGGAGTTGCTGTTCTCACCTTTCCACCAGTGAGACACTGTCCTGTCACCTGCTGACAGGTAACCTGCTTTGATGTACAGCAAGAAAAAGGAGAGGGACAAAATAAATCAACTAACCACTGGCCCTCGAGTATGGGGCATAATGGATCTTCAATTCATCAACAAAACAACACATTAAAAATAGGCCAGAAACATTCTACTGAGTAGGGTTGATTTATTTTAAATTCTGAAATAGTATAGGGCTTTCATTCTTATATTCTAATAAATATCACATCTTGTTCAGATATAAACTCAAGGACAGAGAGTGCCCATATTTCCCCACACTTATGCATCAAATGCAGACATTGTGGTTCCTTTTTAGCTTATGAAAGGAGTCAGGCTTGCAAGTAGAAGAAAATTAACAAATGCAACATTTGAAAAGGTACAGTCGCAAAACTAAAGAGGACAAGAGGACAGAGAAGCAACATGCTGCAATTCACAACAGTTTTCACCACTCTCTGCTCCCAAGGGTTTTGTACAAAAGAAAAAGTGACAGAAGCCATTTCTGAGTATTGGCAGTAATACAGAGGAACACACACCACCAAATCACATATTTTACAGAGTTATTCTAACGAACTGACAATAAAATGCAGTGAAATGTAGTGCTGGGATTGAATCCCATCTGCAAATGGAAATGCATTTTAGACATGTCAGCTGTTCACAGCGTTCATATCATCACTTTGGTTTCCTCCAAACCAACAGCAGGAACCCCTAGCATGGAAGGAAAGGCCATCAAGAGCTATTAAATGCAAAGATAGAATATAATCTCCAGCTCTGAAAGTCCCTAAACTGCAGATTGCCAGATGCTGGAAGAGCACAATCAGAGCTGCAGGATTGATTTATCCCCACACTCTTCCCCTGAAGCATCTGCTGCTGGCAGCTGCTGAGGGGACAAGGCAGGGCTTCCCTCACTCCCACTCTGCCTGGTGTCCCTTCCCAGTGAAAAAGGAAAGTTGAAGGTTCAGGTTCTCAGTGGTATCCCCCAGAACATCAATGGGGTGAGGAAAAGGATACTTCTACAAATGAAGCAAAGGGGTAGATCTCTTATGATCATGAAGTAAGGCATAGACAAAAAATACTAGGCAGGAAAATGAGACACAGGATTTTTAGTAAAATCCATGGGAGGAGATCTCAGCAAACTGCAATTCTTTCAAAGGAAGGGGTATTGATAGGAAAATACCAGCTGGGAGATACCAGAGGCATCTCTGATACAATAAATAGCCACATTAATATCACCTTTGGTTCCTCACAGGGCCAAAAGACAAACCTGTTCAATAAGATCATTAAAGTAGAAAAAATTCTAATGAAGCTCTTATTGAGAGTGCAAATGGGAAGAGATTTATAGTGATCTTGCACAGTTGCTGTGGTCTTGCAGGAGCACACAGTTTTCAGAAGGATTTATGGCATTCCAGCACATCTTTCTTAGCATAAAGAGTAATTTAGCCTCTACAGAGAAAATAGCTAGGAGAAATAACCTGCACATAAAAGTTTGTCATAGCAAGGGTGACAGACAGGCATACTCAACTCTCAGCTTCTACAATTCCATCAAGTACTCTCAGCAGAGCTCAAGAAAAATCCTTCAGTCTCTCACCAGTCATCGGATAAAGTCTTAAGAAGGATAAGGTAAAAGAAAACTCTTCAATTCCCATCCCCAAGCCTCTCTTCACAAGCGTGGAGATCACAGTACTTGAGTGCTATAAGTGAGCAAGAGCTTCTCCAAACCTGCCATGTCCATGAGGAACAGAAATCTAAAGGTTCCCATTAAATTGTCTCTTATTCCCCACTCAAATGCACATTTTCCACTTAAACTGCAGGTGCTGCTGGAGACACATATGCACTAGGGATGAAACATATTTTCCCCTTCCAATGATGTACAAACCTGGATTCAATTATAATGACATCTCCCATGGGTACCAGGAAAAAAAAAAATCGCCTGAACAAGGTATTCTGCTTAGTAATACTCCATAAAACTGCATACACAAAACACCTGAATTATTAGGATTTCCATTACTCAGGCCAGTAAGTATCCATAATTAACTGCTGACTTGAGTAATTGCTCACAAGAATCTCTGCTGCTGTGAGCAAAGTAGAACCCACCCTAAAGAAATAACACCACTGTTAATTTTAAGGTAAATAAAATTAGAAGTGTTAAAAAAAAATAAAAACAAGCAATAAAACAGGATCAGATACTTAACATCAGTTCTCCTTTTTTTTCTCACAATAATAAAATATACTACTGCATCCAATGTGAAAGCACATTATTTCTTTCAGAAAATGCAGTGAAAATAGATCATCATCCACAGGAAAGAAAGTCCCACCAGGCAAATCCCTAGGTATTTCTAGGACAGACCCAGTGTTAATAAACTTACTCCCTCACAAAATCGCTGGTACTGGAGATTGGGTTTTCTGCAGTCATGGGCTGCAAGTTCAGATCAAACCTGCTGCTTGCAAGGTATAGGAAACATTTTGTGTTTGAAAAAGTCCTGTCTGACTGTGGAATACCAAAGCATCTCAGTATGGCTCTGTAGTCCTCCAGAGTAACTCAGCATGGTTTGAGTTATAGCCCTAGATAGCTACCCTAACTCAGGGACTCTTAATTACTGCTTACATTTCATGACTTCATTAATTCCCTGGAGAGGGTAAGAACAGCAGCAAAAAAAAACCATTTGAGTCATTCAGCACCGTGAAGGGATAATGGTGCCACAAACATGGAATTTTTAAAAAAAGGAAAATCCTGTCCAATATAACTGAAGTAATATCAATCACAACTACTGAATGGGAGAGGAGGAAGAAACTACAGCAGAAAGCAGCTGATAATGGTGCCTGTGCCCAGCCCATCCTCAGACAGTCAGCAGCAGAAGGCCAACACTGTTTCAGAAGACAGATAAAAGAACATCATACCACTGAATGCTCAGAGAAAAATATCTTTTCTCCAAATCCAGTCAATTGATGCTGAACCTCTATTGATCAGAGCAGCTGTGAAACGCTTCAAGTGCGGGTGCAATACTGAGACATCCTGGTGGCACACATTTCTAAAGAAATCCTCACAAAACTGCAGCAAAATGCAGCCTTGTCCTGCAGAGGCACTGCAGGCAGGTCCTGGAGCTGCAGGTAACAGCAGGGACAGTGCAGCAGAGCAGAGTATGATCCTTTGGGTCTCTGCATCTATGGGGACACAGCATCACAGGAACTGGAAAACCAGCCTGGCAAAGCTTTTCCAAAACTCACAGCAACCCACCCAGCTATAGAAAAGGGATTTGTCTTTAGCACAGCTTCTCTACGAGAATAAAAGCATTTCCAGAAAGCCTGTTGGCACAGCTCTGCTCTCCAGGTGAGGCACAGCCCAGTTATTTCATGCTACCCAAACCACACCTGCTTTCCCATCTACTTGTATTTTCTCCACATGAAAACAGCAGAACAATCCACACCCCAGGTCTTAACTTAAAGCTGGTACATTTCCAAGGCACAGACTAGGAAATGGGAATTGAGAACCATTTCTGGGTCTCACACACTTCAGCTTGTGTTTGTTACTGGCCATCCATTTACACACATACATGCAAAAACCCGACCCAAAACCATTCAAACTCGAGTCCAGCTTCTTGAGCAAGCACAGCTGATAACAGGGTACTCACACTCAAAAACGGCAGGTTTCCATCACAGGAGAGACTCAAGGCTGGTAGAAACACTAGAGCAAAGCTGACAATGTGTCTGAATCAACCAAAGAAATCCCACTGAATATAAGCACTCAGTTTTAAAGCCAAGTGAAAAATTCTATGCCAGAAGCACATTTTCAATAAGTTATCCCATTATTCAGTCAAATTTCTAAATAATTAATACTGTTACATGCTTTCTGAACAAGTCCAAGCACTCCTGAGACAAAATAAACCAAGAGAATAATTGTATGGGTCACTGTCCATGATAAATTTCCATTTCACACATTCTATGCAAATGTTGCTGTTTACAGCTTGGAGAATTTCATGCATCCTGAAAATCCAAAAAGTTTTTTACTGAGTAATTATCTCAAAAAGCACAGCTTGATCACTACAATCAAAACCTGAAAATTTCAATTATTGCTTAGTGAAGGCAATTGGTTCAATAAAAAAGGATGACGTTTGTACCTTTGTTGCGTTTCTTTAAAATCAAAACTTCCTTTGACTTAAATAGAAAAGCTGAAAAGAGAAACCGTTCATAAACTGATTCAGATTTCAGTAGTTCCTCATCTCCAGATGGCTGAATGTACTTCTCTGGAGTCACAGTAACTCAGACTGAGACACTGAACTGATTTCACATTTTCCAATATTTCAAAGGGTACAAAAAATGTTCCTCAAACAGAGCCAGCAGCTAGAGAGAGCTACTGCACCACAGGTAATGAGGCACTGGGGATTGAAAGAGGCAATTGGGGAAAAGAAAGCAGATGGAAAAAAAATACTTGTTTTTTCTAAACTGTAAATGTGAGAGAAATAGAAATAAATAGATGGAGAGAATGCAAGAAAAACTATGGAGATTCTTCATTAGAGTTCTTTGAGCCAAAAGGAAGGTTTCAGGTATTAACCAAATTTTAGTTTCTCTTATGTGGTTCAATTCCCTGAAAGTTGCTACTTGTCCTTTTTTTTTGTGCAAAGAGATACTAAATAATATCATTTTATCTGCAATGAATTTTGGGTTAGCAGCAAGGGTCCACTGACATTTGATTTTTACCGTCCCTTAGAAAACCCAGTTTCTAATTTGCAAAAACTCACCATATTTTCTTTTAAAAAATAAAATTACTTTGGTCATTTCTGTTTAAAATGAGAGAAGACAATTTAATATCTCATGCTCTAAGCAGATTTGTATTTTTACAGATATATCACAGCAATTTTTAATTTGTACCTGAGG
Source organism: Turdus rufiventris (assembly GCA_013186435.1). Taxonomy (NCBI): domain Eukaryota; kingdom Metazoa; phylum Chordata; class Aves; order Passeriformes; family Turdidae; genus Turdus; species Turdus rufiventris. The sequence continues at coordinate 868,162 of PYHW01010821.1, read as the reverse complement.
AGATTAGCACACACAAGGACACAAACTGGTTTAAGGGCAGTCCCATGATCTCTGGACAACACAAAGAGGACAAACACAGTGACAAAATTAAGTACAGTGATGGTGTAAGAACTAGGTTGAAACAGATATGGAAAAGGTCTGATGTCAGGAGACATAAATGTCTTCAGGGAATAAGAAATCTTGGAGAGAAATAACATTAAACATATTTATGAAGAACATTTGTCTGCATTCACTGTAGAATACACACATGTGTTCTAGAATGGCACATACCACCAAAAAGAACCACAACAGTTAAGTTGAAGATAGCTGAAGATTTGCTGATGCACTATCTAAAGATATGAAACCCATAAGTTATCCCTCTGCTGCCTTTACCTTTCCATTTGAATGGGAAAGTAGAGCTCTTTGTTTTCAGCAGCTTATTTCATGTAATTTTTATTTTCCATTGATTTCCTGTTGTAACCATACTTTGTGTGAAATAGCATACAATGGAAAATAATATCTATGCCCATTTTACTGTCCCAAATTGGATTTCTATGCCATTTCTTCTGATAGACCAGTTTTATTTCATCCCATCATTATTTTGCCTTATGTGCTCTTGGTCTTCATTTCATTTCAAGGAGAAATTCATCCTTATGCAGGAAAGCCAGCATATGAAATACACAGCATTTAAAACTCACTGAAGCTTTCTTTGGAGCACATAGTTCACAGCACACAGATGAATTTCACCCTCAATAAACACTGAGGATTTCTGGCCAAATGAGGGAGAATACAGGATGCCAGCATTCAACATATTTTCCTCAAAACAGAGTCAGTGCTTCATTTCTGAAGTGATTTGTTGCCAGCTCCTGTTCCTGACTTTCAATATCCCCTTTGCATTTTCTCAAATGACAAAACAGCTCAGGTTATGATATTGTCTGTCAGCCAGCCCCCCTGACACAGAGCCAAAGGTATGACCATGTAAATTTGACTCTTGATGACTATTGGACCCTTTTTTTCAGGAAAATAAATCGATAGCTCTATTTATGTATTATTTTCTATAGAGCTCTATACCTCTAAACTTAAGTCATGTAAATCAGGATGGAATTGCATACCAAATTGTTTATTCCCACAAAAACAAAACGCTTGCCTTTCACCCTGTGCCACCTTTCCACACTTAAACCCAGCCCAATAAAACTGGCTCTAAATTTAAATTCCCTAGAGGAATCCAAGTTTTTCTTCTTTGTAATTTTCAATAAAATTTCTGTGTATAGGGGAATATCTAAATATCCACCTGCCTAAAAAGGAATACAATCAGGAGAGGAATGTGAAGAATATATATGTTCCTTCAGCCTAAAACAGTTGGTGCAGAGGAGTAAACAAGGACATCACAGAACATCTCCAGTGTGGTCACAGGTGAAAGGAAAGGACTCCCAACAGAAGTTCAATTTTTCAAATTATTTGTTTGTGTTGATTACTAATTCAGGAATGAGAACAGCCACACAGATTGTCTTGGGGGTTAAAAAATAGCATTGACTGCTAATGTTACCATAGCTGAGTGCTCATCTCCCCTGGTCTGTCTGCCTCCTTGCTCGGAACTCCTGCATCTGTGGCTGTCACCTAAAGCTAGGAAGCAGCAAAAGAGTTTTCAATCCCATGGAATACTCGAGGCTCCCCATAGCTCTACACCACATCCCTAGTCTCTCCTGGAAAACACATTTTCCACTTCCCCTGGGATCTCCCAAGAGCTTCTTCAAAACACCAGGCTTGCCTTCCTTGAGGATTCACCTGATGTTAAAAGGAGTTTTTCATGTGTAATGCTGAGCAGTATTTCCCAGCCTTGCCAAGCTGTTTGCTGTCTCTCCTCAACAAGAGGCAGCACCTCTCAGAGTGATATATGAACTGCAAACACAATCTACCATGACGAGCCTGTACTAAACTTCAGGCTCATTAAATAACTCCCTCCTCTAAAGTCACTTACATTCAACTGCAGATACATCTTTCTCAAGGCATTTTGGTTTCATTTACAGGTGACTTCTTTTCCTTTTTCCACTTTCTGTTTTAGTTTGACATCTTTTGTTATTCCCTTAGACCAGCAGGGGCGTCCACAGACTTGAACAAACTGGATTTTATTAGACTCAACAGGGAAATGGTGCCATGGGATTCATCACAAATTTGTATTAGTGACTAATTGACAGCAGACTAAAGGCATTACATGGTTCTGATTTCATGATTCCCACCACAGCTCTGCAACTGTTTTTTGTCTTTTTCCTCTTGAACAGCAGAAAATAGTCATCAAAAGCAACGCCAAGTAGTCAAAAATTAAAATAAAGAACTACGCATTTATATGAACAAACCTATTGCAAGCATCTTTGGTAAACACAGTGTCTTCATGGAATGAAATAATTACTAACATAGAAATTAGAAAAGAAGGGTTTATTTAGTATTTTAAAATGAATTACAGTAATTTCACGACTATAAGGCGCACCCCTTTTTTGACTAAAATTGGGGTCCAAACATGGAAGTGCGCCTTATAGTCCGGTGCGCCTTATAGTCGTGAAATTACTGTACATAGTTATTACATAGTTTAGATTTAAAAGGGTGTAAATGTACCCACGCCAAACTTATTAGCCATGTTCAAGCACTAATTTTAGTGGCAGAAAAATACTGAGGTTTAATCTCATTTGAGTCCAGTTTAGTTGGAAGCAGGAGATTAGGCAGAGTCACAGGAGTTTATTTTTTTAAATGGCCCACTTTCTTATCTCTGATCTGTCTGGTTTGGAAATAACACAATTTTCCATAAGTAAGTGCATTAGTTCCTCCTGAAATCCTCCCTGTTACGCGTTCCATACACAGAGGCAGAATCATCTAATGTGCAGTGACAGCTGCCAAACTGCTCTTTCCTCCCCAAAAGATGGGCCCTGTCTTCTATTTCAATCTGTTAACATCACAGTCACAGCACTCCTAATTATCCACAAATTCTGGATTGTCTCTTACATCCCCCAGATGGAGCAGTCCCTTGGAACCTCAGCCCTCCCTGTCCCTCTCAGCCATCCACGGCTCCCAGGAGTTTCTGGTGTTTTGGGGGCAGTTCCTGGGATGGGAGGGGAAAACAGGGTTTCTCTGTGGTGTTCTTTAACCTTTCCCTCAAAAAAAAAGGACTAAAAAAAAACCCTCTTTCCTCACAGCAACAAAAACACTAATATGCCAATTTCCTGCAGAGTTCAGAACGTTCTCAAGACCTCAAATTTTAAGGCAATTTAAACTCAGACGAAGGTAGAAAGTACAGATTAGAAGCCATAGTGAATACAAGCACGTCATGCTATAATTAAGGTTTATTTTAAGCCAAGTAAACTGATAATTTACCAACTTACTATTCTTGTCACTAAATTACATATAGTGACTGGTGTCTCAAAGTCCCTTCCTTTTCAAAACACTTCAGATCATTAGAAGTGCTTGTTGTTCCAAGAATGTATTGCAATCACAAACAATTCAAAATTACCAAAACACTAAAGTCCCATGCCAATGAACTTTACCTTTTTTTTTTCCTGTTTTCCTATTTACCAGCAATGCAAATGATTTGCAATTATTTTATTTCACATTAGCACTACAAATTCAGGAAAGCTGATACAATACCAAAATGCAAGCTGGACAAAAAATTTTATTGAAAAATGTAGGAAATGCTACTACAATACTACTTCCTTTACTGTCCACAAAAACTATGTGTTATATAGAGGAAAGATATGTTGTCCACAAAAATGCACAGAATAACCACATAGCAAGATGAACCTAGAAAGAATTAGGTTTTACAGAGCCCAGACCAATACAACCATCCTTAGGCTTCCAGAAGGTCCTTGACTTTCACTGATGGAGAATATTTCCTCAGCCTGCAGCTGTGCTGTTCTGGGTTTGTTCTTACTCTCACAAACACCTCAGCAGACCCAAAACATTTTGACAGTTTTTTCTCTTAAAACAGTTCCCTAAATCACACCACTAAGGCTGTAGTTGATAAAGTTAAATCAGGCACTCTCACACACATCAAGTGAGAAGTTGGTGGCACCTTCATGGAGGGACCTGGTCACAGAGACAGACAACAGAGTGTTAAATCACCTCACAACAAATCATGGCCTCTCAGGGATGACATTAAAATGAGGAGCATTTGCTGTCAAGACAGCAAAAGCAATGACTGTAAGCACACGTTGCACTGGTACTGTGTCACTGACTGCCAAGGGCAGAAAGCAGAAAAAATGCACGTGCAAGAATTGTATATAATATTTAAAAGGCCAGGTAGCTTTCATCCAAAGCAACAAGTAGATTTTGAAGCACTGGAGAAACTTCAGTGTGAAATCTCCTTAAGGGAATGAAAGTGGAGCAGAACAATCATGCTGATTATTCTTATCCAGTCTTAAGAAATAAAATGTGCATAGGACTGCAAAAAAATTATGTAGGACTCTTTCTCTAACAATTTTTCTTCTTTCTCTGCATCCATCATGAAGATGAATCTCACACTGGGGAGGACAACACAGAAATATGTGCTTTGAAGTTTTAGTGTTTCTCACTACCATGAAACATCAGCACCATTTATGAGCCTATCCTGGACTGAAGGGATGCAAGGGACTGTGAACAGCTTAACGTATTTCATCCAGACAACAATTAAAAAACACCAAAGTTACAGAAATTCCTTTCAAGGACTGAAAGGCTCCACATGAAATTGGAATTTTAGGCTGTTTCCTCTGTTGCAGAAATGAACAAGTTCTGCATCCAGGGAGCATTTCAGCAGCTGCACAGCTGTGATGGGTAAAACCAATCCTATTCTTCAAAACAGCTTCAGCCTGTCCCAGAGACAGTAAACCCAAAAAGGGCAATAACCAGTGAGCAGAGGAACACATGAGAAGATGAAATGTCCACCTGTTTGTCCCTTAGGTAGAAGGGAACACATCCTTTTAAAGCAAGCTCTCCCTCCACTCAGATGAAGACAATTGATAACACCTTCATAGCACCACCAGGTACAGTAACACATCCAAGCACCCAAGAACTAATCTGCCCAATTATTCAAAAACTTAAATTTACTCTCAAGCTCCATTTTAACAATTATTTAACAAAACAACAATATAATCAGGAACACCTGTGGCTGGCTACTCAATGTTTGATGGCTCTTGAAAGAGAAAAGCCAATAAATTGATTAAACAGTAGCTGTATAAAGTTGTTCAATTTTTCCCCACTATAGAGATGCTTCTAAGCCTTACAAACTTTAGTGTAAACTTGATTTGCCATATTCTTGTTCAATAAAGCAGGAATGCCAACCAGCAAACAGGATAGAGCAAGAAAGCATTAATAGCGTTTAACCTCAGCATTATCTTGACCTGGCCAAGTTAATTTCAAGGGTCAAGTATCTCACAGTATTAATATATCACAGCAACCCTTTTTTAATACTTCACCTCTCAAACATAGTTGGCATAAAACACCAAATGAAAATTAACGTTTATCCTTCTCTGTTGCAATATGCATTTGATATACAGCCCTCAATCAGTATAGCTCTTCTTGTTTGGATCAGATTGAGCAAAACATTCCTTTTTGCAATTATTTTAATCCAAAATTTGAGCTAAATACATCTCTTTGTCAAACAAGCAGTGACTGTGTGGGGAGATGCAACTGCAAATGTAGATGATGTGTATATATTGTAGGTTGATTAGATGAGGCTTTTTGTGTGCTCTCAACTTGAATAGCCTCTCTTCAGAGATCTCTGCTCAAGCTATCTATTAGTCATGGTTAAATGAGCAACAATTTCAAATATATAGAAAACAGACACACTTGAGTCATAGAAATTCAGTGTGCCATGCTCAACATTAAGCACAGCAACAGAGGTTATCCAGAGCCAACAAAGTGTGTCTGCAGCTGTGGAAGGAGAAAGGGATGCTCTCCTGCTCCAGACACAGAGCAGCAATCCCACCTTCCTGCCTGAGGTGCTGGGGCATTACAGAAGTGAGCATCAGATTCTGCAGACCATGCTTTGGAGGCAGATTTTGCACCACTGTGGTTTAATTGTAAGATTTAGCACACAGCATATATCTGCTGCAGGGATTTCTGGTCACAGAGCTTTATATTTACTCTTTGCTTCAGTGCTTTCAGAATATAATCAAACTCCTGGTTGACAAAATTCAAGAATTGAGGTCCCAGAACATCTGTGCAACCTTTCTACTCTGTGTCCCCTTTATCAAGCTGATCTTCCAAGCATGCTACTGATGCCCCTCACCACATGAAACACCACAGAGTATTTCTTGACAGCTACCAAACCCTCACTGTGGTCCTCAGAGTTTTCATGGTTCATAAAATAGAAAGGATGAGCAAGGAGTAATAAATGTGATGTACCAGGATAAGAAAAAAATCACATGTGGAAATGCAGCACTGAGAATCATAAAAAACTACAGCTCTCCTTTTAAAGCAGGATTTCAATCTCTTTTTTTATACTTGTACAATTTCGGGGAAAAAAAATAACAGAGTGATTTATATTCCATGTGAATAAAAACAGTCCTCCATAGAAGCTTAAATGTCAAAGACATCCCAACTAGACATTCTAGGGAATGAGAGGGGCATTTTTCCATGTATTTTTCACACGAAAGTGCACAAAACCCAGGAAAGATCAGTGAGCATGCATAATGGTAATATATACCTTTAATTCTAATAAGTAATGCAGCATTACCACGTTTGTTTTCCCATCTTAGGGTGCTGGGAAAAGAAGTACCCACCTCCAAGAGAAAACAGGAGTTTAAACTTCACAGCACAGAGACCGAGCTCAAAGCCTCACTGGGGGCTCATCCTAAGGAGCATCATCAAATTAGAAACAGTACCTGGTGAGGCAGACTGAGGGACAGACATCTCTCCTCCCTCAAGTGACCTTTGTTAGCAGATTTTTAATCATGAACATGTTATTCCATCTGCCCCCTTCTTTCCAAGCGCTGGGCTTCCTTACACACAAAACTTTCAGCATTTTGATCAAGACACTTCAGAACAAGATCAGTCTGAGACTGAGTGTAGGGACAGAAGTAGCCACAAGCAACCTGAGCCCTCCTTGCCCAGGCATCAGGGTCACAATGCTCATTCAGCTGTGCCTTTCAACCAGAGCTCTACACACTTGCAATTTAAACAGTGGGTGTTTCTCCCACACTGAAAAGAGAGACAGACACAAGTACAAGAATGTCCTGAGAGTCGGATTCTCTCAGTTGGCACTACACCTTTACTGATTGGAAAATGCTGGTTATGATTTCACAGTTAAAGCAAAACTAAGCATTGGTTTGTTCTACCATGCTACCTAGAAAGGTTAAAAAAAATACAATCAAAGAAGATTGTGGCATCAAGTGAAATGGCGAAGAGAAAGCAAGTGATGTTCTCCTGATCCTGCTTCCCAGAGCTAAATCACAAACCCAACCAAATGGCTTTGTCATCTGTCAGTATAAGCCAGAGCCAGCAAGGTGTGCTCAGAGCTGGATGTAAAACCAGTGCTGGTGTGTGGAGAACTGTATGGTGGATAAATGCTCAGCCTTGACACTCCGTGAGCACTCAGCACAGCCATGGCTTGGGAAGAGAACAAGGGCAGTGGTGCTCACAAACTGTGCAGCATCACAAGGCCCCAAAGCAGAGATTTAAAGAGTTGCTTGAAAGGAGAGCAGAAGGTACAGTAATGAAACTGGAGACTGAGAAACTCATGGGGTCCAGGCTTTTCAGAAGCACAGTGTGATGTATGTTTACAGAGGCCTCAAGTGCCCTTTTCCATAACTCTGTTTATAGCTCATCTGTGTGCAGTAAGTCTTGACCAGAATTGGTCTTTGACACAGACTGTAAAATACAAACCTTAAAAGGGCCCAATGGAAAATAAAAGTCAGTATCATGACAAAATGGATGATTTCTGATGTAATCGCCTTCCATGTAAAGGAGACATGGAAAATATGTTTCCTGCTAGAGAAATTAGGAATTCTGCTTCAGTAAAAACACATCTGGTTGCTATGACATTGAAGTAGGAGCTTATTAGTATTATTGCTGCAATTATTACAGCTGGTCCCAAACAGGCAGCCCTCCTTCTTTGAAGGAAATCTTCCTCAGATGCCTTATTTGTCAAAGAGAGGGGCTGTTCTAAAAAGAGATGGCAGTGTCCTCCCAGTAATATATCAAATTATTACCAAGAAAACAAGCTGAATGCAGCAAAGTTGTTGAACTATGTAGAGATAAAATACCTATTCATCTGTTCCAGATATTTTGACATTGACACAGCTCTGTGACAAAGACAAAAAAAAGTTTCTTCTACAGCTAACAACTTCTGTGACAAAGCTTGAACAGGGGAAGAAATAGAATCAATTTGTTTCCTGGGCTGTCAAGCCCTTTGTCTTGACCCAAAAACAAACCCACTGATCTACTTCAAAACACAAAGGAAGTGGTAACCATCATGACAGCATGACACAAACCAGATGTAAAAACAAGAGAAAAGTAAAAGCAGCTTGTTTATACTCAGTTGTTAGCTGTGGCATTTCTCCTCCATCATATCTGTCCCACGTGCTGTGCTCTCTGGGTGTCACTCAGCATCCCCTCTGCCATGTCCCATGGGCTCTCTGGCCCAACTTCCCCAAGGAAGAAAACAATGAGAAAATAGAACAGTGCAGCCTTCCATCTACCCAGACAGGGGAATTTCTCTGTCTGCTTTGCAGGAGGATACCTGGCCTGGGGTGGCAATGGCACAAGCTGTGAGCTCAGCCCTGCACCTCCAGGAACAAGAGCTCTCACACACAAGTCACTTCTTTCCTGCTGGACATCTCCCAGAAACTGTGGGGTTTCCATCATTTCTCTGCACTGCCAGGGAGCAGCACAGCCACTAATTCCTGTCCCCCATCCCTCAGGCAGGGATATCCACAGCTTCCATTTGAATCCACATCTGGCTCCCTGTGCTACAGAACAGGGTGGCCAATGTCTCCACATCACCTGTCAGGATTGCAGTTGAAGCCTCCTTAAACCGTCTCCAAGCCCATCTTCCTGAAAAGCACTGAAAAAAACTTAATATTCAATGTGCTTTGGTAATTAAAAGATCACCTTGCTTGTAGAAATACCAAAAGGTTAAACTAGGATTTCATGTAGCCTATCTGGTATTTTTCCTTTAAGAATGCTATTGAGAGAAGAGTTAAATAAAAGAGAACACTTGCTGTGCAGGTGTTTTGATCAGTCCAAGTTCAATATATCAGACACCCTGAAAAGTTTCTCACTGCAGTCTGACTTGATCCCCCCCTTTATTGCTTTGACTGTAGAACAAAAATATATTTCCCAGCCGTATTAATGAGTTATTGAGGATATTCCATTATTACAGACAACTATACAGAGCTCTTAAGTCTTCTTTTAACAGAAATGAAGTTAAATCAATACTAAACAAATTTCCCAGAAGTCAAATTACAATGAAGAGGGATGAAGAATTATGCCAGCTAACACTGCAAAACATGAGGGCACCTGGGGCCAAAGGTCTGTCAGTAAGAGCTACCCCTTTGAGGAGATGGACAACTGTACAATTCCTGCAACCTCACTGGTAAGCAGAGCACAAAAAGATGATAAAAGAGCTTAATTTCCCCACCATCACCACTTAGACATTTTCTCTGACACCAGTGGAAATGCCTGGACTGATGGACTGTATGGGTAGTGATGTTTACATTATGTACTAGAATGAGTCTGTTATATTGACTGTATTTTTAAAAGACACCAAAGGGTATCCAGACACAGCCCCAGTGACAATGTTATATGTAGTGCTCATAAATGTTGGTCTTGCTTTTACAGGAATACTTCCACGAATATAATTTTTCACTAATCTTCAATTCATGCAGCACATAAAATTCTCCTCCCTCCAGAAAGGCATGCAAGTACATGCTAAAATTTAGCACTGGGGCACACACATCGGAGCACAAAATAAACACATTTTAAAATGCTGTTATTAAATTCCAATTTAGCTTAACTATGCTAAGACCTGACTAATTTTTTCTTTAAAATTTAAAAACTGAAGCGGATTCAAACATAATCAGATGAGCATGAGTCCCTGCACACACACACAAAGATAGTTTCACTAAACAGATACAAACTGCATAGTAACCTATGCAAATTACATAAAAAATTAGATAAGGGTTTCAGTATTTACTGTAGTGCAAAAGGCAAACTTTCTAATGCTAAATATAGACAGTGACAGGAATAACAAACAAAACAGATGACTATTTTGTAGGAAAAAAGCAACCAGTTTTCTTTCTGCAAGCAATTCATGTTATGATGTTTATGTACTTTGCACTTTTAAAAAATATCCACAACTACAGCAGACACTATTTAGTAAAAGTGGCAAACCAATCTTGGATATAAATCCCATTTCTAGATGTATGCAATTTTCAAATATGGCTGCTTGTGTGGTCTGTACCAGCAGCCTATGAGTAAAATGAATTTATTCCTTCCTTTTGGACAGCAGTCACACCTCCAAGGTTACTTTGCAGCTTGGGAAACATTTTTCCTTCATGGTGAAACCCTAATCTCTCAGGCACTACTTCTTCATGGACACTGAGGTCTAAACTTCTGCTGGAATGGAATTCTAGATGACCTCTAGTATTACTTTTTAGGGAGCTATGCTGGCCATAGTTGGCCAAGTCCTAAATGCAAGGCACAGAGAACCAACAGTGCAACCCCATGACAAATGTGCATCACAAACCAGAATTAATACAACCATATTGCAGATACTGAATAAATTACCATACACGTCTATGTGAATTAGGGAAATACAGATGTACATGGGGGGTTTACTTCTATGTTCAAGTATTTCTTTTCTATAAGACTGACAGGGAGCACTAAAGAACTATGACTAACCTTTCTTTTCTATGCTTGGATGTGTCATGTAAAATTGGAAATATCTGAAACAGGGAAAATTGGAAGATGATTGGGTTTAAAAGGATTAAATGATTCATTCAATGGCATTTCAGCAGCCTTCTGTGTAATTGAACAGCCTTTCTTCCACCTTTCTCCTGAAAAAAAAGCCTTAATTGTAACCACTGAAAGGAAACAAGTTTCTGGCTATTTTTACAAAATATGTGTTATGTCTCAGCAAGCCGCTCCCATTTAACTCTGCAATACAGCTATAAAATGGTTTATTTGATTTAGTACCTTACTTCCCAAGTACCTCACACACCACACGAGGCAGTGAACCACTGAAGAGGTTCAGACTGCAGATGGAAATACAAAATCTTGAATAAATCCTCTGTAATGAGAAACTTCTGAGGGACTTTGCTGCTCTTATTTCAGGAAGAGGAGGCAAAGTCACCTAAGCCTGCAGAGAACTTGAGATCACATCAGTCCAGAGTGCCATCAGCCACATTTCAGTAAACCATTCATGTATTACCAGGAAAAAAGAGTAATTTTTTTTTTTTCCTCTCAATCTGTCCCAAGGGATGGCATATCTTTCCAATTCCATCCCCTGGCATTATGTCATGGATATTATTCCCATCAGATTTCAGTCATCTGCCTGCTGGTTTGCAGTCTTCAGGAAGGCTCATCCCTGCCTCCCCCTCACCTGCACAGTGCTCTGCTATCTCCCTGCATCCTTGCAGAGGGTGCCCTTCAGCCATAGAGCAAATAAAATCGGTTGGGCTACTCATTCTCACACAACATCTCATCATCGACTCGGTCCAAACAACCTCATGGCCCTGGTGCTCATTTACACTAAAGCAAATTAGCCTTAAATTTCATTTACTCTAAACCCACAATATCACCCTGGCAGCACAGAGGGGCTTTAAAATGAGTCACCATGTCATTCATTCCTCCTTTACAATGACAGAAGAGCATAAAGTGGACTGAGTGCAGACAGGTTCACAGTCAAATGGCATCTACCACTGATTTTATCAAAGCAGAATCTGACCAAATTTACCATTTATTGAATGGAGTGTAAAACTCAACCCGGTGGTGCTGGAGTCAGGGAAACCAGGTGTTAGGCCAGCTCAGACACTGGATATGGGACAGGCTGCAGTTCAAATCCTTCTATTAACTCAAAAGGTGGACACCAAAAAAACCCAGAGGGATTCATGAAGTCCAGTTGTTCCTGACCATAATTTTTAGGTTTTCAGCTACCATTATTTCACATGCAGTTTCATATCACATAACACTGTGATCTGCTCTGTGTCTCTTTTCACTCCCCCCTCTTCCTTCCCTGATAGTGGCTGGAGCATGAAGAGGTCTTTGGCAAAGACAGTCACAGGTGTTTTCTCAATGTATATCTAAACCAGATCTGGGGTGTTCCAAGACACAAAGGGGTGTCACACAGGAAAAAGTGGGGAAATCAGAAGATTCCATCAGTCCTATTCTTTTCCAAAAGATCTCTTACTAAAAAGCAGTTTTCCCCAATTTTAGCTTGTGTCCACCTGTGACCCTCAAAATTATCATTTGACTATTTCCCCCCCACCCCCCTAATTTTTTCACCTTACTTAGCAGGCCCATGGATGAAATGAGCACGAACAAGTCCAACATTCCCTTAGTTTTAACTCCTGAGGAGCAAGGTTGGTAAGCTGTGGGATGAAGCTTTTTGACAACTAAAGGCCATGAGCTCTGCCCAGTTCTAACCACACAATTCTTCTTTGCTGAGTTTGCAGACCAATAATGTCCTGGTTGCTAATCCAAAAGTGGATTTATTTAGCCAAAACAATACTTGTAGCCGAGGTATGGGCAGTTCTTGAGGCAAGACTAGAGCCACAAAACTAAAACTGGATCTGAAGTTCTCAGTTCATTTCTGTTCCCTCAAAAACCCAAACCACCAATTTTCTCCAGTCTTGGTCAGAATCCTGTCTGTGATACTGATCGATGTTGTAAAGGGAACTCAGCTCTAAAGCTTTGGATAGAAAATTGCTCAGAAATGCAAAGGACATATCAGTGAGGTAAAGATATCATGTCACACATGATATCACTTGTCTCTCCCAGCTATTGTAGGTGGACAACAACTCTTAGTGCTGAAGAAAAAAAATGTTTTCATGCATCAGTCCTGCAAATAGTTTAATGGGAAAAGCAGTGTTATCTTCATTTTCAGTGTGTATTCAAATAATTTCTCTTTCCTGTCCAGCTGCTGCAGCTGACATAACATGACTAATCACCACTCCCTTTTCTGCACAGAATAAGTGTGTGGCTTCTGACAGTTCAACTAATTCACTTCAGCTTGATATTAGGCTTGAGCTAATATCAAGCTCCATTTCATTACAGGATGTGACATGCATATCCTCTAAAAATAGTAAGTGTCAGTCAAATGAGTGCTATCTGCAAACTGAAATCAGTGTCTGAACTGCAGTTATTCAGAGCACAGTAAGTAGTGAAAAAATAGCTAAGATTTTGTCTAATACACAGCATCATATTACTTATTTAAGAAAAAAAAAAAACAAAAACACCCTCCTTCTCCCCCTCTAAAAATCCCCAAACCAAATCATCACAAATTTCCCTCCTTTTCAAAAGTCTTGGAAATAATTTGTTTTATCCCTTTTCCAAAGGAAAAAGAACTGTTCATTTATTAGGAAGAATTCATTAGAAAATAAGCTTAAAAAAAAAAAAAAAAAAAAAAANATCTGTACAATCCCTGAAGTAATCATCAACCCCAACCATATAAGACATGTCTACTATGCTATTTTTTTCTTCAGCCATTTTTAAGCAGTTTCCTCATTACAGACATTTGGAAACAACACATTCTTTACCCTCTTTTCACACAAACATTCCCATTAACAGGCCCAATTAAGCACAAGCTATCTGCTACCTCCCTTTGTTCTTATTATTACAACTAGCACCACATAACTCCTTTATAACCTCCAGTTTCCTCTCCCCATCCTCCTACTTGAGTGTATTTCAATAAGCACTTTTCCAAATCCCATCCTGAAACCTGCCCACACACATTCCCAGCCTCTTTATAACCTTGTTCAGTGCCAACAGTACCCTTTAATTTAGGCACTCATGTTCGTTTATGATGTTTTAATCATATTCTACAAGCAGCAGTAAAATGTACAGTCAGGTACAAACAAAATTTGCCCAGTCCAGGTGTAATCTTGCAGCCTGCAAACCTGACTTGGCAGTGGATGCCCAGAGCCACATCCTGCATGGTGTTCCTGCAGAGGACCCACCCGGCATCAGAGCATCCCAAACCCTCACAGAATCACTGGATTGGAAGAGACTTTCAAGAACAGCTCCAAGCCATGCCCTAACACCTCAGCTAAACCATGCCACTAAGTGCCACATCCAGTCTTCTTTAAAATCATCCAGGCATGGTGACTCCATCACCTCCCCTGGCAGACAGACCCAGTATTTGGTCACTCTTTCTGTAAAAAGCTTTTTCCTAATAGCCAGCCTATGGAAATACCTCTCCTAACTGATCCTCCTGCTGCATTTGTCACCATCACACTGTGTCTACTGTGTTTCTGTTAGGGCTCCCAGCTTAGATCAGCAAATATTCACCATTCCTTCAGTCAACATGGCTCTGCTTTTGGGCTGCTGAGTTGGATCCTAATCTCATTGCACTCTATTCCAAGGTCATTAATTTCTTGTGTAGAGACCCTTTCTTGGTATGCAATCATTCCTTTTAGATTTGATTTCAGGAAGTTTCATTAACCTAAATTGTGGGCAGTTTTGGTAATGAAATAAACTTGGCAACCACCAAAGGAAAAGGAATATCAAAAAAGATCATAGAATGGGTTGGGAGGTGTGTTAAAGACCATTAAATTCCAATTTCCCTCCCAAGGGAAGGGACACCTTTCACTAGGTCAGATTGCTCAGAGCCCCACCCAACTTGGCCTTGAACACTTCCATGGATGGAGTATCCACACCTTCTCTGTACAACCTGTGTCAGTGGTGGAAATTCTCAGTGTGAGAATTTCTAACATCTAATTTAAACCTCTTCTCTTACAGTTTTAAGCCATTCCCCCTTATCCCTGTGCAAGCACAGATTTGATTTAGATGTTTATCCCAGTTTTGTGTAAGAATCTGCTGAGCCCTGGCTTCCTGAGATCATTTAGGTGTTTATACAGACTAAGATAATTCCTGTTAGTACAGATGCAGCCCTTAAAAAGTTCAAAATATATCTCTTACACATTTGTTTAACTTAAGTAAAGGCTAAATTCTGGGGGATATCCCCACTACCTAAGAAACAAAATAATTAGCTGCCTCTCATTTTCAGAAACCCCCTCCATACAGTATTAATAAAGGACTAATTACAAGGCATATTTTACATATTGCCATTACATTTGCATACGTGCCATTAAACTGGTAAGATTAAGTTTGCACAAAATGTAATTGCTTTTTGATGTGAATAAAGCACAAAAAGCCCAATCAGACACAGCACTATCTAATTTATGACATAACCCAAGAATCTTTTGGTGATTGGTGCCACAGCATCACAAGTCTGATATATTACAGTGTGAAGAGGTACACAGCCTTGTCGTAAATTATTTCACTTTTCGCTCCTGCGCATCTGAGGTGACAGAATGAAGGTAAATTTCTTCCTGACCATTTAGACAGCTCTTTATTTCCCCAGAACTCTCCTGTGCCATCACTAATCTCTGCAATGTATCATCATTCATTTAAAACATCCATTTTCTGCAACCCATGCTTAAAAGCACTTTTTTAATTTTCTAACTTTAAAATATTTTTGAGGACAATTTCCAAACTGAATTTTGCAAAGACTGACAAATTCCAGCTCCCAAAACCCTGATGGCAAGATACCTTTATGAACTGGTTTCTCAGGTGATACAACTTGGATTTTCTCCATTGCATGTGTTACACCAGGGCTTTGATTGGTTCTCACAGTAACCAAGGGACACAAGAGGCAACTTTTGCTTGGTACAAGCTTAACAAACTACCAGCTTCTTCTTAGAAAAGGTGAAAGGACTCCACCCAAAAGCATCTGCCTAACAAATGGTAATTCTTGCACTTATATTGTGAGCATCAAATATGAGGTTCTGCAAACAAAGATGCAGATATCAAATTGCACTGCAATGGAAAAGAAAAGCCAGATAAGAAAACAAAGCCTCAAAATAAACCTTCTAGAAGATTTCTTCCATTTTTCCCACTACAAGGTAAACAGTGTCAGGTGGAATCATCAGATTCCTTCAAAGATAACCTCAAAAGTAAGTTTGTGAAGCAAAGGATACAACAGGCAGCTCCACCCAGTTGTGAAGTTACATCATGGAAACAGGCATGGAAAAAAACTTCCCCACATCCACTGCTGGAAACAACTCAGGAGAATTGCAATGATGTTTAACTAGTAGGAAAATTATAAATATTCAGAAGTGTGCATTATTTAACATTTGTCTTTACCACTTGAAGAACTGTGATTGCTGGGAGAAGGAGGCAGCAGGATTGGCACAGTACCTGGGAGGGAGACTGCAGAGGTTTATATAAATTTTGTGTATCCAACTAAGGGCTGAACTCTTACAGTTCCAGAGCCTGGAGTGGGTTTTTTAAATGTCATCTTCATTTCACACCCAGTTTATCTGAACTCCTACCATCTCTCCTTTCCCTAAGAATCACTATTGTTCTTTGCAGTCCAAATTTCCTTGTCAGTTTGCAACCAAGAAGTTAGAGCTGATTTTCAATAAAGAGTAAAGGTCTGAGTTGAAAAAAGCCTGAAAGAAAGTGTTTAGCTTACTGAGTAACAGACACAGCTTGCCAGCAGGTATCAGCAAGCTCAGAGGAAGCAGCAGCAGCACAGGCTCAAGGGTTTCCATGAGGAGCAGCAGGAGCCCCCACTAGCAGAGCTGGGGAATAACTCATTTCAGCCATATCCCCAGTATTTTGTCAGTGAGTAAAGACCATTTAGTTCACAAAATCCTCTGTTTTCTTTCCTTCAGCTGGTATATATCCCCAAAGACTAACAGTATGAAGTGCAGTAATCGGAAGCTGAAATTCTACCAAGAGCACAGCTGAGTAACAGGCAAGTCCTGGAGATCAATACTCCCCTGCAGGTGCCTTTTCCCAGGGAGAGCAAGCATCAATCTGTGCCCAGCAAACCTGCCCATGGAGATGTGGTCAGGGATTGTAATTAGACCCGTGACAGCTCAAAGGGGAAAAAAGAAAGAAAGCACACAGCTCCAAAATTCAACTTCCAGTGCAGTTCACAATCAAGCTGGGACTGAGCAGACAGGTTTTAAATAAGCTCCCCACAAAATTGAAACATTTGAACCATATTTCCTGTGATACTAAAACAGAAGGGTGTTTTTTATTTTAATAGGAGACTCAAATTTGCAGGATCGACTCTTTAAATCCAAAGTTGGCACCTAATGGAGAGCAGCTCCCCTGCCAGGTCAGACACCAGCCCAGCAGCACAGGCACCCCCCAGGAGCCATCCCTCTGTGCCAGAGCAAATGTCTACAGGCCACACAGCAGGGAGGACAAGGCAAAAACACTGCACAGAGATGCAATTCTGCAAATGGAGCCCCACAATTTCAAAATAAATTTATGGCACTTTAGTGCATCTGAAAGATAACTGCAAAACAGATCCTCAGGAAAAATAGCAATAAGAGGAGCTGATACAGGGTCCCCTAAGAAAAAAATCATTACCTAAAGGCAGCTTTTAATCTACTAATAGGGACTGCATCTCCTGAGTACCTTACTATATAAGTCATATGCACAGCCTTTAACCAACTACACTGAGAAGAAATAGCAGCAGAAGAAATTAGAAAATAATGCTTCCATCAAAAGGAGATAAAAATTCAACAAAGATCAAAATGTAGTAAGAGCATTCCTAGATAGAAGTATTAGGGAAGAAATCGTGTTCAAGTCAGTGCTGAAGTTGCCAGAAAGTGAAATCTGAGTTATTTCTTGTTATTTCTTCTCTAGCACCTTAGTATTTGGTAGAATACAGCTCCTGTGCCTACAACTACCAGTAATAGCAGCTTTCAGCATTAGCAATTTCTATTGCAATAAATCTTGGAAGATCCAGTTACAACAAAAGTCTTTAGTTAAAGCAAAGGTGAGATAGCTGTAGGGGGAAAAAAGGCAGAAGTCTGGCCTCAATTATTTTATAGTTTGTACAAACAGAAGCGAGAACTCCTGTGGGAGAATATAAAGTAATTTAGAAGGTGTAATGTTTTTATTTTGTCCAAAGTAGTTTTATTAGTTTTGCTATTGAGGTGAAAGGAACAAATGAATCGATGTAATAATTCTGAAAGAAAAATCAAGTCTGATAACAAGCAGCTGTAATATATGACCTGCTACAAGAGAGGCCTTCAAGGTGATAGTTCTGTACCAGCTTTTGAAAAGAGGTGGCTAGAAGATTATACAGTGCATTTTACACTGGTTTCTGCTAAATGGTTACAGTAAAATTGTGTTCTTCTTTCTTGTTCTCTCCAGCATGCCACTACATGAAAATTATTTTTATTCTAAGTTGCTTTACTGTGCTGAAAAAAAAAAAATTGTACCTGCAGAAACACCAGCTCCTCCAATACTTTTAATTACAAAAACAATAACCCAAACAATGCAAATTAAGGCAAGGCAAAACCGACAACTATTCACACAAGGAAGATACCGGACTGAATACAATGAAACATGTTACTGTGCTACTGCTGCACACAAGTCAGCAGAAGAGTTTAAGTGGTATTTCTGTAGGCCAAATGATAAAAATCAGCCCCCCTTACTTCACTTAATTCCTTGCTCTGCCTTGGTCACTTGTGTAAACTAACAATTCTGGTCAAGGCAACAGAGTACAGGACACAGGAAAAGACAAGGGGACACATGCTAAGACTCAGTCTCAACACCATCATCTCAAAAGGCACAACAATTCACAAAGGAATTCCCACACTTGTTTAGATGAGGTCCAAAGATAACTTTCCTTACAGAATGCTGACCCCATGGTACAGCACAGCCCTTCAGCCCCTGGTCTCCTGGTTGAGCAGTTTCCTCCACAGCTCATTGGTGCACTGTGCATACTCAACTGTTCTAGTACCCTGCTAAATCCTTTAGTCTCAAACAAGTTAAGCTTTGTGTCTCATTTTGTCCCTGCTTGAGAGTGTTTGGCTCTCCTTAGATAGGCTCTGCATGATCTTATTGTTCAATCACTAACATACAACCTACTTCATTCCACTTCTGAGCTCCAGAAATAGGAATAAGCACCAGGACAAACATTGTACAAATAGACAAGGTACCTCCACAGCAGCTTGTGGCATCCAGCAGAAGACACATCCCTTACCTTGCAGCACACAGCTCAACCAGCAGCATCCTTTAATACTCCTTATTAATACAGATTGTTGCAAAATCATCCGTGGTCCTTGGAGAGCACTGTAGGTCTACTCCCACCTCAAATGCTATTCATCTAAACCCAACCCTTGATTCTGCACCCCTCCCTCCAAATCTCCCTTCCTATAATGAGCCTTGGCCACCTGCTCCATCCCACCCTCCCTGTGATGCAGCTCATACCAATTTTCCAAGGCATTTGCCTTGAGGGGCTCCAGCTGTCCCTGGGGCTGGACACAAGAACCTCCTCACATGCATTTAATCTGTAGGATTATAATCTCTGCCTCTGCACCCAGCAGCATTGTGTCATAAACAACGTGAATCCTCATAGCAACCACTCATGAGGATGCAAAGATTTCCCAGTGTGCTTAAGAGAAGTTTAAATTGAACTTTCACAGCAGGTGAAGGGTAGAAGTCCTTTGCTCTGTTCTCTGTGTGCTTGGAATTGTTATCCCTTAATTTCATGCATTTGGGGAAAAAAATATTCAATCAGTAGTCTGTAGACAGTTTGTATTTTTGAGGTTTTAATATGCCATGGGGAGCAGCATTGACTATTCTTGTTGAACAAGCACCACTCAGCTATCCTGAGCAATGTGCCAGGGTCGCCAGCTCAAAGAATTTAGCAATCCTGAGTTGGAAGGCTCAGAACCATGAGATTTCAATTAAAAATTGCAATTTTTTACTCTTTGCCTTCTGATTAATTTTTCTTTTTCGTCTTCAAGGTTCAGTCAATACCTACTTGCAAGTTTCTTCACAAACCCAAGAGCTTAACAGAAGCTGAAATTCTCATATTAATTGCCAAGAACTGGAAACTGATACCTTAAGCAGGACAGCAAATACTGTAACAAAGGCAGAATTTGTGAAGTCTGAGAAATTCATATTTCCAAAACAGGCTTATGACAAAACTTGTGGAAGTTCTTACCTATTTAAATTCACCATTAACACAGGAGACTCAAAGCTACTTCCAGGGTTATCAGACTTGCTGCAGGTTTTGAGATCCTCACTGAATATAATTGGCAGTTCATATGATGACTTTGGTAGAGCTGTGTTGGTGGACACCAGAAAGTGATCTCAAACTTTACCAAAAAGAGGTTGTGTTCTGTAAAACTTCTGTTCAGAGTTAAAAAGAATCTTGGAAGTGCCATCTTTACCCATAAAGCAATCTAAACACATCTGCACTTTAACTATGCTTGTCTTGAAATATTTGAGGTTTCTTTGATAATATCAAGTTCCAGAAATACATTTACCAGTCCTTCTGGTTTTCTGCTGTGGTGACCAGCTTTAGCCTTTGATCTCCACATAAGAGTTTTCTCCTGCACGCTCTTTGCTCCCACCTTTTCTGGTCTACTTCCAAGAACTGAACATTTTTAGTTCTCCCACTAGCTTTTAACTTTTGTGTCTTTTGCTTTATTGGAACTGGCAACATGGCACTGTTTAAACACAGCTCCATCTGTCAGAGTCAAGTCCTGCAGGTAGGGTGTCATGTTTGATTTCATGTTATCATTTGTTGTGTAGTCAGAGCTAAAGAAAAGAAATGGTTACTATAAAACAGTTAGTTTCATAAATTCCTTTGAGAGCTCTTTTACTGTTGTGGTGGGACCTACTTGTGTCCTTATGAATACAGCCCCTTCTGCACTGCCAGGGAGAAAACAGAAGGGATGTGCTCAGCTTTGCTTTGCTCCTTGTGTTTCCTTCCCTCTTCTGCTTTCCATGTGTCCTGAGCATGTATGTGAATGGGAATGGCAGCGTTACAGCTGATGGAAGACACTGCAGGCTTAAAAGAAAGCTGACATTTTGGAGACTCAGTTTTCAGATTTGAGAAGGAATCTACTTTGCCCAGCTTCAGAGCTGCTGCCTGGTATGAGGTTACATCTGACACTGAAGGAAGAGATAGGGTTGACTTTTATCCCAGCAGGACAAGAATTGTACTTCACAGTCAGGGCTTCCCAGCCAGAAGGGGACTGGATGGGAAACAGTGCTTAACAAAAACTTCATTTCTTGGAGTCTTTCTGACACACATATCAAATAGGTCTCATGAACACAATTATTTCCTTTGCATTCTCCTAGACTGCTTCCTCTCTTTCTTTTTCTTCTCAAAAAGACATAGCCTCATAAACAGCAAAAATATGATGTTGACTAGAGTCCAGGGACACCACAGCATATCTAGGAACCTCTGAAACTCATAAGAGTGCTTATCTTTTCACAAACAATATGCACATCTTACCTTGCAGGTCTCAGTGATCACACATTTTCTTGGGAAAAGGATTAAACAAAAGCTTTAATTTTGCTTCATCTTGGACACTACATCAACGTTGGCATTTTTTAAGCCAGATGGAGGGGGCTATTCAGGTGTAGGACCTTTCCTGAATTTCTTTCTTTTCCCCTAAAACTTTCACAGTTGCTTTTTTTTAATTCTAAAGAGCAGCATGAGTGCTTCTAGGCTGACATTTCTAAAGGCAGACCTGCAGTACACACCATGCACAGCCTCACCAAAGCAGTGGGGTCCAAAAAGCATGGCCAGCATTGAGAGTGTTCTCCTGCTTGGAGGGACACCATGATCAAGTGCTGACAGCACTGTTTCAACAGTGAGGGATCCAGCTCTTCCCAAAGGACTGATGTGTGTGTCCTGTTAATGTTTAGGAGGAGCTTGAGGCTGTTCCCTTATGGAGGACCTGACAGTATAAGTGGCACTAAGAGGCGTGAGCTGTGCAGAGGCAGAGCAGCTTTCCTGCCATGAGGACCCAGCAGATCTGAGGGGTCAGAGGGGCTGGAAGTGTAAACACAGGGAAGTGGGATGCAGGTGGAGGGCTGGGTGCAGCCCTCACAGATGGCCCTGCTGGCACAGGCACCTGCCTCAGCCACAGGAGCCTGGCATGACTGTGCACTTGGAAAAACAAACAGCCGGGGAAAGGCCATGTCTTAAACAATCAAAGCTCCTCTGCTCAGTAAATGTGAGGCATAAATCTTAGGGCTTACATTGACATCAGAACAGCTGACCCAGTGCTGTGCTGCTATCACAGGATCTGTGCTTTTAGTGCAAATAAAATACTGTGTCAGGGGCAAGAATCAGCTAAGCTCTCTGCTATTAGCTCTGCTGTCATTGTAAGCACTTTTCCAGAAAGTACTGCTGGAAGCAGCTATTTCAATTCACCCACAATTTGTTCCAAAGCCAATATGAGCAGATTCTCCAGACTGTTGGAATGTAAACCATGTCAGTGGATGCAGAGTGCCCAGAACTTAGGATACACACACACAGACTCTCATCAATGGTTGTAGTGAGCTGGGGGTTTAGAGAGCCCTGCTGTGCTGGACACTGTGCAAACAGCACAAAGAAATCATGTGCACCATATAAAACTAGAAACAAAATTGAAAATGGATAGCTCCTATTTTCACATGTGACAGAACAGGACAATCCAAGCCCTGAACTAATTCATTAGAGTACATTAACATTGCCTTTACTGAGGAAGGCTGCTGGGTTCTTGGGACTCTGCTTTCTGGTGCAGTAAATTTATCCAGGGGTATCTTCCCTCTCCGATATTTAGTGACTGTCCTGCACAGGTGGAGGGAATTGGGGACAGCTGAAAAGCCCTTACTCTGCAGCAAGCATCTCTCAGAACCTCACTGCTCACAGCCTGCGAGGGCCCCAGAGCCTGAGCCTGGCCTGCAGGGTTCCTGTTCCTAAACACAAGGAGACAAGAGCAAACTCTGGATCATGTGCAGCTCATGCAGCTCAGGCCCTGAAGCTGATAGTACAACACTGGAATTAAAGAGATCTTTCATTGTTTGCCTTTCTTGTATTTACAGCTGCAAACATCAAAGGCTGGCTCACTGCACAGACCATCAAGTGCTTTAAGTACCAGGCTTTGCAGAACAGCTGCTGCCTGACCAGGAGAGCCACCCTTCAGGGCCATTGTCATTAACAATTCTGTAATTTATACTGATGGCAGTGCAGGGAAACAAAAACAACTGTTGTTCAGGCACTAGAAATCCTCTGCTGGACAGCCTGTGGCTCTCCAAGAGCTGTGTGCAGCCTGCTCCAGTTTAGGGAAGGATGGAAAAGTGGAAGATGCTGCTGGTCACAGATTTATTCTAAATACCTGTCCTATCCTTGGGGACAGCAGAGCAAATGTAATCACCAAGGCTGCACCAGCATCAACCAGGCTCTTTTTAGTAGAATTAGAAGTTTGAGCTCATCTTTTGCTTCCTTTTAAATAACATGGGTGACAAGCAGATCCAGGATTTGTGTGCAGTGATGTGTGACCTTCTTGTCCCCACATCAAGCTGACATGACTGATGTCACTCAAGGAGGCTGTGACACATTTGGGATTTGACACCAAGTAGCCTGAGCACCTTCACCACCATGATTCTGACAGCTACAGACCATGACTTCCCACCAGGGCACTAACTGCCCACAGGGATTGTACCAAAGCAAGCAGAGGATTTCCCTTTAAGGATTGCTTTCTGACTGTAATCCACACCATTCTTGCTTCTGTTTCTCTGTACGTCACCTTTTCCCATATTGATATTTATAGTCTCTAATTCTCCAGGCAATTCTGTTTCCAGGCAGTGATGAGCTCCTCCTCACAAGTATATTTTGTCTCCTCTTTGTCTGCTTTCCACACCATGCTGCTTAACCAACACGGGATTAAAATAACCAGAAAAGCATTAGCATTTTTAATTGCACAGACAACTCTGGGAGAACTTCAAATGCCCTATGATTAATGTATAGATTCTGAACAATTTAAGGCTCCTTCCCAGGCTTTTGAGACAAAAGAAGCTACAGCTCATCCATTTCTCAGTTTGGAGAGGACAGAGGTGAGGTGCCCTGTCTGTAGGTAACACAGATGTAAGTAGCTCTGTGGGACAATGGATATAATTCTAATTTTAGATAAAAGCAACTGACAGATGAGATACAGCTCCTTCCTGCTCTATAGACATTTTCCTTCCAGATCCCTCTCTGTATCTAACCTGATAATTTTCTCTGCATCAAGGCAGGGGAAATTGCTTTGGTAATGATGTACATTCTTTTAATCCTATATTTTCGTCCTTTCTCACACAGAAAGTTTTTCCCTTTTTCTTTTTTTTTTTTCTTCTATACAAATGTGCCTAAATCCAACCATGTCAGACTGCATAGCTGTTGGACACACTGAATTTTCATTTCTGCTCAGGGCTTATTGTTCACTAATTCTTTGATTTTCAGTTAAGCTCCCTGCCTCAAATTTTAGCCATATTCCCCCAGACCCTCAAGACAGAGCACCTCCAAACATTTAGTCATTGAAAATAAAACCATGATTGGGGTGGAAAAGCTAATTAAAATGGAGGAATGAGTTGGCTGCTTCCATGTGGAACCTATTTAATAGTCAATACCTGTGCATGTCGTGCCCTGCTGTCTGTGCTTCAAACACAGGAACACAGGGTCAGAGTTAGACATAAAGTCAGAAGTTATCCTCAGAAAGGGAACGGGGAAGAAAAAGAAAAATGTTCACTGAATATGGGGAGGTGCTTCTGAGGCTTCCTCCTGAGATCTGTATAGTTAGATCTCTGATCTCATCGTGCGGTAAAAACCTGTTCCTCTGAAATACCCACATTTTTAATGTAAACAAAAGTCAGGAGGGTATCTCAGACCTGAAGCTGATTATTAACTGAAGTAGTGTGTTGTTAGCATTTTTCTGAATGTGAAAGAAAAACTTAAGGATGAGGCAGAAAATGTGGAAGCATTTCACAAATTGTATCAAGTTACACAAACGCAGCTGTGTGTTCTGTACAGGAAAAAGCACACAATGACTGACATCATGTCCACAAAATAAATTAGCTGGGCATTAAATCCTTCAATCAGTTCCATGGGAAGCCTCTCCCTCCCACTCCTCCTGTTACAGGAATGACTTTTTAGCTACTGATAATAGGTGCAGCGGATGCAGAGCATTATTCCAGCACATTTTATCAGGTAACCCATGGTGAAAGTGGGCTGTGCTCTGACAAGAGGCAGCTTGCAAGACACGAACGGGTAACGCTTCAGCAGGAAGAATGAAAATTGAACCTGAGTGAAGCTTTTTTTCTCTGAGAGTCTTTCTGGAGAACTGTAAATTATAAAACTTCAGGTGCAGCAGGACTGTAGAGTAGCATGCAAATCTTACTCTCTCTGAAGCCGAAGAACAGTCCTGCTTTTATTTTTCTGTCTGCCTTGTGGGTCTATTCTCTACTGGTTAAATAATAGCAAGTGGGATGTGTCATTAATCGTGCTTTGAAATCTTAGAATTTTTTTTAAGAGAGTAAATCTACTATCTAGTATAGGATTATTATTGTTGTTGTTGTTATTGTTGTTATTATTATTATTTCTTTTTTGGTGAATTCTGATTGGCCCATCAGCCAGAAGTATGGAGAGATTTTTGGTTTCCTTTCAAATAAGTGTTTTGCAACTCTCAGGAGAAAGAATCTTTCAGAATACACTAAAATTTTCCTAAAAAAAAGGAAATGGAGAGGACTAAGACAATATCTGATGAAGCAGAAACCACAAAAACCATTGCTCACACAAAAAGCCTAGTTCCCTCCATTACTAGGAAAATGTTAGCAGTATTTTAAATGCTGCAGATGTCATAATTAGAGGTGTTCATAAATGAACAATAATAACTTTCTATAAAAACCTGAACTGAGGCAATGATGAAATGCTGGAAACATTTTTGAAAATAATGACATCAATAAAGGTAAAGCCAAATTCATTTAGAGCAGTGGCACGACTGTGATGTGAAGCCTGAATGTGAGTGGAGAATTCCCATTATTGCAACTGTTCACTCACGTGTTCACTTCATTAACTGTGCTGAACACCCAGAAATCATACTGCCACAGCAGAAGTGCCTGACTTTAATATTCCACCCATCAATTTTACAAGTTAAAAATGAAACTTTTTCTCTTTCTGCACCAGGGTTTGTGCTTGGAGCAGCAGTGGTTGGCTGGTACCAGAAGAGAAGGTGAGTGGGACCTGGGGACAGCAGGGCAGGGGGGTGGAGGGAGCTGGCTGAGCAGAAGGAGAGACACTGAAATGGAAGTGTGGGGTCTGGACCAGAGGCATTGATCAGGGTCTGGCTCAGTCCCACTGGGGAAGTCCAGAGGGACAAGGCAGGTCCGAGGTCAAGCCAGGAAGCCAAGTCAAGGCTGAAAGCTCTCAGACTGTGCTGCCACACTTACACCACACACTGATCAACACTAAACCACTTAAACATGTTATCCATTATTTTAGGACTATATTAGTTTATATTCAGTTTGTTATTTCAGAGGAGAATAAATTCTTAACTAAATTTACACTGATATTGCAAAAAAAAAAAAGAAAGGAGGTGTCAGCACCATACTTTGAGAGTTGAAGAGTTGATTGTGCTTCCTGAGTGCATTAGACAAGAACCACAGAGCTCTTGATTCATATGCATCACAGATATACTAAAGAAGATATACCAAAGAGAAAAGAGAAATCTCAGACTCGTTGAGAATGCAGTGTGAGGACAATTGCCTGGGCTGTAAGAAGTCCAGGATTAACTCCCTGCTGAGACGTTCTCCCACTTCCCACAGGTAAATGCCTTAGCTCAGAACATCATGACTGCTCTAGGGGACATCAGTCAACTTCAGAAACCTTCTGTCCTGAGAATACTGTCCCTAAACAAGATTACTTAAACTTTTAGCTCCAGGAAGAGCTTGCATTTCCAGATATTTTCACTTCCAACAAATCAGGGATGTTTTGAGGGGCAGTAGGAGACACTTTTAAGAAATCAAACATCTCAAAAGAAAAAGATTCTGATGCAGCTCTAATTCTTACACAACAAAACTCTCAGCCTAAATGGGCAAGACCAATGAGAACAGTAGAAAAATAATCGTTCCTTCAGAGGAAGGGAACAGAGAGGCAAAGTAGCTTACCCAGAATAAATCTTCTGGGTAACCATTTAGTTAGCACCTTACTCACAAGGCCATTTCAGGTACTTAAAATGCATTCCTCTTACTTTCTGTCCCATATAACAAACACCAGACAGATGCTTGTATTCTTGTAAGTGTGAATCTTTAATTCTTCTTCTATCATCTGTTTTAAACAGCAGAGTCTGATCTTCCTGAGATAAAGTTGTGGAATCACAATACATAAATCTGTTTGTGATTTGTAAATGTCAGTACATATGGTACTTGGGCATTTGATTACTGGCTGCCTCAAGCATATAAACTAGCATATTAAAGTCTTGGCATTCTTGTCAGAATTAACTCATCTTAAAGCTTCTGAAAACATCTCTCCCATGAAGAAGTAATTCCCCTTCAAGGTTTTTCAAATACTCTTTTATTTAAGTTATTCTACTTGTCCTTGTAAATGGCAGAATTTGTTTCAAAGAGACCCAGTTGACAACAAACTCACAGGGTCACATGCACAAAGTATTTAACTCCTTTAATTTTGAGGGACAAATATGAAACAAGCAGAAGCCTAAAAGTCTTCAAAGTAATCCCAGTCAAAGTCATAGACCAGCACTGTATGCAACTCCCACAGCTGTGACTATAAATAGGTATTCAGGCCAAAGCTGTGAAGCAAAAACAAGTTAGAAAAAAAGATCCTTTCTTTCACCTGATAAAATTTCAAATATTCACAAAAAATGTAACAAATGCCACCATCTCTCTGCTAACAAAAGAACTGATCTCTCCTCTGTTATCCATCTCTTGCTCCTCCTGTCATTTGATGGAGCCCCCTCATCTTTCTTACTCAGATTCTTCTCAGTGGAACTCACTTTTGCCTTCATGTTGCTATCACAAGCCAATCTCTTTTTGGTCCAGTACAGATGAAAAATAAACATCATCTTCAGCTCCACCAGTTTGTAAATTAAAGCAACCTCCATGTACCTCGTTTTACTTTCTCTGTGCTCACAGAATGTCACTTCAGGAGCCATGCACTGCCACAGAGAGATGAGGGTGAAAACTTATTTAGAACCTAAGTGATGCACTATGTCCATTAAGACAATCACTGGTGGATGACTGCAAAAGCATTATTCAAAAATTTGTATTAAAAAGCTTGGGGAAAAGCCCTATAACTTCCAGGAAGTTACTCATTGTTTTATTTGGTGGGATGAGTTTTCTCTTATTCCTGAGTTTTAATTTTGAGCCACAGCAAAACAACCCCATTTTACATTTAATTTAGAAGTGGCAGCATGACACACCTCCAGAAAATCCTGCCTACTGAAAATTCTTGGATTTTATGTTAAGGGTTCATTTTTTTCCGAATGAAAGTGAGGGATAGTTAACAGTAAAACAAAGTGTTAATGACTTGTCTAAAATTCAGCAATTTGTGGATCCCTCTCTGTGTCTCAGAAGACAATGGTAACAGTCCCTTCTATTCACTTTCAATTAAATGGAAAAGCCATAGGAACCCTACTGTTCTGCCATGGGATAGTGAAAGGCTTCCATGGTCAGTGCAGCATGCAATTAGTGAAACCATTACTTTGGAGTACATTGCCAGCACCCTGCAGGGAGAATTAGATGTTCACAGCTGCCACTGTACCTAATTTTTCACAAGCTGCATGGAAAGTTTCCTGCACTGAGGATCAAGACTGAACAATGAATAGGAGTGACTTTACTTGTGCATATTTTATTCTGTTTTTCTGGTTAAATTAGAAGCAGGAATTGCAGTGTGATGCAATAATAAAAGGCTCATCCATGTAGATGTTTAACTGGGTCACAGAAGTGTGTTATTTCTTTGAAAACAAACCACAGGAACATTAAAGCAATACCTAAGGATTCAAGAGGTACAGACATCTATCCAGCCATGTACTGGATTTTCCACAGGAGGCTAAGGAATTAAATATCTATTGTAGATGGGTTTGGTTCTTGCCACTTTGTGTGCCTCAGGTCTGCATCCATAAATTGTGAAGTCTACAAGGGCTCCTGAACATTGCAGTGTCCTCCTAGGGAGAGACAAAACATTCACACCCATCAGAGAGCTCCAGCCACTGAGAACTCTGAACACTCCCACACCAAACTCTTGCAGCATCTCCCTTCATTAGATGTCACAGCAAAGGGCACAAAATCTGGACAAACTAATTAGAAGGAGGGGGTGGGAAGATGAAGTGTGAGTCAGAGGTGGCTGCTCTGAAATCCTGAGCATTGCAGTCAGCCAGTAAAACCAGTGATACTGCAGTTCCCTCATGCACAGTCAGTGCATGGTAAGGACAAGCTTTGCTTGCCCCTTGAAATAAGGATCTGCTGCAAGTACCCAAGCAAGAGATTTAAATCACAAAAAAGTTTCAGAAATAAAGCAAATTATCTCCAAATTCCTGTTGAGCTCCCAAGGGATGCAGCACAGGGAGCCACATATGAAGTAGCTGGCTGTGAGCTAAGACCCTGCATGGAAGAGAGCACAATACTTGTAAGGACAAGTATTAAATATCCACAGAGACCTGGATTCAGTTCTAGTGCAGGGACAGGGTTTTTTGCACCTGAAAGGAATACTGAATCCCTGCACAAGAAAAGGACAAGGGCTGAGTTTCTGTAACCTATATGCTTTTGCTAATGCAAAACTGACTGACTGGGTCCAGCAGACAGTCTTGTTCTATTTTCAAGGAAGTGCTGATTATTTTTCTTCCCTTTTTTGTTGCTAGAGCCGAGACAGCCCTAGAGAAAACCATGCTGGGATGAAATAACCTCAGAAATTTTCTAAAATTCATAAGGATTATTTAGAAACAAAGTTCTCAAGTAGCATGACATACCTGAAAACTGTGAGAACTTGCTTGTCTGAAAAGTAAATAAATATGACTGAAAGCAAAGAAACACATTTCCACTTAATTACTATTTTTTCAATACCTACTTATGACATATTCGTCTTTACGAAATTAAATTAATTGTTCAACCTCACCAGTGAAATTCTACAGTTGTGAATCTGTGATTATAGCAATCACAAATTAATAACCCACTGATTCCTGATTATTAAAGTTTAATAGTTCTGTGATTAGCATTGTCAATTAAGCAAAACAATTCATGGAGCTGGTTGAGACAGCAGCACTCTGTTGTGCACAAGCTTGATGTACAAGTTGTCACTTGTAACTCTTCAGGAGGAGTGACACAATCAGGAATTAGCCACACACTGATGAATTAAGCCATGACTTTTCAGTGGGGACTTTTTAAATTGTCACACACTTATAATATATGGATCCCTGGTTATTACAGGTTGATGACATTAAGCACAAAAAAAGCTATAGACACAGAACTCAAAGAAAGGACTCATAACATGAACATCACTGCTTAGCCAAAATTTTAAATCCCTTAAAATCCAAACAGCCTCAGGAGGCTGGATCTAGTCTGCTTGTTGTATTATTTCATGTTGCATATTCTTTACATTAAGGGATAGCTTACACTGTGCTTCCAACAATAAATCTGGGGAATTAATCCTTACTTCCTGTGAGCTGCAAAGATTGCAACTTCTCTTTAAACATCACAGACAGTAAAATTCCCAAGGGAGAAAATAGCTCTTATTTCAGTACTGAGGACTCAATTTCTAGGACTTCACAAATCTGTGATTCCTAATGTATGTGCTATCAGTTTATATATATTTTTACTTCTCTCATAGTATATCAAAGGAAAGTTTTTGGTGACATGTATGCATGCCATGAACTTCCATTGGGTTATGGAAAGATAATTTGATTATATCAATCAGCCATTTTTATGGACAGCCAACACTTTAGCAAACAAATACCATGAGTTTCCTGCACCAGACAGAGACTGGTCAATAGAGCACATGGTACACTGAAAAAACCCTGTAGAACTTTCAGGGAGGAACTCTAATCAAATAAAGCTCATTATTAGAGGTCAGACGTTTCAGATGTCATCAATGATCCTTCTGTGCTTACCTAAGACTTTACTGACCCCTCACTTGCACCATGAGTCAGTAGCAGTGAGGTCCATTCACATGAAATTACCATTTTAACACAAGTACTGGGAATATTCACAGAGATATTGATCTTTGATTTAGCCCTGCCCCCATGTGGTCTTTTATGTAGTTTTCTTTTACTAAAACCACTGCTAACAAATACTTAGTAAAGTCGAGATATTTCTTGCCACCTTCTATTCTTATTTTTAGCTTTCTCCAACCACTTGTTCTACAATTTTATCTTGATCTACCAACTGTCATCACTTCTTCCCACTTCTCATTATCTTTCAAGTCTTTCTAACTATGACTGGCCATTTTTAAGTAAGTCCACACAAATCTTCCCATGATCATGATCCATACCCAGGTATAGTGAGCAACTGAGTCACTGCATGTTGTTATGACTCACATTGGGTGAGCAGAGATATGTGAGCAAAATTCAGAGGGAATTACAATTCACAGTTGTTATACTGGACAGGAACAAGAAGGGGGACAAATTTTCAGGTGTGTTTCTGTGGATGAGCTCAGCTCTCAGGAGTTTATTTCCTTCCCCATAACAATATAAATTAGTATAACAATAATCTCATCAGCCTAGGAAATTCTGAGTAATACTGGTCAGCAGCTTATTTGCATTTAAAACTCAAGGCAAGACTATGCAAAGCTTGCTCTTGCAGTGGAATTTATAGACTTTCAAGTTACAGGTGAGCATTTTCAGAAGAAATGAAAGGAAATTGGGACAAGGGAGTATTATTAATAGTTAGCAACATCTTCCTTTTCTCCCAAATTTTCCACTTCCAGGAGTGAGTTGGCACTGTGAACTTCATTTTATCAGTGAATGAGGTTTTTTTATCTTTGCAGAATGGATGACAGGTTAGACTGAAGTTTAACAAAGAAGGATTCTGCTGATATACCCTAGTTGTGTTCTTTTCTTCACAAACTCATCTGGTAAAATACTGTATGATCTTACTCAACTCCAGTTCAGTGAAACTCCAGAAGTTCAGTACAGGTTCCCTACATTCAAAGACTGCATTCAGACTTCTCTAACCCATTTTAAAGGCTTTTGATGTCATCATCTCTGGAGATACCATCCAGTCATATACCAGCTGTATCTGTAATGGTAAAACATGCTCATCCAAGAAACTTTTCTTTCTCAGAATATGCACAGTCTTTTTCCAGACACCAGTCTGGAAACACATTCCTGCCTTGTCCTCTATTGTCCTCTTGACATCAGTTCTGAAAACACAAACCCAGAAATGAAAATGCTGCCTGAGAAGTTTGCTGCTCTCCTACCCTGATCACCAGAGGACATTCTTTCCTTTTTGCTAGAGACACACCCCATTCCGTCAGGAACATGAAAACTTTGTGTTGACTTGAAACAAGCAAGAAAACATTCCCATATGAAACAGAGTGTGTTCCATTTCCCCAGGCTATGTAACGCCCTGTGTAACCCTAGTACCAGTCAGAAATAGTTATAAATAAGTACTTATGACTACATAAGCTGACTTCTGGTGATAAACTACTTAATCAAGAGCTAATGGCTCTCTTACAGTCAGTTATTCCAGTGCCAGAGTCTGCTGGCTCAAGTTGCCCTGTATGCCCTTGTGTTAATTACTTTGACTAACTACAGGAGTGACTTATTAAATTTACTGATTGCCCTGTCTATAAACCAATATTTTTCAATTCTTCTGCATTCATAATCAGAGCAATGCTCTGCTTAGCACTGATAATTTTTCATTGGCCTATGTTGCTTTTGTAGAAATTCAGTGAAATTTCCCTCTGTTTACAGGGCCAGCACAGCACACTTAGATTCAGTGATTAAGTTGTTTTGTTATAGCCCTCTCTAAGAGGCAATTTTTCTTCCAATACCAAGGTTTTAACATTTAGCAATCAGTAAAATAGACAAATATCATATGCCTTTGATATTAAGATATATGGGACCTCATTCTATTTACATCTTCTTCCAATGCTGCTGAACTACTCTTGCAATTTGCAGAGATGCTGTAGCAGTTCAGGCATTATTAGCAGTGCCATTTTCAATTTCTTTCAAGAACAAGTTAATGTCGTTATCATCACTATGTGTCAGTGCCCCACCTGAGCTGGCAATTATGAAAGGAAGAACACCACTGGAAAAAGTCAGAGACTTCCTCAGAATTGCTAATTGTAATGCCAGGGTGCCTGTTAGTCTGAATATATGTATCAGGGAATAAATTATTTCAGTCTACTATTACACTTTCCATCCTCTCCCATCACTAACTGGTTTCTGAAATTCCTGCTTGTTTTGGTCTTCCAAGACCACAAATTTAAATAACTTTGCTTAGTGTGTCTTGAAGCCGACTGAAAAGGTCACCCTTCTGCTAGGTGAATTAAACTTGGGTCTCTCAGGTGCAGAGTTGGTGAGTACCTCGCTCCCCTCTCAATTAGAATAATTACTTATCTCTGTGCTTCACTAGTGACTGCTGGCAGAATCCAGAGCAGGCAGCGATACAGGACTGCCTCTGTTACTGCAGGGTAACAATGGCAAGGTCTCACATTTCTCTGACACAATCTGGAGAGGAGTAGAACTGTAATTTCTGGTGTCTCTAATGCATTGCCTTCCATACGTGTAATTCCCTTTAGTTTCTCACAGTCATCTGCATGTAGAGGTCGTGTGGCAGCACAGCAGAGGCTGCTCAGCACAGGACAATTAAGGGTCATTAAACACCTTGGAACCACCTTCTGGGGGGAAGGCAGCTTAATTAGGATAAGGACCCAAGGCTTTCCAAGGTAGAGTATCTTCCCTAAGCTGTTTGATGGCATTTCAGTATTGCCTGGAATTTCAGTAGAACGGGGTTTTTTTGCAATTAAATTCCCCCCATGCAGCATTCCAAGTACTTTGCAAAGGAATTTTCAGAAGGCAGCACCTGATTGTACCTAAGAAAACAGAATATTTTCATGGTCAAGTGGCAGACTGCTAAGAGTCAATTGCCTTTCTTTGGAGTAAGGAACGTAAAGAAGAGACAGACAATGAGGATTTGGGGCCTTTCTCAGCACAATAAAAACCACAATACATTTTAAAAAGTATTATTTATATTAATACATTATTTATATTAAAAATATTTATATTGTACTCCAACCATAGGAGCCATTATAGAAGAATAAAACCAAAGAGCAATTTAATTCATTGCAGTTTTGTCACTGAGCTGCTATTTTACCAGGCACTAGAATTTATTAGATACCTTGTATCATCATGAAGCACAAAGTTTTGTGAGTCCATGCTGTTCTGGAAGTAAGCCAGGCAATGAAATAATGAGGGATTTGGACATGAGTCAGAGATAAATGAGTCTGAATATTAAAGAAGAAAAAAAAAAAAAAAAAAGAAAGAAAGAAAGAAAGAAATATAATTGACCACAACAGAATAAAAATCATGGTGTTTTAGAAATCATTGGTCATTTTTTTAATGCTGCAGCCAGGAAGATAATGAAGAACCTAAACCTAAATGGCTTTCTTTTCAGAGATTCTCAGCACTCTTTCTTGCAGCTGGAATGATTTCTGCTCACTTTCAATGCAATTTCTTTCTAAAGGAAGTAATTTCCCACACTAGG
The DNA here is from genome assembly GCA_013186435.1 of Turdus rufiventris. Classification (NCBI taxonomy): domain Eukaryota; kingdom Metazoa; phylum Chordata; class Aves; order Passeriformes; family Turdidae; genus Turdus; species Turdus rufiventris. The sequence continues at coordinate 833,494 of PYHW01010821.1, read as the reverse complement.
CTGTCACCTTTCACAGTGTTATGACTACAAGCAGTCAAAACCTTATGATGACACAGACTTCTGTTGAAAAAGGACAATTAGCTCTAAAGAAAATTTTGCTTCATTGTGAAGGGTCAGATTTGCAAATTTTATAAAGCTTTTCTACTGGAAACCCGGGTCGGGCTTTTCAACTTTGGAGTACATTCAACTTGGAAACATTTAAAATATTGCTCCCAAGGAACCAGAAGCATTATGAATCTCACTGTGAATCAAAGAATTCAGGGTCAAGGCAGTGCTTGGAATTTCATAGATCTAGTTTCTCTGTCACAAAATTTTGACCTTAAAAATTACAAGCTTTCTGTTCCAAGATGAGAGTATTCAATAAAAAAATCAAACCCCATATTTGCAAGTGTGTAGTCATAAGATCAAAATATTCAGCAGCCCAGGTGCTTTTTGGAAAGTGAGGTTTCACCTAAGATGAGAAGAATTACATGGCTTTTGGTTCTAATCTCTTGGAGATCACAGAAAACACATTTAATTTCACAAAATGAAACTTGTTGTGCATCATTTATAAGCCTTTTTTCTCATTTTCTCTGGATTGCAACTCTGGACCAGAAATAAACAAAAAATTTTTAAAAGTGTGAAAGGTTAAGACTCACAGCCAGCTTTACACAGTGAGATCCCCAAGGACCACTGTTTCTTTATATTTCTATAGAGTTCCTTGGGACCTCTTACTAGAATGCATAATCATTAATATGGCAGAGTTAGAGAGGTCCCAAGAC
>PYHW01010821.1:811769-826352 GCA_013186435.1 Turdus rufiventris | reverse complement strand
GGTTTTCTGTTTGCTTGTGTTTATTTTTGCTGGTATTGCCTTTGATACTAACACTGTATCTTTCTTTCAGTCTTCAAAGCACTTGGAACACTTTCTACTGCCCACTTAAGAAATATGAGATACTCATAAGACATGACGTGGGAGTAACAGAAATTGAGCTGTCCTACAGCCATGTATTCTGACCAAAAAAAAAAAAAAAAAAAAAAAAAGTTTGATTAAATTCATGCTATACAGTTTAAGTGTTGCTATTCCAACTGTGAGCAACTAGATACTTCATCTTGAGCTTGCTATTGAAGGCAATGCCTTGGGAGGGTCTTTAGTCATAATTCCTTGCTCATTTCAGAAGTTTCCCCATGACAGTGCTATTAGGCATAAGCATCCTTGGAAGCTGTGGCAGAAAGAAGATATTGGGCTTCTGCTATTAAGGCCAAAGGCTGCAGATAAATAAGGTTGTGGGAACCCAAGGGAACACGCTGTATTTCTTCTAATTGCTTTTTTCATTTCCAATCTGAATGTACAGTGACAAAAGCCTACTGAAATTCAGAGTAGGGGAAGAAAGAAGGGTGAGAACAGAAAAGTAATCACTTTTTCAAGTTTCCTTAAGCCCTAAGGGACATTCAGTGTGAAATCTTGAAAGTCAAAAAGTAGCTTCTGCTTTTCCATCCGAGTGATCAGAAAAAATGAAATATGTTACATTTGCCTGATAATTAAACCCTAAACATAAAAATGAAAAAAGCAAAAGCTGAGAGTTGGGAGAAACTAAAGTACATTTTTAAGCATTTTAATGACAAAAGAAAATCCACCTTCTTTTCTTTCCTTTGACCTACTTATTATCAATTTCACTGAAATCTTGCTGTGGGTCACGTAAGCTCCAATGCCTCCCCTTTAAGCAGTAGGGAGCTTTCTTGTAGGCTGAAGGTTGTTTGGCAGATAAAAAGGCTCCCCAAGATGTGGGGGCTTTTCAATCTCATTGAAATTTAGTCTCCCTGTTCTACATTTCCTTATGAGGCTTTGTTATATTTCTGCCAGCTCTGGAATTCTCATTCCTCTGCCTTTTTTGTGTTTTTTTCACTGGCATTCTTATTTCCTTTCTGTTTTCTTTTATGAGAAATCTCGCTAATATTTCACTACTTCCCCTTTGGTCACATTTTCCTTCCTTGATTCCCTGTGTTGAGGGGATGCTGTCATTCCCTGTTGCATGTAACCCATCCAAGCAATGTTGACATTTCTCTTCTCAAAGTACATTCCACTGCACAGCTCAAAATCAGAGCTGTTGGCAACAGCTCTGCATCTGGTTTGTTCACAGAACTCCCAAGCCCTGCTTAACTGCAAAGAGGTGTCCTCAGAGATGATAATTCACATGCAGACAGCTCATCTCTGAAAAGCTTCTTGCACTCACCTTGAAGAAGAACTGATGGAAGCAGCAGGGAAAGCTGTGTATCAGGGACTTCTTTCCTGGTTTGAATATTGTTCAGTAGCTCTGAAACTACAAAGTTTGCAAAGGTGGGGTTTAGCCAAGATGGGAAGTGCAGATACAGATGGCAGCTGGAAGGCAGTGGCAGGGCAGAAGATGATCTATTGTTAGATCCTGACAAGCTGGCACCAAGTCCTACAAGCTGCTGAGTTGATGAGTCAGGAGAACTGGACTGGAACAAAGACATCCCTCAGGGTAAAACTGATGTCCTTCGGGGACTGAACCAGAGGCCTTGGAGAGAGGCTGGGTCAAGAGGAATTGCAGTTAATCAGTATCAGCACTTCTTGCTGCAAAGCAGCCACAAATCCCTTTCATTGTGAGTTCCTGTGTACCTCAGAGACCTTTACATGACACCTTTCTCAAGCATCCTCAAGCAAAACAGATTCCTCCATGGAACCCTTAACTACAGTTTTCAGTTCATCAGTGTGTTACAGTCCTTTGTGTAACTCATGTGAGTCAAAGTAACACAGAGCTTCTGCTTGCAGCAGCAAACAATCTCCTTTTTAATTCATGTAAGGCTTATACAGAGCTAATGGGTTTTTATAGCATTGCAAAGTAATCAAATATTCTGCTTTTCCCTGCTTCTCTTGGTCTTGCTGAGTTCCTCCCCTCTATGTGAATTGTGAAGACTAAACTAGACACAACTGAGGGTAAAAAAATCTGCATGGATAAAGTCCATTTAATGTGTATGCTAAGAGTCCCTGTTTGAAATGGCTGATATGAAATCCTTACAAGAGTTAACCCAGAGGTTTCTGTGCCTGAATCTTCATGCAGAGTGGGAGTTAATCACAGTTAAAACAAAGCTGGGTGAAAGTGGAAATTACTGGCCTACACACCAGACAGGATGACAAAAAGGGGACTTAAATGCCACTCTTAAAAGTCTAAAAGTTCTGCTATAGAAGGGAAAGACATAACCCCAGTGTGCCTCTAAACCCTGAGGTCAGTATTCCTCCCAGAAGCACAAAAGGCAGAAAAATGCTCCCTGGTGCACTCTGACCACTGTGATCTGTTATATGTAAACCCTGGCTGAGCTGTATTTACAGCTCATCAGTCCCCATAGCCAACTTAGAATTTTGGCATTACAGATGCCAGCCCAACATTTAGGAAGAGGAAAAAGATACACTAATAATGCAGCACCCAATAAGAGTATTTTAAATGTTTTTTTCATTTCCAAAAGATCAGCTAAAGTTGTTCACACTTTCTAATAAGAGTCCCTTATGTATTCAAAGAATACAAATTGAACTAGGGGAGATAAAACAGTTTTTATATAATTTATTAAAATAAATCATAATTAGTATAATATCATCTGTTGATTCTTGTTATCTGTTACAACAAATAAAAAAGGTATTTGAATTAGATGTTTCTTCATGATAATATTCTTATCAGTAGTAATTTCTTAACAAATGCAAGGCAACCATGTCATTTTAGGAAACAAGCCTAGGAAATAATTACATCCTTAAATAAAATTCAAAAAACTCCTTATCCTTTTCTTGTTGCTGGAAGGTAAGAAAACATAAAAAAAGTGCACAAAGGTACAGCTTCTCCATTGCAGCCCCAAAGACTCCTTTTTGCAGGTCATTTTAACAATACATTTATGTGTCAAATCTAAAATATCAGTGCTTTGAAGTGCCAGAGGGAAGAGAGAAGTAATACTGGAAGTAAAAAAAGTCAGGGCTCCTAGGGACATGTCAATTTATTATTTATACTAAGCAAATTTGATAAGGACTGATAAGGACTACAGCTATGAACTTTGGTGAGTCATTTTAAGACCCATCTGAAGAAAACCTTGATTCCACTGTCCTGCCTAATTTCCATCTGAGCAATGCAAATTCAAGTTACAGTCCCCAGAATCACTCTGCAGGTGACACTCCACAGACTCTTCACCTTTCTTTCCCTGTCCTGTGTGCTCTCTTCTCCACCTGCTGAGCTCTGCAAGGCTTTCCCCACACCTTTGATGGGGACAATAGATATCTGGTTTAGCTTAGGTCACAAAAATTCTCACTAATATAATAGGAGCCATTAATTAAGAGCATGAAAAATGGAAATAGTGTAGGGAAAGAAGAAAAGATTCAGAAGAAAGAATACAGGCACATTAATCCATGCCCAGCCTGTAACAAACAGAAGGAACCCCATCAAAAAAGTTTAACTTCAGTGGGGAAAACAACCCAAAACCAACCAACTTTAAATAAAAGTTTAAAAAGGAAGAAGCAGGAAAAAAAAGGCAATTTCACCTTCAGGTAAAAGCTACTAAGAGAAAAAGAAAGTACAGAATGTGAAAGAGTATTTTCTTTAAAAAAATATTTTACATATTTCAATTCTCGTGTTCCCCTTGGGGTTTGCATATTTCAGTCACACATTTATCCAATTAAAATGAAAACTCTGTATTATCCTTTAGGCAAGGACAGCTGCCAGCTGCTAAGTTTTATAAAGTCTTTAATCTTGTCCATAAATATTTAACAAGAATTGGTTGGTACACAAGCCAAAGTAAAGTAAGAAATCAAAGGCATGAGCTCTGCAATAACCTCTCTATTGTCTGAATGGAGATGAACTACTTGAACAAAATTATGACTTTTCCCTTTTTATGCTAAAATTATTATTAAAATGTATTCAGGCAACTTTTCTGATCATTTTCCCATTTTCTCCTCCTCATGTAATGTAAGCGAGAGAGACGAAGAACCAAACATTTCAAAACCGAGATAAATCTCTCTTTTCCAAAGAGAGTTTACAGCACAGCAAAGTGCCAATCTCTGCCATTTTATCCCATATGCTTTAGGGGTTAATTAGTTGCTTCTCAAGCACAGCTTTGAATAAAGGGTAACATCTTCTCGTGATGCAGGTGCAATGAGTCTGCAGGTGTAGCCCACACCAGCTCTTTCCATCAGCAGCACCAGCACACCCTGGCACGTGGGATGCTGAGTAAAGCCCACAGCAGCAGCAGCAGAAGTGCTCGCAGCCCTCTCATTTCCACCAACATTTGCCATTTAGGCTGGCAGGAGTGAGGAGGAGCCCTGTGATCTCTGTGTTTCCATGGATTACTGCTCAGGAATGTACCTGGGAGGAGGGAACCTCCAGAGGCATGTGTTTGAGGGAAACAGTGATGCAGCAGCCCCATGCCAAGCCAGGGAACATTGGCAGCTCTTCCTTGGACATAGAATATTCCAACAAGTGCTGAGCTGAGGGCCTTGTACATTTACATTATTAAGGCTTCATGCCTTACATAACCTCATTTTCCCAAGAAGCAGAGGAATATTCCTGTTGGCTACAATGAAATGGTATCCAGTGCTCCCAGGCAGGCCCAGGCCACCAAACCTCATTGCCATGGCCTGGACTATCAATACCCCAGAATTTTACACCTATGGCACTAGAGAGAACAGACAACATAAGGAACAAGGATTAAACAGCACCTTCCAATCCTCTCTACCAGTCATGGACAATCCATGCCCAAGACAGAGTGACTCACACTTGCAGATCTCTTTTTCCCAAATATTTGCAAACAGAGCAACATAGTTTTGTGTCTAAGTGGAATTAGCCTGATTTCACCTCAAGGAATTATTGTAGTTGCATTTTTCCTTGGATTAAATACAGACTGCTAAGTACAACCAAACTGAGAAAAGGTTATTTACCACAGCCCTCAGAAAATAACCATTAGAGTGAGGGACCAATCTCCTGCCCATTCAGTTGTTGGGCCTGTAGAAACTCAGAATTGAGAAACAGCACAGTGAGGAGTGTCAGTCTAATACAAAATATACAACAGCAAGCAGTGCTCCTAATCCTACTGGTTTGAGAGCAGCTCTTCAAATATCACACTATTTCAATGGGCAGGATATTGAAAACTGTAAGCATGAGCTCTGCAAGCACAAGCTACTGAAGAAGAGGATCACCCAGAGGACCTTTTGACTCTATCTCTGTGCCAAAAGCAGGTGTCTGTCAGCTGTACCCACCACAAATGAGTCAGAGAGATGCTCTTAAACTTATTGGGTTTTACTAGGCAGCTGTAGTAGATATGAAAAAAAAATATTAATTTCCATAAAGGCTGCATCACTTATAACAAACTCAAATAAGTTCTGTGTCAGAAAGTCAGCCTTGATGTAAACAGTTAGATATTGGAACTGCACTCAGAAAACCACAGCTGCATGTGCTGTAAATTGGTTATAAGGCACTCCCTGGCACAATGGAGCAAAGCATGCACTAGAGCTTAATCCTCTTGCTTTCAGAATCAATAGAAATATTCTTCTCAATTTAGCAGGATGGGATGAAAACAATAGAATCAGCTTCACAGAACTGGCAGAATGAATTTTGAGGAATGCTGGAGATGAAATTAAATGAAAAGGGTCATTTCCAGGAGCTTTGTGAGTGACAGGTGCTTTTCAGAACTTTGCATTTTCAATTTTAATCTCAAACCTGAAAATAAAGAAGCCTGACTTTTCAAAACAAGATCTTTGACCATGTTATTCAGGTGGGAGGCTGGGAGGAAGAAAGGCAAGAGCAGAGGGTTCTTGTGAGATTTCTGGAAATTAAAGCCTTGATATATTCAAAATCACCAGCCATTAACGAGAAAATATGATTCATTCTCCCATCTCTGTCACTGATGAGTCAAGAAAGCTTGAAAAATTATGGTTGGAAGTACAGGTGACTGCAAGTCTCTCTGAAGTTAATGAAAGCTGCAGAGACTAAGCACAGTGGGAAAAGTCAGGTTATTAATATCCCTGCACCAAAATTTCACATATTTAGAAGTAATTTTGAGGTAGTACTGACTTAGCTTCTTCAAGTAATTAAAATAAGGCCTTCAAAACATATCCATGGAAAAAAAATGCTTTAATTCTTCTGAAGACAGACACAAAGTACAAAGCCTATGGCATATCCCACCCAACCTGTGATTAAAATGCTTTTGAACCTTTGAGTCCTTCACAGGACTGTGAATAATTGAACAAAGGATTTCACTGCTATGGTCAAGGTGAGCAGAACTTGATAAATATTTTCATGGAAGAACTTATCCTCATAAGAAAATTTCATAGCAGAGATTCATTTCTGACACATATTAATTATAGATGAGTGAGCTCAATGCAAAGATAAGCTAGGCTGAGGAAAGACTCAGAAAATTTGCACTTAGCCTATTGAGCAAACCCACTTTGGTCAATGCAGAGCTCCTCAGGCTCACAGACCCTTAGGGCAGAGCTAATTATAAAGTTCAGACAGAGCAGCAAGTAGGGATGAGCTTGACAATTCCTCTGATGGAAGAAACAATCCAGGGGATACCCGTGGAAGGCTGAACATAATCAACCTGAGGTGAAACGTATCAAAACTGAGGCAGGTCATATGAAAATCATTGATATCTGGGTGAATAGAGCTGGGGTAAGCAAGAGACAACCCCATACCTGGCAGTGAGGGACAGACAAAAGCAGCAAGTTTCTTCTTTTTCTCTATTCAATGAGAATTTTTCTTCAGCAAAAGCACAGTTAGTGTGCTGAATGGCAGTGTGACTAACTGAGCCTGAATTAGCTGTGCAGAGCAATAAACACTGCTGGCTGAAGCCATGGCTCTGACAACAAAGCTGTGAGTGGATGAAGACGGGCACTTCAGCCATAGAGGCTGCTAGTGACATAGGGTGGATACAATCTGAAATGTGTCCACAGCTACTGTGGGACAGCGAGAGAGGGAGCATTTCCCCTCCAAGGTGCTGAACTGCCCAGCAGAGAAATATTTATCTGCCAGAAGAGAGGAACACACATCCCTCTCCCATTTTGGATCTCCCCTATAGACAGTACAGATAAGACCTTGTACAAGACATAAACAACTTGAAGTGCAGGAAATATTGGAATTCTATTTTTACCTGATGCTACATCAGAAAAGATTGCAATTAAGCAAATAGGAACTTCCAAAGCAGCACCAACTGCCTTTAACTGACACTATTATTTTAACTGATTCCTTCAGCAAATAGCCAGCAATTGCCTTTATTTTCTATCTTCCTTCCCCACAACAGTAATCGAATCCTTGTTAACAATTTTCAGGAGGAAATCTGAACAAACTAATCTCCACTAAAGCGCCTCTGCTCACAGCTGTGCAAACTGCAGAGAGAGAGAGACATATTAAGCCTTGAAATTCTTCCATTTACTAGCCTCATGCCAATGAGAAAATAGAACATTTTAATTGACTTTTGAAAGAGTGTTTGCAAACTGCTGATCTAGAAGGAAAGCCCTGCAAATCATTTGCCATAGATTTCTTACACGACTAGTAAGAAATCTGTCAGAAAGCAAAACAGCCACAGCCACAGTGAGTGAGTAGTGCATAAAGATCAAGGTAAACACTGTTTTTCATAAGCTTCAGCCAGAGCAAATGTAGCTTTGATTCAGCAGCAGCTGAAGAATTTTGCACTACAGTGTCATGCACACCATTTAAGCTTTCCTTGAAAAGGGAAAACCCAGGAAAACCCAGGGAAATAGGAAAATAGATACAGATGATCTAGTTTATAGTGTTTGCCTCTCAGGTAGAAATTCAGATTGTTTAAGCAACTATCTGCTTGTCCTCTAATTTGGAGGAAGTCTACACAAATTATCGTAAAACTTAAGAATTAAGGGGTTACTCTCATCTCATTCTGATAAGAATTGATTCAGCATAATTCAACTGCCTCCGACCACTGCCACACAGCACCATTAGGCAGCACACACAAATCTGCTCTAATGTGAACTTTTTGTAATAAATGATTTGGATTTCATTCTAAAACTACATTTCTGATAATGAAATGTGCTGCCAAGCCAAGAGATGCTTAAAGCTGCAGAGGAGCATGCACCAGAGCAACCAGTAAAGAAAAGTATGAAATTATACAAGCCACACTCTCGCACTTCCAGACCAGGGGGTTACATTTTTGGGTTCTCTTGACAGGCTGGATTGCAATACTTTATATTTTGGGCAGAACATACTTGTGACTTATAGTGATGGTTCCCTTCTACTCAGCCCCAACGAGACACATTTGGAGTCCTATGTCCAGCTCTGGATTCTCCAGACACAGGCATGTGATGCTCTGAATCTGTGATACGGTGATCCAGCAATTATCACAAAGACTACTAAGGGCTTTTAGGTAAGAGTAGAAGCTGAGAGAGCTGAGGCTATTCAGGCTGGAGAAAGGAATGCTCAGGATGGTCTCAGCAATGCATAATAATTCCTGATGGGAGAATAAAAAAATGGACTCAGACTTTTCTCAGCAGTGCCCAATGATCAGACAAGAAGCAATGGCCACAAACTGAAATAAAAATATATATATAAATAAAAGAAAGCTTTTTCACTCAGACAGTTCTCCTACTCTGGAACAGGTTTCCCAGAGAGACTGCAAAGTGTCCATCCTTGGAGCTATTCCAAACCTGACTGGACAGGATCCTAAGCAATCTCCTTGAGCTGCCTCTGCTTTCAGAAAGGTGGCTGGATTGGATTATTTCCTGAGTTGCATTCCACCATCAACCATTCTGGGATTATGGAATTTACCATTTTGGTTAATTGTCTACATGTCTTTCAGTGAGGTAGTTCCACAATATTGTGAAACGTCTATTATTTAATTTAAGAAATGTGTGTATGCCACTAGGCAGGACACATTTGATGCTGTGTTTGACAGCTGCAGTCAGGGAAATGGTTTTGAAGTATATTTTATATTGCAGTGCATTAGTGTGACTGCTCCTACTGTCTAGGGACTGTTATTAGACAGAAGCACCTGAAAAAATGGATGCCATTGCTCTTTCCAAAGTAATGTGTCTATGAAGGAGTTCAGCCTCTTTGGTAATGCACAAAGAAACTGTAACTCATATTTTATATATTTTAAAGCTTCCATAATTCAAAGATACCAGCACTTACTTGTTATTGATTACACTTACAGCTCCTAAGTTCTGGGACTTGTTTCTCAGAGCTAAGGATCACCTTTTTTTCCCCTGTAATACATCCATATTTTTTATTGAAGAGCTGCTTTACCCACAGGCAAACACTTGTATTCAGTTGCTGCTTAACAACAACCACTGCCTCTCTGTTTTTTCTCTTAGCTTTAGTGTGATCTCAACAGCAATCCTGTACTGATTGATCTTACTTAAATACAGTGTATACATGTCTCAAATAGCACAAATATTGAATCACAAAATCCCACCCTCCATTCTGGCATTTCTCTGCCTTGGTTTCCTTTCTGAATCTGCTAGTCTCATGTATAAACTTTTTTGGATCAAGAAGCATTTCAAATAAAGCACGCCAGTGGACAGAAATAGTAGGAAATATGAACAATAAATCTCTTTCACTGCATGATGAAAGAAGGTCTTGGCTTCTCTCTGCATGTGCATCTTCAGAAAACAGATTGAGATGATTGAACACAGGAAGATTTTGCCATGGTGAGGAGGGAATATAATCAGGTAGGACTTGAATAAATATATTAAAAAACAAACTAAAATGAAACAAAGTCCCATTTTCTCTAGAAAATTCAATATCATGACTAGCCTTCTCCATCGATCTCCTCCCTGTCAGAAGTATTAAATACTGATATGGTGCCAAATTACCTGGTCAATAGTGAGTGGCTGGGCTAGGGCTTGGTGTGGTCTCATCAGCATTCAATAGAACTACAGCATTCTGCATCAGGGACAAGACAGAAACAGGGAGGGAGAGGAGAACGAAGGGAAAAAAAGATCAGGACAAATGTTATTTCTTAAATTACACAGTAGGTTTTCACATTAATGGATATCCCCTTGCAGACTTCATGCTAAGTAAAGAAATTGGCTTAGAAAATACCGAAGACACAGCATGATTATTTTTGGTGATTATGTTTTGGCAGGAATTTTGGCAGCCTTATTCCACACAGGCATGTAAACATATCCTTCACTCTGTAAACAAGCCTCCATTAGCCAGAACTACTTTTACTATTGTTCTCTTCTCTCTCTGCTCCTCAGACAACACCAGCTTTTCTTAAACGAAGAACACAATCCAAGGTCTTAACAGCACCCCAGAGCCAGACCTTGTTTTTTGGTGCTATCAGATCTTTTTTATATATTTGTATTATGCATTTTCCAATGGTTATATGTATTCATTTTCTCCCTTAAATCTTTTTCAGCTAGGCCCAAAATTTGGTAATTTATGCCTTTAATGAAACAGTAACATTTTCAAACAAAAATCCACCTTGCTTAGCACGGCGCCTGGACTGAATTCCATATAGAACTGTCAACCTATTTCCTTCTGCTCTTCTGGCTTTCCTGTTATCTGGAGCCTTCCCAGTCCCACCCTAACCAGCTGTGCTGCCTGCTGGGGCAGAATGCAGTCACAATCCTAGTTTCACCTCCACAGACTCACACAAAATTTGGTAGGTGGGATTAGCAGTACAATTTCTTAAGGATTTATGGGAAGTGCATTCACTGCAGAAGAAAGCAGAGAGATGGAAGTGTGATGAAGATACAGGTGTAGATAAAGTTCCAATTTGTAGTTTTACATGGTGTTACTGTGAAAATAAAAATCATTTCCATGTAAGCCTCCTCTCTCATTAATATTGCTGGATATATCAAGAGATTTCACTTTCAGATTTTGTCACTTAGCAATTTATAGACACATCTACAGCTGGTTCTGATTGATTATTTCTACCTCTTTCAAACACCCTATCTGAAATTTTATAAAATATAATGCCAGGATTTATTGCTGATCAATTAAAAGGGACCATAGATTTCTGATTCCTATTAGTATTGAAAATCAATAACTAGGCATAAAACAAGAGATTTGTTATTAAAATGGAAAGTCAGGAGCCCACAAATGTAGGTTATATTTCTGGGTTGAGTCTAGGTGCCTGTGGGTCCAAGTATATAATTTCTTTTTTTTTGTGTCTAACTGCCTTTATAAAATGAAGAATTTAATTTGCAGAAGGCTTGCAAAGGTAATGTATCTTTTATAAAGGTCCTGAAGTCTTCAGGTGGAAGGGCAGTCTGGTGTCACCAGACTAACAATAAGTGGCTGATAAATTGAATAAAAAACAAGTGAAATGGGAAATATTAGGAACAAAGTTAGGCACAAGGCAATTAGTCAAGGCCAGTTCAGTTGCCCTGATTCTTTTACCTTTTTGAACACTGAATAAGACAGGTACAGCAGTGAAATAAAATAGGATAACTGTAGATAGTTAATATTGCATGGACAACAATAAATCTAGCAATTTTCACCCTCGAAATACTTGATAGTGCAGCCTAAGTAACTGTCTTAATGAACTTCATTGCTCTAAATAAAAGTAGATTGATAACATAGACGAGCTTCATTTTGAAATGGGAATAAATTTAAATAACATAATGTTTATTTAATCTTTACCTGTCCTAAGCTTGCATCCCCAAAGTCATTTGCTAGCCATTCTGTGGACGGGGCTACTAATCCCACAGTCCCAGGCCATGGGGGTGTGCCTGTGTTTGCCTGAAGTGTCTTCTGAATGAAGAAGGTATCACTGAGCCCCGAAAGACTCCCAGCCCATGGGTTACAAAGCATTTACCAAAGAGATAAAGTAGATATATATAACACCTCTTTACCTCCCCCACATTCTGCCTTTGTATCATCCCTGACTTTGCCTCTCCCTGAGAAACACCAATCCCGGCATCCACATCCTATGCCACACCCCAGCCATTAGCACCTCGAAAAACCCCAGAGATTGCATTTAATTCTTTGAGCTGAACCGTGCCTTTCCGTGAAAGAATAATCTCGCAGTGTAGAAAGGCAGAGAGATGTAACGCTTACACTGGGTTGCTCTTTCTTGCACCACACTCTCATCAAGGGGGAGGCTGTGGAGGTCGCAGGAGGTGCTGGTGTCCCCGGTACAGCACCCCGGCTGTCAGTGTATTTGCACAGCTGTGACTTAGCAAATGGGTCTGATGTTAGAGACACAAGAAGTGTTTTTCTTTGTGGTATTGGCTGAGCAAACCTCACAGGCATTGTGCTAACAGTGAAAAATCATTCTGAGGTGTCTCTTGTCATGCCAGCCAATATTACTCTGAGTGCAGCCTTCTGAGAAGGAAGCGGTAATCATTACACAGATACTTTTTGATCTACACTGCATTTTAAGGTAGAAGTACATAGAGACCCCAAAATCACCTGAAATTCACCCAAAATCACCCGAAATCAACCGAAATCACCGGAAATCACCGGAAATCAGCCAAAAAAATTCACCTTGGGACCCCCAAAATCCACCCAAAATCACCCAAAATCCTCCGGCTCCGGCGGCGGCTCTGGGAGCTGGAGGGGGGCGACGGCGACCCCTGACCCCGAAATCACCTGAAATCACCCCAAAATCAACCAAAATAACCCAAAATCACCTCAAATCCACCCGAAATAACCCCAAAATCACCCCAAAATTCATATTTGTGTCTGTGTGTTCAACACCAAAATCCAAAAAAAAAAGCCAAAAAATAAAAATAAAATAAAATAAAAAAAAAAATTAAAAAATCCCAAAAATCCCAAACCCACCGGGCCAGTAGGGGCTACAGAAACTGAGACCCCTCCCCAAATTAAAAATAAAAATAAAAATAAAAATAAAAATAAATAAAAATAAAAATTTACAAAATTTGTGTGTGTCTGTGAACCCCAAAAAATACCCAAAAAATGAAAACAGAATTTAAAATTTAAATTTAAAAACGGTAATAGCGGTAATTACGCTGATTGTGGTAATTACGGTAATACAGGAAATTAATTGCGGTGAGCAGGGCAATGCGGCAATATACTACTAATTACGGTAACTGCTACAGAATATCACAGCGGGTACCGTAATTACCGTATATATGCGCAAACTAAATTTGACTACCGTAATTACCGTATATACGTGCACTCTGAATTAATTTGCGTAATTACCGTATATACATGTGCTCTCTACTGTAATTACCGTATATGCACGCACTACCATATGTACCGTAATTTAGAGTCTTTTACCGTAATTACGGGTATGTTGACGCGTGTGCCGTGATTTATCGCGTATTGTCGCTGGTACCGTATTTTACCGTATATTTACGCTTGTACCGTGTATTGCCACTGTCACCCCAATTACTGTAATCACCCAAATTACCGCAATTACAAGAACTGAGTGCCCCTCAACCCCTCCCAGTGCCCCTAGAGCGGTAATTACGGTAATACAGGCAATTGCGGTAATGCGGTAATTATGGTAATTTCAGTAAAAAAACAAAAAGGGGATTTTCCCATGCCCCTCCCCCACCCCTGGCGATTTTTTTGGGATTTTTGAGGGGGGGGAAGGGCATTAAATAAAATCGTGACAAAAACATCGGAGTGGGGGAGGGGGCGATTTTGGGGGGTCCTGGGGAAATTTGGGGGGTCCTGGGGGGAATTTGGGGCACGACACCCCCCCCCTCAAATTTCCCTCAAATTCCGCTGGGACCCCTCCTCAAATCTTGCGACATTTTTGAGGGTCACCCCTTGGGGGGTGGGGGGGGTAAGGGCAGCAGAGAGGGGGCGGGGCTTAGAATGAGAACCACGCCCAGAAATAGGCGGAGCCACACGAGTGGGCGGGGCTTCCCCTGCACCCCAAACCTTCCAGTTACTCCCAGTTCCTCCTACTCCCTCCCAGTATATCCCAGTCCATCCCAGTCCATCCCAGTCCCCACAACCCCTCCCAGTCCCTCCCAGTGCCCTCATTGCGGTAACTACGATAATAGCGGCAATTACAGTAATTTTCGGAATTACGGCTAAATACGGTAATAGTGGTAAAAAAAACAAAAAAAACATTAAAAAATTACGAATCCAAAAAAAATCCCAAACCAGCCGGGCCAGAAGGGGCTACAAGAACTGAGAGCCCTCTACAAATTAAAATTAAAATTAAAATTAAAATTAAAATTAAACAGAATCAGATCACTGCAATTTCCAAAATTACCGTAATTACAAAATTTGAGTGGTCCCACAACCCCTCCCAGGCCATCCTAGTGCCCCCATAGCAGTAATTACGGTAATAGTGGTGACTGCAGTAAATTCCATTCTTTCCCCTCAAACCCCATTTTTTTCCCCTAAAAAAAAAATCATATTTTTCTTCTCTAAAATCCCGTTTTTTCCCCCCTAAAACTCCCATTTTTCTCCTGTAAATTTCCCTTTTTTTCCCCTAAAAAACCCCATTTTTTCCCAAAAAAATCCCA
>PYHW01010821.1:782029-811719 GCA_013186435.1 Turdus rufiventris | reverse complement strand
AATTTCCCTCAAATTCTGCTGGGACCCCTCCTCAAATCTTACGACATTTTTGAGGGTCACCCCTTGGGGGGTGGGGGGGTAAGGGCAGCAGAGAGGGGGCAGGGCTTAGAACGAGAACCACGCCTAGAAATAGGCGGAGCCATACGAGTGGGCAGGCCTTCCCCTGCACCCCAAACCTTCCAGTTACTCCCAGTTCCTCCTACTCCCTCCCAGTATATCCCAGTCCATCCCAGTCCCCACAAACCCTCCCAGTCCCTCCCAGTGCCCTCATTGCGGTAACTACGATAATAGCGGCAATTACAGTAATTTTCGGAATTATGGCTAAATACGGTAATAGTGGTAAAAAAAACAAAAAAAAACATTAAAAAATTACAATTCCAAAAAAAATCCCAAACCAGCCGGGCCAGAAGGGGCTACAAGAACTGAGACCCCTCCACAAATTAAAATTAAAATTAAAATTAAAATTAAAATTAAACAGAATCAGAGCACTGTAATTTCCAAAATTACCGTAATTACAAAATTTGAGTGGTCCCACAACCCCTCCCAGGCCATCCCAGTGCCCCCATAGCAGTAATTACGGTAATAGCAGTAACTGCAGTAAATTCCATTCTTTCCCCTCAAACCCCATTTTTTTCCCCTAAAAAAAAAAAAAATCATATTTTTCCTCTCTAAAATCCCATTTTTTCCCCCCTAAAACTCCCATTTTTCTCCTGTAAATTTCCCTTTTTTTCCCCTAAAAAACCCCATTTTTTCCCAAAAAAATCCCATTTTTCCTCGCTATATTTCATTTTTATCCCCTAAAAAGCCCCAAGTTTTTCCCCAAAAAAATCCCATTTTTTCCCCTCAAACCCCACTTTTTTCCCCTAAAAAAAATCCCATTTCCCCCTCTAAAAATCCTATTTTCCCCACAAAAGCCCCCCAAAAAAACCACCAATTTCACTTTCCCGGGGAGGTTGAAATTCCGTTTATTGCCCCTCCCTCTCCCACCCCTCCCCCCTCCATTTTGGGTTTTTTGGGGGGTTTTTTTTGCTTTCTGGGTTCATTTTTTGGGGTCGTACTGGATCAGCCTCATGATGGCGTTGTTCTGCATCACACCTCGATGAACTCGCCCTTGGTGATTTTATCCGGGCGGGAAAAAATCGGGGTCAGGAGTGAGGGGAGGGGGCCCAGAAATCCGGGGAGGGGTCCGTGAAAATCGGGGAGCGAACATTTGGGGAATTTTGGGAGATTTGTGGAAATTTGGGGGATTTTTTTTTTTGTATTTTCAGGAGATTTTTGGGGTGTTTGGGGAGATTTTCAGTGATTTTAGGGGTCCTGGGAATTTGGGGAGGGGTCCCCAAAAATGAGAGGGGTCCCAAAATCCCGGGGGAGGAAATTTGGGGAAATTTTTGGGATTTTGGGGGGCATTAGGGTTTTTTTTTTGGTTTTTGGGGGGTTTTTTGTGGTTCTTTGGGAGGAGGATTTGGGTTTTTTGGGGATTTTTTGGTTTTTTTGGGGTGGGATTTGAGGTTTTTGGGTGGTTTTGGGTTGTCACTATTCTCCCCATTTTTGTTTTTTTGGGGCGTGTTTTTAGGGTTTTTTGGGGGGTTTGGGGGGTATTTTTGGTGGTTTTTTGTGTTATTTTTGGGTTCTCACCGTTCTCCCCATTTTTGGGTATTTTTGGATTTTTTTAGGGGTTTTTGGGGGGGGATTTTTTGTGGTTTTTTGGTTTATTTTGGGGTCCTGCTGGCAGCAGGAGGACACCTAGGGGGGCTGGGACACAAGACAGTTGCTGACACCCGGACATGTAGTTGCAGCTTATAATTGTGAAATTACTGTACTATTTAATAATTTTTTTAAAATAAGCAATTAATATGTAACAAAATTTCCATGCCAATAAATGGAGAATTTTATTTGTCATTTTAGTGCCTTCATTGTGGGGATTTTAGCTCGTGGCACTTGAATGAAACTTACTCCTTTACAATGCAAATACTTCTGTCAGATGGACATTCATCAGTCAAGGCACCAACTAGCTCCTTCCTATGGAAAGCCTGAGTCATTCCTTTTTATATCAGAACTGAGCTACAGGAAAGTGGCTGTGTCAGCTGTCCCACTCTAAGAAAATGTTTGATTTACTGCAAAAAATACTTGAAATGATGAAAACCCACTGTCCATGTCAGGTAGGTGAAGGATGAAGGCACAGCAAGGGGAGAGATGCACTCTGCTGTGCCCCGTGCTGAGATGCAGTGGGAGCTTTCTGACTGTACAGTAAAAATTTGTGGGGGTGCTCAGGCTGCCTCTGCAGAGTCTTTAGGATCTAAGTCAAAAATCACTTCTTAAGCTCGTTTCTGCAAATACAGACAAATCTAAGGGGGATCAACAGACTACTTGCTTGAGAAATTGTCTTCTTTTCTATTAAAAAGCAATGCATATTCAACATAAATATGAAGCCAGAGGGGGCTCTTTTTATTTACAACATTCTGGTTGACGTTGGTTTCTATGGTAGCAGAAAGGAAGGGGTTTTATTTTTCCCGTACATACCTTCCCAGAAGAATTGCTCAACTATTGAATTTAGGAAGAGTTATTTAGTCTATTAAATATTTTTTATATTCTTTATAGTATGCAAAAAGTGATAAAAGATCAGCAACTTGTTATCATAACCCACTTTTAACATTTCCTTGAATATGTCTGCATCTGTACTTTCTTATTGCAGCTCTGTGTCCAAAAGAGGTGTTTGGAAATACAGCAAAGACATTTGATTATCCAGCACCAGCCTTGGATAGAAAAACACACTGAATAATGATACCAAGCTGAGGAGATTCACAAAATTAATTATAATTTACATCAGACCTTCAGAAGCAGACAGCTCTAGGTTGATAAGAATTACATTAGAGTTTGGATAAACAGCTATATAGCTGAAGATAATTTCTGCAATTAAAGGTGTACACATTTACAATTTCTACTTTTGTGTCTGATAGCAACAGCTATAATCACCAAATTATGTTGCAGATAAGGGAAGTTACATTCTAACTGGCTCAGATTAGGTAAAATGTCGCAGAAAAAAGAAAGAGTCCACTTTAATTTTCCCCCTTACAGCCAGGCATTAGTGGGCATGTTCAAAGGCTCAAAGACTGTCATCTCTTTACATTAGAAAACCAATATATTCTCTCATGGTACAATATGTAGATTCATGGTCAAAAAAGAAATACAGCCTGGCAATCAGCAGTGGTGAAATACTGCAAGGGCAGGTTTAGTATAGCAGTTTGGGATTATTCACTGTTAGGCACTTGGAGATTGATTTTATTTCCACTGAAGTGAACAATCATGTTTCTCTTCACGTCCATGGTAGAGATTTGACACTTTGACTAAATAGTTTCCCTGTTGTTTGACAGTCTTTTACAATAAAATGTGTCAAACTGCCCAGCTTCCCAACACCAGAGGTGTATCTATTTATAACCAACACCTGTTCAGACTTGTGCTCGGTCCAAACCACTACTGTGTCCACATTGCATGGACACAATTTGGGTTTAAATCTGTATAATCCCTTGATGTGTACTGAAAGAAGACAGTGGGAAAAGCTGGATCCCCGGTGTCCCTTAGCACAAGTCCAGCTGCATCAATATCCAGTGTTGATAGCACAGATATGCTACATTTGAGCTGTCTGCTGGCACCTATCCTGCTTACCCTTGGAGTAGTGGCTGAGCTCAAGAAGATTTCTCATCTACAAGGTCTTTTCTGAGACCCTTTTGTGTGCACAAATAATGCAAGGACTCCTGCAAGTGCAGGCTATAGGCAACAATCCACACACACACCATATGCACAGCTCAATGTTTACCTTCCTCTCATGGCAGAAACCCTTAAATTCACAGGAGAAGCAGCTTTGATGCAGTGAAGATTATCTTTGCATATTCATCCCATGCTTTGCAGGACCTCTTCCACCTTCTCAGCAGCACCAGACTAACATCTGGAACAGAACAAGAAAATAAAGTCTTCATAATATCTTTGGTGTTTTCAGGGGTACTGATTCATGTGAAAGTATTAGCAATAGAATAGTCTTGAGTGAACACTGTTATATGGACTTTACACCCTGCATTCATAATTCTTTGCAAAGCTGTCTTTATAACCTTCAAGTCTGATACCACAAATATTTGCATAGATAAGGAGTTTTTGGGATAATTGAGTTTTGCTCACTAGCAAACATTTGAAACACAGTTCGGCTATCTATACATCTGTGTGAAAAGTGCTGCTCAGTTTGGAGCACTGCCTTTACCACACCAATGCACTAAAAACATAACATTTCCTTTTATTCCAGGATGCCAGATTGTTGAGATGTGCACTGAGAAACTCTACTGGACAAACATCCTGTGAAGCCTTTCAGTTCTGCAACTGCTTTATTGCAAGGCTCTCCAGGCACAAAGAAGAGTGGCATCTCATCCCATTGACTGCACTGTGAATTACACTTCATTCCTTTACAAACCTCTCTCCTCTCCCTCTGAGATGGAAACTGTTCAATTTATTTTGGAAAGAGAAGAAAAAAACTGGATTAAAAAGGTAGCAAAGTGTATGGTGATTTGCCTGTCTACTGAGCACTGTCCCAGAGATATTCTCCTAAAGCCAGATGAAACAGAATAATATATTTTAATATCACTGAAGGCTAAGTTTGACCTTTAAATATTAATATTTAAATATTAATGAAATAGCAGGAGAAAGCAGACTGACAGGTGTAATACAATTCAGACAAAATAGCACAGTAAAATGATATCATGCATTGAAATTCTCATTAGTGATAATGAGAAATGCACCTATAATCCATGATCTGAAAATGTACTCCAGAAAATTCTAGTAGAATAAATGATCAGAAAAATTTGCTTGAAGTAATTATTCCTATTTTATAACTTAGGGGGAAATTCTGAAAGAGAGAAAAAGTAAGAAACCTGTACTTATCCATGTAAGTGGACTTTCTCTTTAAATTGGACCCTACTGGATTTGTTTCCTAAAATATTTTACTCAAGGGTCTATTTCCATTCCAATAGCATAGGAAAATCTTAATCTTTCTACAGTTCTTCACATTAGTTCACTAGACTGTTCTTTACTGATGAAAGTGTATCTCTCAAACACACTGAGTACTGCTTATATCACTAAAGCTGTCTGAGAATAGCAACAAATTGCATGCTGAAATTATAAACATTTTCCCATTAAGTGCAATATGACAAGAGGGAGGCAGAATTCTGAAATAGGATCAGTTCTTCATTCTGCACTTTGACTGCTACATAGAAAGGCAAAATCAGAGAAGCCAGATGGAGACACTGGGAGATTTCAAGTCACATTTGAAATCGCATGTGTTAATCTACTAGATGATTTGAGTATGAAACTCAAAGAATCTGTATTAAAATCAATGAAAACGCACAATAATAATGAAGGAAAGATTAACAGATCCACGGGTGCTGTCTCACAGGTCTGTATCTCTGCTAAAGCTGTGCTGTTTAAAAGAAAGACAATATGATGTTGGAAATTATGTAATTAAAAAATATTTACAATTAGTTTGTTTATACTTCTTAAAGATAGTTAGCTCTCTAGAAGGTGTAAAGTTGCAGATGGTGTAAATGTGTACAAGTGCCCATGGAGGTGAGGTTTAACTTCCCTGGAGGAAGCAAATATTCTGCACTAAAGTCAGGCTGGCCAGGGAATTCAGTTTGATACATCCCCAGTGTCTCTCAGCATCACCTCCTATGCCAGACCTATTCAATGTTTTAACTTCTGTCAGAACAAAACAGTAACACTACTTCTGTGGCACAAACACAAATGTCTTCACTTTTGCAGATAAATTCTTATCCCAAGTAATCAGACCCTGGAGAAAGCCTCATAGTGACCAACAAATAACTGTACAACATCAGCCAGAGTCAGAGTACTGCAAAATCACGTACACAGAATACAAATGAAAATGGAGTTTTCAAATGGGATGTCTATTCTGAGGAGGCCAAGATCTGCGTGTAGCCTAAACAGCCAAAACTGCCCTGAGAGGCCAAGGCTTAGCAGAAGGCCATGGGAAACCCTCCAGACTATGTCTCTAACAGTGTTCATGATTCCCTATGTGCCCTGGACCCCGGTCAAGGATTGATAATTTTATGGATAAGAAAGCACAATGGTTACTGAACTCTATCCATACAGCAAGAGTGACACTCCAGGGCAGTACAGCATTTCAACTCAGCCAGGTAAAAGTCACAACCTACAAACCCAGATAAACACCCAGCATGATTTCCCAAACTGCACAGAAGGACTCCTCAGAGCCTGTTCACTCTGTACTCCCAACAGCCAGTGAAGACAGGCACCACTCTGGGGCTCATGTGACTTTGGAACTGCTTGGAGTGAAGGCTGGAACGCAGGGTCTCTGATACCGTTCACAGTTAGATGGCAGGAATGAGACCATGAATGATTTTTTCCAAACATGCAGGATGTCTGTGGCAAAGGTAGAAGCTCTACATGTATTTTCTGAGTTCCAGTCCTACAGCCAACACAGAAATAATTTGGCTATATTATCAATGTTGTTTCTT
This sequence comes from Turdus rufiventris, assembly GCA_013186435.1. NCBI lineage: Eukaryota > Metazoa > Chordata > Aves > Passeriformes > Turdidae > Turdus > Turdus rufiventris. The sequence continues at coordinate 805,189 of PYHW01010821.1, read as the reverse complement.
TACCCCTATCAATTTACTTAAGAATGTTTGGAGCTGTCAGAGAATGGGGGAGTGTAGAATCTAGGCTAGTACCATGACTTTCTTCTTTGATTCATGCATAATTTCTCCAATAAGGCTCTGTAATTCTAATATCTGGTGTGCTCTTGCATACCCAGTAAATGACCTGTGTTTTACCACTATGAAAGTAAAGATAGGACATCTCTCTTTGAATGACTCAATGATTTAATAATCATTAATGAGACATTATGCTTTTAAACATTTCTGGCGGATAATTAAGCTAAATGTTTGACATGGCTTTTAGAGGCCTGTAGCATGATGCTGCCTAGCAACTGAAATGTCATATACTCCTTCTGATATTTTGTGACGCAGATAAAATAACAAACTTTGGTAAATACACTCCGTGGCATTCACACATCAAGGAGTATTGCCATACAAAAGAGTTTTACACTTTCAATGTATACAAATTTTCAGTACTACAAACCCCTACCCAGATGCTCTTTACCATGTACACAATCCTCACCTGTAGAATCCTGGCAACTCCAGACATTTGTGTTCCAGATGTGACCAGGTCATCTTCCTGCATGCCAAGTTAAAAACAGGGCTCTGCTGGGAGAACCAGACATCTGCAGGATTTCTACAGTCATGGATGCTCAGGAAAACAATGCCAAGACATTGACTAATATGCACCAAACTGAAGGCGAGTTGCAGAAGAAAAGTTAAAGACCTTTACACAAAAACATGGCCTGGAGGTCTGTTATCACCAACTTGAAAAACCAAAACCTTTCCCTTACACTACTGACAAATATGATGAGTAAGAATATAGCTGGACATCTGGAGCAATGTATTGCTTTCCCTCTGCTTGGTTCTGCAACAAATTCAGGTAGCAATTAGAATACCTACTAAACATTAGCTAACTTCTATATATCTGCTCCCCTTATTTAACAGTCTCAAAGAATGTACTCATTTTACTATTGCTAATATTTCTATTCGTCAGTTAGGTGTTGTTTAAGAGAAATTGAACTACTTTTAAAGTGCAAAACAAGAATTTGCCCCAGTGGAAGACAAAGTGTTGGTCCAAACAATGTATGGGCCTGATGCGGTTATGAATAATAACTGCTCTTGGTCTTCCCACATTTGCCATTCCCATGCATCTTACTGCAGTTTAAGGGAAGCAGTGGCAGTGCTGAGAGGCAGCTTTGGGAGTCCAAAGGCCATGATGACTGGGGAGATACAAGATTATCAGTTTGTTAGAATTAAATCTATCACAGGTTCTAGTAAATAATTGAACGCAGATCATGGTTTTCCTAAGCTCTGTTTGAGTTGAACTGTGTCAATAAAGACAAAGACTTAATTTAAGCCACGTTTGTGCTCTCCTGTGCCACTTTCTGGTGCTTACTCTACAGAAAAATATATAGAAAGGTAAGAAGTTTCTGTTCATGCTTGCAGCCAACAGCTCAAAATAAGCTGGTATCTAATACTGCCATGATGTAATTATTTCTCCAGTAAGAACAGACATGTCGCTGGGTTATAAATAGATGTGACACTGCCTTTTGTCACTTTACATAACAGACATCAAAAGCACCACAGCCACTCAAAACTATCTTGATCCCCTGAGGAAACACTGAGTTGTCCAGGAATGGTGACACATAAATTGAGGGACAAGTTAACAGAGAGACAGAGTAGGTCACACAGTCTCTGGGTCACTATGCTTTGGCTGATTAAACATACATGAATGAATTGAGTTTAGTTTCTAAGTTTGGTTTTTTGTGAAATGGCCTGCCTTCAGATCAAGGGCACAGTCTCAGGAAGGTTGGCTACTCACTGGCTTCTCCTTTGTGTTACAGGGAACAGAGAACTGTAATTCAGGTATGTTGGAAAAGCCAGGTAAGAAAACTGCACTGAATCACAGTCCCCCCTGGATTTATATGACAGTTCAAGATCTGACAACTGAAAGAAAAGCCTCTGGAAGATACCAGAGCATGCAATGGTTTCCTCTGCCAACAAGACAAGAAATGTGGCTCTTCCTTCTCCTCATTTTAAATTTTTTGCCTATCCTGGGGCACAAGAACAGAAATTGTAGTCACCAACAGATTAAACCGTGATCCATTAAGAAAGACTGCCATCTCCTGGTTTCTTCCACAACAGTCTTCCTTGGGAAAAAAAAGAGTCGGTTTAGTTAAAGCTTATGGTTGATCATAAAGTCATACTTGCTCTGAACCTTTAAGGGAAAATGTCACAGTTAATAAAGGACAGGCAAGTGAAAGCTGGAAAGGCTAATGCATTATGACTGCACGATATAGGTTAAGCCAATGTGTGCAATAATTATAACTGTCCCAGCTTGACACAGTTTATAAAGGCCTGGACCGTAAAAGCTCGGAGCCCAGTAATACAAGCTACTTAAACATTCCCTTCTGGAGTGCTGACTCTCCAATCTTCTGCTGACTTTCAATCACAAAAAGCAATATTACATAATGGTTGATAAGAACAAACCATTCTCATTCTCAGGGATATTAAATCTCCTTTAAATGCCAGTCTGGAAGGCACTTATGAGTAGAAGTGACTTACACTGGGTTTAAGGACATGCAGAACTATGCAAAGCAGAAGACTACTGTAAAACAACGGATATAGGAACATAATAATGATATTGGGCAAGGGAGGGGTGAGCCACTCCAAGGAAAATGTGAGAATGAACTCTTCTGATATTTTCCTGAAGGTGTTGAAGAATGGGATAAAATGACAACCAGTTGGAGGTACCACAGATGCTTTGACATGGTCTCTGTTCCCTATTTAGTTTTCACCTCTGTCCAGGTAAATGAGAATTTATTCCTGCTAGATGTATACTTTGCAATAAAGTAGTATTTTACTATCACTTGTATATTTAAATTTTGGTGGTTAAGAATAATACGCTTTTGTTTGATCAATATTACAATAGTGCCCAGAACTCCTTGATACACGTGGGCCTTCTCTGTCCAATACAGACTCTATTTAGGTCCCATGAAAATACCTTTTTTAAAATAGCTGTTTCTTCAAGGCCTTGCAATCTAAACACAAGCAGGCAGTGGGAGTGGAGAAGTATGGCTATCCTCACCTTACTGATGAAGATATTCCCACTGTGTGGGTGGCATAAACAAAATAAGAATGACCACTAAAAGTAACAGGAGCATCTACAACTCAACAAGATATTGAGGTCTGTCCTCACAAGTCCCACACTAAGGATGTCTTCAAGGAAACAAACATCTAAAGCATAAATGTCACTTTGAACATAGGCATGCTGTCAGCTTTACTGAATTCAGAGGTCTGAGCTCAAGGAGTTAAACTATAACTAGAAGAATGCTAATACCATTGTTTAATCAATGATTTGTTTAATTTAAGATTTGAAGTCCCTTCTTCCTCAAAGGAAGAATTCTATATTGTTTAGAATAAAGGTAAAGGGAATTTCAAACTGCTACATACAGAAAATATCACTCTTCAGTACAACAAGGTTTACACAGTTTAGTAAGAAATTCAGCTCATGACGTTATCTGAAAGTTTTTCACAATAGTTACCATTCCATCCTTCCATAAGCTTTAAAACTTCCAGGTAAATGTATGAAAATTAATGTCACTGAAGAAAACTAGAAATATATGGCACTTCGTTTTCCATCATCTTTTTACCAACAGTATAAGAAACATAGGGTTACGACTCAAGGAAATAAAATCTGATTCCAAATTTCAGAACCTACTTTAAAAAAGCAAATAAAAAACTGATAAGTGGTATGAGAGAATTTTCTTATAAATCCTCAGCAAGGTGGAGAAAATTTTGCAGTGAAACAGTGTTACAGGACAGGTAAATGAAGAAACACACTTAAAAAAAAAAAAGTAATGTCAATTCTTCATTCTCTTTCCTCTTCAGCTAAAGGCATTTGTGTGCTGGAGCTCTCTCACAGCGAGGGTGACATCTAGTGTTCATTCCAGCCACAAACTGCCACTAATCAGCCTCCATCCAGCTGCTATGCACTCAGAATATCCCTCCCCTTCAAATTTTGCCTTCAAAAAAGCTGCAAGGAATTTTAGCTGACCCTGTATATTTCCATTACTGTATCAGACCTCATACTCTCTTTGAGTTTAATCATGACTTCGTATCATTGGAACAGAGCTATTTTAAATGAAGATCTGCAAATGATAAAGCAATATATATAGCAATATAAAAGGTAAGCTTCTTCTGAATAGGAGACAGTAACATATTTACTAGGATTCTTTAAATTAGTGAGGGCACTGTAAAAGGAATGTCTTTTATGCCTGAAAAAAATATAATTTTATGGGTTATGAACCTGTCAGTCTGTAAGTTATAAACTAGTTGCTACACTTGCAGTTTGATTAATCTGCTCATAAATCACTTGATCCTAATCGTAGCCTTTGCAGCATTTTGAGAAAGCTTCACTAAGTTTTTTTCAAAACAGAAAAACATTAAAAATTGGTTCTTTGTGGGTAAAAAAAGAATATTGTGAATTTACATTCTGTCTTAATTAAAGTGGCTGTAGCTTACTGTCATGTGCAAAAAGGCTATTTACCAACACCTGCTAGGGTTTGTGGAACAGGAGAAGCAAACAGCTGTAAACAGCCTCTTAAAATAGAACAGAAAAGGTTTTATTATTATTTCATCTGATTCAGAAAAACAGCTTCTGAGGAACCCATAAATATTTTGTAGGTTTAAATTGCAAATGTCAGAAACAAATTGTAAATTAAAATAAAATAAAATAAAATAAAATAAAATAAAATTAAATTAAATTAAATTAAATTAAATTAAATTAAATTAAAATAAGATAAAATAAAATAAAATCTAAACTCTTCAGCTGTGTGCCATGCATAATTTTGCACTCCAGTTATTCTCATGGTACTCTCCTGCCTGCCAGTGATACATTACAAACCACGCACTTCTCTTGCATTATGTATTTTTTGTTCTCTCATTGCCTCTGTGAGGACAAAAATGTGTATAGCACCTTGTTTTCCTGAAGATTTTTTGTTTGCAGTGTGTAGGTGATAAACATAAAATAATCTCCTACTGCAAGGAAGAACTCCAGCATTTCATACAAGGTGGCATTTCCTGGACTTTGGTCCTCTGTATGTCAGAGATCATGCCTTAGAACACTTGCAATGGTTTCAGTTCCAGCTGTAAAATATGGGCTGAATGAGAAACTTCCTAAAAAAGTCACAGATATGATTTGAATCCAGCTCTATTGCCATGTCCACAAAGTGCTGCTCTTGTCAATTATAACCGAGACCAGACTTCCAGCCTTTAAAACTGAGAGCAGACATTATGTGAAAGCAGTATGAAACAAAACCCATAAAAAGATGCGATTGTGATAGCCTACCTTGCTTTTTCCAAGCATGGATACCTTACTGTCCTTATAAGACATACTTTAAATTCCCTCACAGGTTCAGTGATACCCTACAAAGAAATGATTTGTACCAGCAACTTCTAACTCACAGTAACATTGACATGTTCTATAAATCAAGTTGTCTATGTGATGTAGCTGAACATACCTGTATCTATGCCATTTCTATCAGTTCAGGTTTGGGTAACTTTTCTCTGTCAAAGTCCACACTTCAGAATTATGTATCTCCACTAAATTAGAAAATTGATTATTTCTGCAGATACCTTTGTAGCCGTCATTTGCATATGTACACAGATTGGTAAGGTAGACACATTTTTTAAAAATCTGATTTTAAGCCAAGTCCCTTTGTATTACTGTCTGACAGGTAAATTTGCTCTAATGTGGAAAATAATAATCTCCTAAAAATTAAAAGACAGCTCTGAACAGTTTTCCAGTTTGTAGCTACAAGCAATAACAGCTTTAGTTTTCTAGTTCAGAACTTCTAGCTGAATGGTGCAGATGTTCATAAATTAGATCAGTGTTGATTTTATTAATATCCAACCTAAAAACATCAAAAAAGCATTTTTTCAGAAATCCTGAGTTCTGAAAATAAAACTTGTCACCTTTAATTCAGCTCTGTACCCAAAACCCCGTATTAAAACATGACTACACACTTTTGGTTCGCTATCTTTTCTAGGTGGGATTTGGTAACTTTTGTATAAACTTGGTAACTTTTGTATAAATTGCCACCTTCTAGTTGGAATGATACAGCTGAAATCAATGGCTACTTCTGTGTTACATTTTAATCAACACGACTTAACTTATGGTAAATAGGCACAAATATTCTAAATTTGGCTTTAAGGATTAATTACCTGGGAGATAAAATACTAGATAAAATTGGGCGCCCATTAAAAACATTCATTTTCAGAAATAAATTCAGAGTATCTCATATGGACTTATTCAGCTCCATAAAGGTTTTACTCCCACAAAACATATTTCCCTACAAACCTTCCTGCAAGATCATGTGCAGAAAATTTGAGACATTCTGACAACAACTCAATAACCATTTGAGAAAATCCTATTGTTAGTAATGACTGCCTGATAACTCAAGCAATTAGGAATGAATGTATTGGACAAAAATGACATTGAGAGAAATTAATTTTGGATCTCATGGTAATTTGCCACCTAAAAAACCCCTGTAATTTCTGAATTCTTATACAGAATGCTCTGACATCTGTATATGCAGATGCAAAACCATCTTTTGTCTATAAAGTTTTCCTTGTGTGCCATGCTGATTGCTGCCAAAAGACACAGCAGGTCAGTGGGATCTGACATAACTTTGCAGGACAGTTTATCAATGTGGGCCTTGTGCCACACTAATGTGATTTCACAAAGGCTTGCCAAGACAGCCAGAGCCCAGCATGGGCACTGAGGTGAGTTCTTTAATAAAAGCTTTTTACCTGACCAGAGTTTTCAGGTCCTAATTTTTGGCAGAGCTGGGGGTGTGATGACATGGGTGAAAGCAAAAATAGTGATGATTCTGGCACTTCTGGTTAAGATGGAAATGTGAAGACATGCCATGCCCAAAGGACATAACTTTGTCCTCCCTCAATGGCTAGTGTCAGCTCGCTGCTGTCCAGATCTTTATACATTTTATCTGCACAGTGACCATATTCCAGAAAGATGCACGGCCTGGGTTAAAGCTGGACCCAAAGAGTAAACCTTGTCACATCCATATAAATCAGTACAGACTAGGAAGAGCAAACCCATGTCTGCTTAAAAATACATTCTGCAAATTCAATATAAGGTACCCAGAGAGAAAATGCACACAGAACTTAAATTAACTGAGCTGCAGTAAGGAACTTTCACCAGCTTAAAATTAAGCAGGTAAAACTGAGTTCCTCTGGAGTCTGTACCAAAACCCTTTCTTGCTGAGGATGGATCAGTTTAGTTTCAAATGCAGCTGATGGAAATAGCAATAATCCATTCAGCTCATTAAAACAATGGCCAGACATGTTACCCAGTCTGTGAAAGTCCAAACAGGATGGCATGGTTCACAGCCTGAAGCTCTGGCAAGACAAATTTAATTCTCCATCCTGGTGATCCAAAGGACCCGTGCAAGAGAGTAATTACAGATGGTGAAAAATTGCTTTCCTTATTTAATCTAGAATTAGTTCCGCAGTTTGCTGTGTGTTACAGGAAGGTATAAGGGACTGAACCTTACTGGGTTTGCAGTCTCGGGTCTCTCAGAAGCGCTGGGTTGTGCTTTGAGCTGCAGCACATCCCTGAGCTGCCTGTGCCCTCTGCTGTCGGGAAGCGGCCGCTGGCGCCGCGGGCCCGCCCTCGGGAATCGCTCTTTGGAAGGGCTGGGAAATTACTCCTGCCCTCTGCGGCCACACTCGAGCTGTGTGCAGCTCTGGGAATCGCTCTTTGGAAGGGCTGGGCAGTGGCTCCTGCCCTGTGATGCCACACTCGAGCTGTGTGCAGCTCTGGGACCCTCAGTGCCCGGACACCGAGGGGCTGGCGGGGTGCAGAGCAGGCAGTGAACTGGGGAAGGGGCTGGGCACCATGGCAGTGCTGAGGGACTGGCGGTGTTTAGCCTGGAAACAAAGAGGTTCAGGGGCCCTGCTGCCCTCCACAGCTCCCTGACAGGAGCGGGGTCGGGCTCTGCTCACAGGCTACAGTGACAGGACAAGGACACATGGCCTCAAGCTGCGCCAGGGGAGGTTTAGGTTGGCTATCAGGAGGAATTTCTTCACAAATTGTGATTAAACATTGGAATGAACTGCCCGGAGAGGTGGCGGAGTCACCATCCCTGGAGATGTTTAAGGAAAAGCTGGACATGGCACTCACTGCCACGGTGTAGTCGACATAGTGATTTCAGTCATAGGTTGGACTCAATGATCTCAGAGATCTTTTCCAACCTAACTGGTTCTTCCATTCTGTGTCTTTCTCCCGTTGAACACTTGTAACAATGGGTGGAGCACCAGGGGTACACGGGTGTTGTGAGGGCGGGGCGGTCTGTGTGGGACATGGCGAGATCCTCCTCAGGGAAACCCGGGCCGGGCCCCGCTGAGACGGCTGAGCCGCGGGGCCGGGAGCGGGACCGGGGCAGGGATCGGAGCAGGGAGCAGAGTAGGGACCGGGAGAGGAGCAGGGATCGGGACCGGGAGCAGAGCAGAGACCGGGAGAGGGGCAGGGACCGGAGCAGGGACCGGAGCCGCGTCCCGCACGGCACTGCCTCCGCCGGGCCCCCAGAGGGCGCTGCCCGGATCCCGTGAGGCCCCGCGGGGCGGTCCCGGAGGTTCCGGCGGTCCGGACGCGGCCTCCCCACGTGTGCCGGGAGCGCGGCGTTTCCTCTGCCGCGATGTCGGTGCCGGCTGCTGCCAGCAACCTGCCCATGCGGCTGCTCCGCAGGAAGATCCACAAACGCAACCTGAAGCTGCGGCAGCGCAACCTGAAGCTGCAGGCGGCCCAGGGGGCAGGTACGCGCGGGCGGCGCCGCGGAGCCTCTCCCCGGCTGAGCGCCGGCCGAGCCGTGACTAACTTTGTGCTCTGTCCCCTCTCTGTCCCCCTTCTGTGTCTGTCTCCGCCGTGCAGCGCTCTCACCGAGCGAGGCGGCTTCTCAGGGACCCCCGGAGGAGGAGGAGGAGGCGGAGGCGGCGGTGCCCGAGGTGGGAGCAGCGGCCGAGGAGGGCGCGGAGCCTGCGGACGCAGCCGGACCCCGCAGCGAGGAAAAGAAGAAAAAGAAGAAAAAAAAGAGAAAAGCGGTGGCCAATGGAGGAGATGGTGCGTGTTATTAGCAATGACAGCCCGTCTCCCAGGGCTGAGTTAGTCTGGGGAGCCCCACAAGCGCCTCCTTAGTGTTCCCACCGCGTCGGGAAAGTTTGAAATGCCATGGGCCGGTCAGTGGGCGTTTTAAAGTACTTGAGGTTCTAAAGCCTTATCCTTTTCATTCCAGCTGCGATATTTGAATTAGCAATTCATACTAGCAGGCAATTTATTTGTTCCGTAGGATTCTGCTTTGTAATGTTGATTGGATGTTTTGCTTTATTGTCATTTAAATCCATGCCCTTGTTTCAGGGCTCTGGTAGGTGGGTGCTCTCTGTACTTGACTGTGTAGCCAATACGGCTTTTTAGCAATATGCCCAGCCTTTGGAACTGAAGTGTACTGTAAAACCACCAAAAAAGCACAAATATTGCTAGGTTTGCATATGTTTTAATATGCATAGATTTATAGATACACATTGACACACATGAGGAATAGAAGCTTCCAAAGTGTATTTGATTTTTGGGACATGCATCATGGTTATTCCTGGTTGCTGCTTTCGTCTCTGAAGATTCAGGTACTCACATATCCTGAGCACAAACGCATGGGAAGTTTCATGTCTGCATTGCAGATGGGAAAGAATTTTATAATTGGTTTAAGGACAGCTTATCTTGCTTCCACACAAGATGTCATATGATACACATCCAACTACAGTGTTTCACTATGTAAAGTGGGCTGTGTGGAAGGAACACGGGCATTTTTTGCTCTGTGCCTTAAAAGATTTTGCAGAAACCTTGTGTCTCCTCCAGCTTCCTTCCACCCTATGGGAAATCATGATCTTTGGTTTACAGACTAAAGGAAATTCAGTCTGTAGTACAACTTTTCATTATAACCATGGCCTTTCTAACTTGACTTGTCTTCTGTAAAATAACACTCCAGATACAGAAATCAAAAAAGCAAAAACTGAAGAAGATGAATCTGCAGAGGTGGAAGATGGAGATAAGCAGGACTCTGGAGAGAAAGAAGTGGAAGAGGAGGAGGAGGAGGAGGATGAAATACCCAGTTTGCCACTAGGTCTAACAGGTATTTTGTATTCTCTTTTTCATGCATGGGCAAAGTCCCAAGGTCTAACACTTTCCTTCCAGAGCAAGTTGTGGTTTTCAAGCGATCTTTGCGAGTCAGGTGTTTCGATACATGATGTGACCCTGGCAGCTGTACAGCTCCTGTTCTTGGAAATTTGCATTATGTACACACCTCTTAGTCCTACAATTACTAGTGAAAGGGTTTTTTAAACCTACATACACACATCTGTAAAGGAAGAAGTCCATGAAGAGCCAGCTGCAGGTGTAGAACTAGTAAATCTGACAGGAGAAGCAGTGCATTCATCTTCATTCTTATTGACTCTGTAGTTTTCTTATAAACCCATTAATACAGAGTATTTTTCTAATGTCTTTGGATTTTGTGGAAGAATGCAATAAAAAGAAGTCCTTTGATTTTTTTTTTTTTTAATTGGTCAATTTGAACTGGTTAATCTCAGATGGAGAGGAAATAGAAGAAATAAGTTTAACTATTTTTCATTTTGCCCCTCATTTCAGGTGCTTTTGAAGACAATTCCTTTGCTTCCCTGGCTGGCTCTGTCAGTGAGAATACATTGAAAGGCATAAACGACATGGGATTTACACACATGACTGAAATTCAACATAAAAGTATTAAGCCTCTTCTGGAAGGCAGGTAAGAAACAGGGCTTTTTTAATGGCCCCAGATGTTTTGTAAATTTTGCTGTCAAGCTGCATACATGAATCATAAAATCAAGAAATCAAATAATGGAATTTCTAAGGTTAGAAAAGACCTCCAGCCTTTCACTGACCAGTTACTGTGACCTGCCTCTGCCAGCAAGCTCCTAGTACCAACTCCACTCGTTTTCTTTAAGCCATGTTAGTTTTTTACATTGTCAGCATGGGTCAGAGTGAGATTGTTCTTTTAGTATGGTCAACTAACCTCTTTTTTCTAACATTGCTGCTTACAGGGATATTTTAGCAGCTGCAAAAACAGGCAGTGGAAAAACACTTGCGTTTCTCATTCCTGCAGTAGAGCTCATCTACAAGCTGAAATTCATGCCTAGGAATGGTAAGGCTTTTCATTTCACTGCTCAGTTTTATTGTAAAGCAGCCATTCAGGGGGTTGGATGAGTTGTAACTGACTCCTGTCTGTCTGATGTCTTTTTTAGGAACGGGTGTTATTATTCTTTCTCCTACTCGAGAGCTGGCTATGCAAACCTACGGTGTTCTTAAAGAACTTATGAATCATCATGTTCACACCTATGGTCTGATAATGGGGGGCAGTAACAGATCAGCAGAAGCACAGAAGCTTGGAAATGGAATCAACATCATTGTAGCAACACCAGGAAGACTGCTGGATCATATGCAGGTAGATGCAATATTGATGTCTAATCTGATTATTAAAACATAATCAGCTGCTTTCTCTGTCTGACTGTGAGTTTGTTAATCTTCTAGAACACTCCAGGCTTCATGTACAAGAACTTGCAGTGTTTGGTAATTGATGAGGCAGATCGAATCTTGGAGGTTGGATTTGAAGAAGAAATGAAACAGATCATAAAACTTTTACCAAGTAAGAAAAAAAAAAGAAAACTCTCTTTCCTGGAAATCACTTGACTAACATTATGTCTTCTTACTGGGTCGATTATCATAAGAGAAGTCATTAATTTTTATTGTTCTGTATATTAATTTCATTGCGGTTTTTTTACTCTGCCCTTTTTTTCTGCTAGCCAGTATATACTACTTGTTCAACATCTTTTATCTGAAGAACAGAGTTTTCAGATCCTCTTCAGAGATATAATTCTGTTTATATAAAATCCTTTTAGTCTCCATTTTCTCATTCATGTTCCTCTGTTTATTTCCTGCAATTAATTTATTTCCTAATAAGGTTTAAATGCAAGGAAAAAGTCTTCTGACTGGCAGTTCAGTCTTTTTTGATACCTCCAAGAACAGTATCTTGAAGACATTTAAGTATTTACCTTAGATTTTTCTTTTCCTAATTTTTCATTTAGCTGTTCCTTGTAATTGATGTATTAAACACAATTGAATTTTTTTAAACAAATATATTGTAGCATTCATGGAAATAAATTTAGAATTAGAAGATTGATCTCTGTTTAAGTTGTTGTTTTGTGTCTAAATTGGATTGCAAATATTATTAACATTTTTACAGAGAGCACTGTGTTTTGATAGCAGTTAGGATTTTGGGGATGAGGATAGCTGAAATAAACATGGTGTACACCCCATAATACAGCTACACCTCTTTGTTTTATCAGTAGCAGTATGTTTGAATTAGAATTTAATTGTAAGATTTGCCCAGGGAGCTCTGCAGTTAGAGATTTTATGGGCTTGCTATTTGAATTATTTTTTAAAAAGGAAGGCTATCTTTCAAATATTTTCCAGAGCGCAGGCAGACGATGCTTTTCTCTGCCACACAAACCAGAAAGGTTGAAGATCTGGCAAAGATCTCTCTGAAGAAAGAGCCACTGTATGTTGGGGTTGATGATCACAAGGAGACAGCAACAGTGGATGGTCTGGAACAGGTAAGACAAACATTAGTGGGAGGGTTGAGATCTCTGGGCACACCAAGCCCTGGGGTTTTTTTACTTGGGATGCTTCAGATATTTTTCACTGTTTAACTATTTGATGGGGTTTTTTTCACAAAGTAACGCTTCCCTGATGTAACTGTGTTACTAAAACACAAGTTCGCTCCTTATTTAACAATGTTTAAAATTTTTTGCAGGGTTATGTTGTGTGTCCATCTGAAAAAAGATTCCTTTTACTCTTCACATTCCTCAAGAAGAACCGGAAGAAGAAACTGATGGTATTTTTTTCTTCATGTATGTCAGTGAAGTACCACTATGAGTTACTCAACTACATTGATCTGCCTGTTTTGGCCATTCATGTAAGTATCTTATTCATTCATGTATTTTGATTTATTCTGATAACACCTGTAAGCTGTTACTGACTTTACATTTGCCTGGTTTGTGCAGTTTCTAATAAACAGGCAACCTGCTCACAAAACTGATGGCCTTGATTAGTCTGTAGAAGGAGATAAAGCCAAGATTATGTAATAACACTTCAGTAGTCAGACTTGCTATTTTGAACCACTGCTGAACACTGATATTACTTCATGCTCTCTGTGTAGCAACATTTCTGTTTTCTTCCAAGAAGTTGCCTTTCACAAGCACTAAAATTCAATAAGTGGAGTAAATTTCTTGTCAGACAAATCCAGAGTCTGATGCCTGAAGTGTTTGATGCTTTTCCTAAAGCCAGGGTGATATTTGGATTTACTATGCCAATTCTTACCATTTGGATGAGTATTGTAGATTTATTGTCAAAACCACAAAATGTACAGTTTAGAACAAAGAATTGACTGAAAGTCTATGAGCAGTTACAACTAAAGGATAGAAATGTCCTTTTTCACTTTATTTTGGGGGGGGAAATTTCTTGCTATTCTTTGTTAGAACTGTGACAAATACCAGTATTGTTTGCTTGTTGTTTGCTTTTTTAACCTGTAATCTGTCTAACATATTGCTAGACTTGCAAATGTCTTTTTTCTGAAGTAGAAACATGCATGTCATGCTCATAAGAATAATGTTTATGTAGTTTTTAATGGTTTGGGTGATAGATACATTCTAACCACTTCTTGTAACCCTGTGTCATTTATTTTTTTCTTTGTTTCTTCACTGCAAAATGGTCCTGCTTGGTCTGTACAAGACCATGATTTGGAAGGATGTCTCATTATATTTTTAGTTGCTATTTCATCCCCAGTGTGTTTGTTTCTTTTTAGGGCAAGCAGAAACAGACCAAACGTACTACAACATTTTTCCAGTTCTGTAATGCGGAGTCTGGAATACTGCTGTGCACTGATGTGGCTGCCAGAGGACTGGACATTCCTGAGGTTGACTGGATTGTCCAATATGACCCTCCAGATGATCCAAAGGTAAATAAAGGAAATAAGTGACACAGCAAGGAATCCTATACTGAGTACAAACTTAGTTGCAGAGAAGAGCTGAAACTGCTGCTTGACAGAGGGCAGGATTCAGCCATGGTCATATCCAGCTGCTGGTTTTTTTCACTGCTCTTCACCAGCTCCTAAGAAATGCTGCTCCTAGCCAAGAGCATTGTTGCCTTCTTATGAACTGCATTTTAAAATATTGTTTGTGCTGTGAAATTAAAATCTAATCAGCTAAACAACTAAACACTTCTCAGAGGAGCGTGAGTTTACGAGTGCATCCCTGAGCTTTTCCAGCTGAAATTTGCTTTTTGTTTAAAGATAATATTCTTACTTGCAAAAAGTCTACTGTAAACAAGGGAAATCCAATAACTTCCAAAATCAAGGTTTAATTTTCAGTTACTGCAGACTAGGATTTTTTCATTTCAGTAAAAGTTACAATGCTTTAGTCAGGCTCTGTCTGCCTGATGTGCTTTGCACCTTCAGCACTTGTTTTCCCTTATCCCTGTGTCAGTGCAAAGAAAAGGTCTTACCAAATAGTGAATGATGCATCACATTATATTGAGGTTAACTTTGGTGTATGTTTTGTTGGTTATTAAGACTGCCTGACCTTGTTGCTTGCTGTTCTTTCCAAAAGGAATATATCCATCGTGTTGGCAGGACTGCCAGAGGAATAAACGGCAGAGGACACGCTCTGCTCATCTTACGACCGGAAGAACTGGGCTTCCTTCGTTATCTGAAACAAGCCAGGGTAAACTTCTGTCACACTTGGGGTTTTTTTTTACTGTACATCCAGTTTTTAAAGGCAAAACGTGTTGGTTTGGTCCGTTTTTTCAAAGATGAGTTTCATTTTGTTTCATTCTAAAAGAAGCAGAGTCTTCTTCTAAAGCAAATCATTTTAATGGAACTGCAGAGTTTCTTGGTTGCTCTCCTTATGGGCTTGTTTTGTGACTTTTTAACTAAAGTGATTTAACTTCTCAAGCAAAAGTGGTAAAAAATGGTGTCGTACTGAGTGTCTCTATTACTCTGCCTTAAAGGAAGTGATAATACTGTCATATTGATGTAAAGGCACTTTACAGATACAGCTGTGGTATTAAAAAAAATCATTATGTAGCAGGTTGTTTTCTCTTTGTCCTTGGTCTTAAACGTACTCTCTACATTTACACAGTGTAAATAATTTTGATACTTCATTTCTTCTTTTGTTTTTAAGGTGCCACTAAGTGAATTTGAATTTTCTTGGTCAAAAATCTCAGACATCCAGTCTCAGGTATGACATGTTTTTGTACTTCAGCTACTTTAAATATCTTTATTATAATTTGCATGGAGAATATTGCAATCTATAATGACTGCAGCTCAAAAATATGTGTGCTTGCTCAGGAATATTAGTATATAAGCCCATGTGTATTTTTAATTAGCTGATGTTAATAAAGCCCAGCATCAGCTAAACTTCTTTTGTGCTCCTGTGCTATAAAAATTGCCAAGCAGCACAAAGTTGAGTGCAATAGCATAGATAATTCTGAAGATGTGAATTTCTACTGCTGATTATTTCTGTAATATTTTGATAAGAGTTCTGTAAAGTTTCTTTACAGTAACTTGAATTTAAAATAGCAAGTACAGGAAGCAGTGAAGACAGTCCTTAGAGACAGAGGTTCCTAATTAAGCATAATCAGGAAGAAATGACGCCTAATGTAGCTTATTTTTAGAATGCTGAATTAATGTACATTAAACATCAAATGAAACACTGGGTTCTAATGAGTTTTGGGAGCATAGCCCACATCAAATAAAATGTCTTAGTCTATCCTGGTGTATCTGCATTTTTGGTTTAGAATTACTACTGCTGATTTCACAATGCATTGGCAACATAATAAATCAGACTGTGCATGGAATTGCATGGGATCACAGTTCAGATGTCAGGCTGGCAGTTCTCATACACATAGTTTCGTGGTGTGGCTGCAGGTGTATGGTCCTTGATTAACTTGCTTGGGACAGCCCTGTGTAATATTTCTGTAAATTTTCATATTGCTGAGGCTTTGTTTGTACTGTAACTCAGCTTCAGGCTTTTTTGTCCCTCTGCTTGCTTACAAAAGCATTTTTACACCTGCACTTTTTCATGGGGTTTTGCTGAAGTGAGGAGTGAATATCATTGCCACACACACAGTAAAAATGAATGAACATAACATACAGACTTTTAACAGCTATAATTGTTTATGTCTCCTATGGTTTTCTTTTCCCCTCACCAGCTGGAGAAGCTGATAGAGAAGAACTACTTCCTTCACAAGTCAGCCCAGGAGGCTTACAAGGCTTACATCAGAGCTTACGACTCCCATTCTTTGAAGCAGATCTATGATGTCAATAATTTGGATCTTCCCAAAGTCAGCCTTTCATTTGGTTTTAAAGTTCCTCCGTTTGTTGACCTCAGTATCCTTTTACTGCAGTATTTCAAAGCTAAATTTCGGCATTATAAACGTTCAAACGTGCAACTTGCTGAATTCCTATGGTACCTCAGGTTCTGCTGTTTTGTTGTTGGGGTTGGAGTTTTTCTGCTAATAATCATAAAAATGCTCCAACAGTACTTTATCAAAGGAAATGTAAATATTGCAAATAAGATAATTGCAAAAATGCCTACAGACATCTCTTTTAGCACATGTCCATGCTGTACGGGCTTCAGTTGCTGTCAGGCAGATTCTGGAATACACCCATGTTCCAAAGTATTGTTCTCCTCCATGCAAAATTATTTTCATTGAACTGTACTCGCTTAAGTTTCATAGTCATAGAATATTGTCATAGAGGGGTAAGAGCAGGAACTAGAAGACTGTATCTAATTACTGTCAGACCTGACAGTGGATGGAATTTGAAGCAGGAGTACATTGGACAGTTTAATTGGAAAGCTGGAGGAGTATTTAGAACCACAGGCACAAAGTTCTGGGTTTCTCTGTAATTAGGCAGCTCGGCTTTTTGTGTAATTATTTTTTCTCACATCAGTAACCCTTAGTAAACCCAAAATGCAATATTTCAAATTACTCCTTTTTAAGTTCCTTAACCAATAAAATTTCAGATGTGAACAGCAACCATGGCAGAAGACTACAAAAAAGAGGTGGAGGTGGGGGATTTGGCTACCAGAAATCAAAGAATGTCCACAAAGCAAAAATCTTCAAACACATCAGCAAGAAATCTGACAATCGACAGTTTTCTCGTTAATTGTGGTCATTAAAATGCCTCGGGGCCTTGGAGTAGCCTACCTTGATCAAACCCATCTGGCAGTTACTTCCATTATAAACGGCTTCTTTCCCATTTTTAGCTCTCTTTAAGGATTTTTTTTTTCTTTTCTGAGAACATCTTTCATTTTTCACTTCAGGAAGACTCTTCAGAGCTGAGGCTAAAGGAGAATATGGCCAGTGAATGTTTCCATGCTGGTTGTAAGGAAGAAGATCATTTAAATTACCTTAAGTCAATTCTGCAGAGATTTTTATTAAAGAAAGGAAGAATACTTTTAGAGGTTTTGTAGAAGAATTTGCTTTTACCCATTTTTCTATGCATACCTCTGTGAATTGTTAGAGTGGACAACCTAAGGACGTTGTGAGGTAAAAAGGTTTTGCTCACATTAATTATTGCAAGGGATTTTAATACAGCAGAACTCAGCTTTGGCCATCAAATATGCTGATGAAGGAAGATTACTTTAGAACTGAACCATGGATGAATAACTAAGGCTGTATGAGCTTGTGGATAATTTCAGACATGGTATCTGTATAGTAAGTACAGTATCCAAAATAAAACAAATCTCTTGCATCGATTCTGGGATGTGATTAATGCTGGTTTGATGATATAATGATAACACTATAGTGAAATCTTTGTTTTTCCTTCATGTTCAGTTTAAATCTGAATTTATTAATCTGGTGGCATCTAGTGTACTCTGCAAAGAATTAAGGAAAGCAGATTACATAAATTAAAGCCCTCAACCCAGGTAGTGTTTTTTAAGATGTTTCTTAACTTTGATGCAGTGAGAAGTTCTGCAGTCGTATTGTAAATTACAAAAGTGAATTGCTTTCAGGTCATAGTACATCAGATCAGTGATGAATAAAGAGATACTGCCCCAGGACTGGGGGGGTGGAGAGACTCAAGTGAAACAGTGAAATGGGGTGTAAATGTACTGGAAGTAAATAACTGCTCTTACGACGCTACAGCAGTGGTGGGAAGTGTTTAAAGTGTGTTCATGTGTTAAGGAAAGACTTAAGTGTCACAAAATGCAGAAATATGGGCCAAGTGCCATTACAGTAAACCAACTTTTAGTTTACATTTAAAATGTAACCAGGAGCAGTACAAATAGAAAAGCATAAGCAGTTATTCCAATATAAATTGGACCGTTACTGTTTAGGTCTTCTGAGGTAGCATGTCAGATTTAAAACTGATACATGCATTGAAGTATTTTTTTAAAAATTAGTGGACTTTCTTTACATCTTTGGGGAAAGCAGATGGGGAGAAATAACAGGACAATTCTATTTCTAGTGTTTCTGCCATTCAGAACTGAGCATTGTCTGGTTTTCCTTCTTATGAAATGGCTGACTTTAGACCCTAATGGGCTTCAAGATTTTTAATATCAAAATAATTTTGTTACTAGAATTTGAATGTCTTGTGCTTCCAAGCTTGCAATGAAATAGCAAAATCTCTGAAGTGTAAGCAGTGCTAAGTTATGATGCCTGTCTCATTGAGTTCTAATCTTTGTTTCTGGGTATTCTTAAATTTTAAATAATAGATGTCAAAGTAATTTTCATGTCTTTATTAATAGCACATCTTAGGAGTTCTCTCTGAGATCTACATCATCATACAGTTTAAGGCTTCTGTTTATACCTGCCAGCTGTGCCGTTACTGTATGGGAATTAACTTCCATTAAAGCAAAAGAAACGCTGAGGGACCCATTAGACAAACTGCAAAATTAATTACTGGGAAAGAGATGTAAGCAAAGCTGCAGTAAGCCACTGTGAAGATCGGAGTGTGGTTATGGGGACACAGGCAGTGGCTGCAGTAGTGTAGAGAAGAGTTGGGATGTGAATCAGTGACCACCAGTCTGACCATATGCTCATGGCCAGAACCAGTTGGGCTTGAAAGTGCATCAGAATTCCTGCCACTTCTGAAGTCTGATACGTGGAGAACTGACAAAGAGCCTGCACAACTCCTCCCTGTGATACTTGGGTTGTATTTTCCTAGTTTTCTAATACAAAGAAAACTTGGAAACAAACTTCTGGAGGAGAGGTAAAGGCCGGATGGTATTGCTCTAGAGTAATAAGTAGTAGCTTACACTGAAGAAAAAATGTTAACACTGTTACTTAAACATAGATGTGTAATGACTCCCTCTTGCCTGTAATAGCTACAAAGTCAGTTAATACCCTGATTTAAGCAGAAGAGAAATTCATGAGCTGAGACTAAGTGGGAATTAAAAGCTTGCTGTCTTGTACACATGCAAGTACCTTTTGCTTCATTTATGAAATAGTGAATGACAAATAGCTTCTGATGAAATATCTGTGTATTGGGCAGCATCTATTCCACCATCGTATTGCAAGAAGTGCAAAAGATTGTCAGAGTGGAAATCTAAGGTTTCCTTTGCAGCTTGCCCAGTTATCAATCTTGTGAGCATTAATAGACCTCAGCCATCAGGCTGCTCTCAAGGCTTGTCTCATAACAGTGACCAATCGCTTGGGGACTCATACCGTGTGCCTTGAGAAATTGCTTTCTTCCTCTGAGAACCTTGACAAAGAAATTGGACTCTTTAAACCACTTAAGGGGATGATCAAAACTGTCCTGCTTGAACTGGGAGATATTTTTGACAGTTCTTGGAACAGGCCCATAAAGGAGCACTCTGCCACTGAGTTACTGCTCATAATTGTGAAAAATCCTGTCAGGATCCGAGTTTGCTGTGCCATGAAGCTGCCAAGTTACAGACAAGCACAGCACTGGTCAGAAAGTGTTACCATCAAATTTTTCAGGGTGAATGTCACAGGTAGAAGGCACCTTGATTGACACTGTAGAGCAAGAATAGTTGAGAACTGGGTAAGATATTATCTACTGAGGTCTGCTGTAAATAAGAAGTATGTTTATATTTTGGCAGTAATCAGCCTTTCTGTTTGATGTATGACTTGATGACTCAGTTTAAGTAAGCTACCAAAGCTCTGATGTTTTGCTTTCAAGCCAGTGACTTGAGGCTCAGAGAAAGCAACTCAGAGGAAGGGAAAAAAGGGCTATGTGATTTTAAAAAGTAATATTTTAGTAGAGATCCCACTGAGAAGGAAAACAGGACACTGCAGAGGTCTGTGTCTCTTGGTTTTAGTTCCACCACTGCCCTGCTTAGGAGATCATTGTCCTTCAAGTGCCCAAAACTTAGAAGGGATTTTACAGAGCCCTGAAAAGAGTCAGAAAAGAGACAGATATTAGGCCTTAAAGGTGGGTTGGTTGTTGGGTTTGGGTTTTTTTTCCAAATGAAAGTAGTGCTGAAAGAAGCCTGTAATCAAGGGGCTAAGCTTCCAGAATTAAATCTGTCACTGCTCCTGCCTTTTGCTCTATTAGCTTGTTTTTCTCGGGATTTTAGCTGACAGGAGAATTCATGCAACACTTTCTGAGACTTTTGTTTGTCTGATGCTTTTAGATTTATAGATGTTGAGCCCTGACAATAAGAATCCAGCCTCTTGAACTGGAATGTTCTTAGTGCTAAAAAATCTGCTGGCTTGCATCAAAGTCATAAATACCGTGATGCTGCTTCTGTCAAATCTTTATTGCACAGCCACGTGGGGAAGAGATTACTTTTTTTTTTTTTCCCCTCTTAGCTACCACAATAAACTTTTGATATGGAGTTGTGAGGAGAGGTAGAGGAAAGATGCCATTAGAAGAAGGGAAGACAAATGGAAGATGGGGGTCCTGTCTAGAAACACATTCACTTTGCTATATCGGTGTCATCCAACTTAAGAACTGCATTCACTTTTCAAAAAAATCCCCAAACCTTAGCATACTCTTCAGAGCAGTCCATCTTCCCAGACACTTTTGTAAGCTGCAACACTGAAAAACGTAACCATCTACTATTTTTACCCAGTTGGTCAGAATTTAAAGAGGTAAAAAAAAAAAAAAAAAAAGGAAAATTGTAGGCTCTGCAAAATCTCGTGTAACAGTTACAAAACTTCCAAACTCTCTTTTCTATTCTGGCTCTCAGCTGAAGATGTTGAGACACCCAGGGCTTTCTGGGCTCCTCTGGTTGCAATCACCTGTGAATGTTTTTATTATTAATACAATGAACACCAGCTGGCATCTAGATCCTCTATCACATTTTCAGTTGTAAAATTATGGAACCAGCTGTCAAAGGACTTCGGAAGGTTTGTTTTCTGTCTTGAGCTGAAATTTTCTATACATTTCTCAAATTAATTGCAGGATTTTTATAACTAACTTCTTAAAAATATGCTTTAGAAAGTAAACTGAATTTCTATTAAAGAAGATGGAATAAAACTGCATCTCCTAGAAGCTTTCGTAACACTTTTGAATCTAAAACAAAAAATGGGAAATAAGTAAAGAGTCATGTTCAGTGTAGTCCCTTTATAGTGGTCTAAAAATAATCTGCCTCTACTGGATAAAAACAAACTTCTGGAAAATGTAACATTAAATTTTATATATTTGCTATAAAAATAGAGCATCATTTCACAAAATGGGTTGGAGTTCTGTTCTGTCTGGTTGAATCATCACCCTCCAGAGCTGTTCCTAAGCTGTGTGCTGCCCTTGGAAATGCTTGGAAATGACGCTGTAACAGAGCTGGCCTGGGCAACTGCTCCCTGGGGAGCACAGACACTTCCTCAGCAAAGGGGAGCTTGGACACGAATTACAAGGATGCAGGAAGTTAAGAACTTGCAGACTGACAGAAAGAAATATTATTACAAGACTGAGTCTGAAAAGATTCAGTTAAAGAGGGTTCTGAAGTGATGTTTGGTAAAGTGATGGAAATATGTTTTGCAATTCCTCACCTCTGCCACAAGTCCATTTCTCATCAATTCTCAGGTCAACATGGAAAAGTGAGAACAGATGCAAAGATGTAAAGTATTTAGACTTACAAGAGATTGCTATTTTCCAACCTTTTGTGTTTTGCATCCCTCGGACTTCTCAAAAGGGCCACAAAGCACCAAACATCAGATGGAAAGATAACAAGATGACATTCCCTTGTGCTCACTGTTAATTCCATTGTCTCTCCAAGCCCTTGGTCACATATTTGATTGCTTATTTCAAGAGCAATGACCTGGCTGGGGCTGTGAGGAGAAGAGGGTGTCCCGTAGGAGCAGGGGGTGTCTGTCACCACCTGGCTCTGTGGGGACACAGACCATTGCTGTCTGCTCGGCCTGGAGAGGCCACATCTGAGCATTGCGTCCAAATCTGGGCTCCTCTGCACAGGAAAGGCAAGGAGCTACTGCAGAGGGTCCAGCAGAGGCCACAAGGGTGGTGATGGGTGTCTGGAGCATCTCTTACCAGGAGAGACTGTGGGAGCTGCGCCTGTTCAGGCCAGGAGAGGAGGAGTGAGGGGGAATCTCATTAATGCACATTAGGATCTCAAAGGTGGGTGCCATGAGGACAGTGCCGGACTGCTTTCAGTGATGCCCAGCGACAGGACATAAACTAAAACACAAGTTTAACCACAACATGAGGAAGAACTTTGTTATACTGAGGGTGGCAGCACGCTAAAAGCTGCTGAGGGAGGTGTGGAGTCTCCCTCTCCGGAGCCATTCCAAACTCACCTGGACGCGTTCCTGTGACACCTGCCAGAGGCAGGGCAGGGCGGTGGAACGGGGTGATCTCCAGAGGTGCCTTCCAGCCGCCGCGGTTCAGCGCTTCTGCCGCTCCCCTCAGGCCCGCGGCCGCACCGGGGAGGCGGCGCCTCCCGCCGCCCCTCAGGGACCGGCCGCGCCTCCCGCCGCCCCTCAGGGACCGGCCGCGCCTCCCGCCGCCCCTCAGGGACCGGCCGCGCCTCCCGCCGCCCCTCGCGGACCGGCCGCGCCTCCCGCCGCCCCTC
>PYHW01010821.1:735446-781927 GCA_013186435.1 Turdus rufiventris | reverse complement strand
GGACCGGCCGCGCCTCCCGCCGCCCCTCAGGGACCGGCCGCGCCTCCCGCCGCCCCTCGCGGACCGGCCGCGCCGCCGCCGCCGAGGCGGCCGATGGGGCGGGGCGGCAGCGCCGGTGCCGCCCGCCCGCCCTCGCTGCCCGTGCCGGAGCTTTGCTGTGGTCCTGCCGCGCCTCCCTCCCTTCTCCAGCCCGCGTCCCTTCTGCAGCCGCCCGGGATGGGCGTGCGGAGCGGCGGGCGCGGGCGGGAGCCGCAGCGGCACATGGCGGGCGGCCGCTGAGCGGGGGCGCGTCCCGGTGTGGGGCTGCCGCTCGCCGGCAGCGGGGCTGGGACGGTGGGAGCGGGCAGCGCTGAGAGGTGCGGGCATGGCGGAGAGCCTGAGCCCCTGCTCACCGCGGGGCCAGTGCCAGCCCGGCATGGGTGCCAACACCTCGTCCGCCAGCATGGATACCAACGCCTCCTCCTCGGTGGTGGGCGGCAGCGCCTGGAGGGGCCGGGAGCCCTTCTCCATCTTCACCGTCCTCATCCTCACCCTGCTGGTGCTCCTGACCGTGGCCACCTTCCTCTGGAACCTGCTGGTGCTGGCCACCATCCTGCGAGTGAAGGCCTTCCACCGGGTGCCCCACAACCTGGTGGCCTCCACGGCGGTGTCGGACGTGCTGGTGGCGGCCCTGGTGATGCCGCTGAGCCTGGTGAAGGAGCTGTCGGCCGGGCGGCGGTGGCGGCTGGGCCGGGAGCTGTGCCTCGTATGGGTGTGCTTCGACGTGCTGTGCTGCACGGCCAGCATCTGGAACGTGACGGCCATCGCCCTGGACCGCTACTGGTCCATCACCCGGCAGCTGCAGTACACGCTGCTCGCCCGCCGCCGCATCTCCAATGTCATGATCGCTCTCACCTGGCTGCTCTCCGCCGCTATTTCCCTCGCCCCGCTGCTGGGCTGGGGCGAGACCTACAGCCCCGAGCAGGAGCGCTGCCAGCTCAGCCAGGAGCCGTCCTACACCATCGTCTCCACGGGCGGGGCGTTCTACCTGCCCCTCTGCGTGGTGCTCTTCGTCTACTGGAAGATCTACAAGGCCTCCAAGTTCCACATGGGGGGCCGTAGGAGGAACGCCGTGGTGCCCCTGCCCGAGGCTGCCCAGGTAAGGCTGGGCAAGGGGAGGGAGCCCCTGCTGCTCCCCCAGCTCCCACCTCTCCCCTGCCATGGTGGGTTCAGCTGCGAGGCGTCCTGGGGCTCCCGTGTGCGTTTAACTTGGTCACAGACTGGACGTGAGCAGTAACTAGCCAGTCAAAAAGTGCAGCTCCTGGAGAACAGCTTTATTCTCAAGTTTTCCTTGTGTGTTATAAGAGTACAGGTGCATTCACTGCCACTCAGGGAGACATTTAAAAATTGTCTCCTTGTTCTGAATTTGCCATTCCTTGGGTTGTTTTTTTGGTTTTTTTTATTTTGTTTTGTTTTTGTTTTTCCTCTTTATGTCTTTTATAGCGTTGGTATGGTAAAAAAGGGACATAAACACATCTCCAGGTCCTGTAGCTAGATAAATGCACATTTAACTACCAGCACAGACTTTGTATGTCTGAATGGATTTTTGGGAAGAAAATTACACACTCAACAAAGATACATAGATAGATATAGATAGATAGACAGATAGATGTGCATAGATAGATGGATGGATGTGCTTGGGCTACTTAATCCTGAATGCTGCTCATTGCGTACATTGAAGCAATGAGCAGTCGTTTCTGGTTTAAAATTACCTGCTGGCTTCAAATTAATGTTTTCCTTATCCCAAAGATTGTCTGTAATCCTGCAGTGCCCTCACCATTTGGGAGGTGTTGTTCATTTTGGGGATACACATTGCTGACAGGAGAGCAGTGTCCCTTCAGAGGGCTTGGGGTTGGCTCCTTGTGCTCCATAAATCAGGCTCTCTGCTTGATGCTGCTCTCTTCCATTCCATGTCTCCACCGTGCTTGCCTGTGCTCTCTGTAAGCTTTCCCTGCTTTCTGTCACATACTCTTACTCTCACTCCTACCAGTCTTTATGTTTTTGTGACTGCATGTTGCACTTCCTAAGCCCAGTCCCTTCCCAGTAGCCAAAGATGAGCTGCGTATATGTTAGAGAACATTTCTGTTCCACTGGGGCTAATCCTGCGGAGCCTCATTCCCCTGCAAAATTCTATCTTTGATTTGGAGTCAAGGAAGCTCATTATTATGGTCGCAATAAGAGTCTGTAGGTTATGTCCCCAGATTCTTGCAAAAGATCACAGCAATGGCAATTATTACGTGTGATTAGACTCATAGATTTGGATCATAATGTCTTGAAGATGCTTTTAATATATATTGATTTATGAAGGTATCTTCTATGAAAAAACAAACATTTTTTTAGAAAAGTTGAGAACGTCTCTTCTAGTGGCATTTTTTTCCCTACGATCTTTAGCCCCAAGTTTGCACCAAATTTCTTTCAAATTGTTTTAAGTATGATGGAAGTATTGCTTGGAGTTAATGTAGGATCTCTTCAAGCACAAAAGCCAGCTGATTATTTGTAGTAGTTTTGCATGCTCTGTCTTTTACATACACACATACCCATACAGGATTAGTTGTTTGGAATCTAAAATTCCGGGAAGTAAAATGAGATGAGGCATTGCTGCTGAAGCCAGTGGAGAGACACATCACATGGCAGTAAAACTGCAAAACTCTGCAAGACAGAGTCTGGCTGCAAATTGTCATAGTTGTGTCTGCGAGAGCCCTGCGTGGGCCCAGCATGGCTGCCAGGTCAGTGCTTTGTGCTGATGCGAGGTCTGGGGGCTGGTTTAGGCTGCACTGACAAAAGGGCTCTGTCCTAGTGAGCCAAACATCCATTTTGGAGGGTTTATTGCAATACCAGCAAATGCTGAAGCTAGTAGGTCTTCTTTCTCATATTGGTGTGATTGACATATTGACTTCTCCTAACAGGGATTCTTGAATCTGCAGTTGGCAGTTGATGTGTAGTGACAACTTCCCCCGTTGTCCCAGCAGCCCCGTTTGCTGACTTAAAAAACTTCTGTGATTCAGATACAAACTTTACTCCTCACCAGAAGGAAGAGCTGATGCTGCACATGTGTACTTTAAATGAACTCATGGATCAAGCGAGCTGGCATTCAGGATGCATTTCTTGTTTTCTTTCTAAATTAAGATACTGAGATTTACTCACCAAGTGTTATCCTGATCCTTTTTAAGCTTGTGGTAGTAGGATCCATCACATCCACAGGAGAGTAGCAGTTTCCCAGTGAATTCTGGAGGGGAATCTTCACACACATCACTACTGTTCTTTGGCAAAACCCTGTTGTTTTTTAAACATGCAAACATATTGCCAAGCTTTGCTTCTCTGCATGCAGGGGTGACAGGCTGTCAGCATCAGCTCTGTCCTCCCTGATGGGGCAAGTTCTGTTCTGCTTCTTATGGTTTGTCCATAAAATCATTTTTACTTTCCCTTTCTTTCCTCCCTCCATTCTCAGAGAATGCTCACCTGTCATGCTCACCCTGGCAATATTTTCCTTCTGTCACTGTGACTCTGGATGTGAATTCCTCTCTGCATCTGTGTCAGTTCTCACTCCAGGTGCCCTGCACCAGTTGATCTGAGGAGTATTAACAGGGTTTTTTGGCGATGCCAAAGGCTGGCAGTGCTTCCCAGTCTGGAGGTGAGCAATACCAGCAGTGTTCCCTGCTGGGATGGATGTCTGTGTTGCACTCAGGAGTGAGCTGTCAGGTAGTGCTGGATTGGAACTGCACAGCAGGGCTGCAGTTTGTGACCTGAGGTACAACCAGCTAGTTAATTCTGGCAAGTCTAAGGACAGAAAAAATCTGAGTTCATAGCACTGAGAGGCCAGTTGGCATGCCCTGGAAAAACCAATGCACCAGTGAGGGTGGTACCTTGATGTTTGTGAGGCACCAAAATGGTGACACCGACCTTTGGAGGTTGCCACTATATATATGAGTATAAATGGTTTGGTTTTTTTCACAGAGAAAGGGGCATTTCTTTCAAACTGGGAGTTGGCATACATGCCTTATGTCCCTACACTTTTACAGAGCTGCAGCACAGAATAGGTACAAAATAACTATTCTGAGTCATCCTTTGGTTAAAACTTTACTTGTGTTTTTGAAAAATACTTTTCAAAACCTTTGAAAAAAATTGGGTGAGGGAGATGGACATGAAACATCTGAGATGGTTCAGGTGTTAATGAGAACTTGGTTTTTTGCTTTCCTTTGAAATAAAAGAATTGCTGAATTGGGATCCTAAATTAAGCTGGTGCTTTTTGTAATTGTTTGTTTGGCAATTATGAAACTCCCTAAAAAGTGAATTCTGTAGGCAGCACTGACGTGGGTGACCCTCATTAAAAATCTAGTGACATACCAACACTGACAGAGAGCTATGCTCTGTCACACCTTGTTGACAGCAGGCAATAATTCTCTCTCTAAACAGTCCAATTGAAATAAATGAGACTGCTTGAAAAACAGCAGATACTGCTGGATAGTGCCCTTTTAAATCAATGAAATCCCTTGTAGCATAGAGATAGCCCAGCAAAACCAAGGATGATGGGATCTGAATTACTTTCATGTAGCAATTGCAAAGTCATGTTTAAATTTTCGTGTGATGAGTTAAAAATCAAGTTCTGTTGATGATTGATGGAGGTTTTATTGGGGGTTTTTTTGGTGTTTTTTTTTCTCCCCTCTCAAAGTACTTATATAGTTTATAAAGACATTAGGCATGATCCAAACCTTGGAGTTTTGTGAGAGTCCTTCCCACTTTGGATAACATCAAGCTCCAGAGCTCCAGAGGTACTGTACCTTTGTCCATTCAGCTCCTCCAACTCCCTTAACCAGTCAGGACAATGTGGGAGAAAAAACAGATTCTCCTTTTCTGAAGGGGTCATGGGCCTTTCTATTTCCTATTTCTGCCTCTGCACAAGTAGAAGAGATGGGTCAAAAAAAAATAAAAGTTAAGCTGTCCAGAAGAGCTGTAAAAAATGTGCAGAAAAGAGTGAGGCAGGAAGCAATGTGGAGTGGGTAGTGATTTCCTGGGAGCAATAGAGTTAGACCTGCTTACAGCAGAAGAAAATCCTGTGAGAGAAAGCAGGTGTTCTCCCTGTCAAATGAACTGTTTGTCATGTTGGTGGAGCATCCAAGAGAGTGTAGGCATTTCTATGTTTTGATCCTTTGTTGTGCATTTAGTTTCTTGTGTTCTTGTTCAAAGAACAAGAAGCGTGCCAGGGCGCCACTGAGGCAGTAATGACCTTTGCTGAGCCACACTGTGATAGGCAAAGCTCTGAATTTGTGTTACTGAGCCACATTTGTTTGATGTTTATCATCTTTACTGTTGTTTTGTTATTGCAAACCCTGCAGGTGCAGGACAAACATACCTAGAGCACCTGCCACGCAGGACCAGTAATAACAATCATTAAAGCCATAAGGAACATTTTAAATCACGGGATTTTGTCAGAAACTCCTTGGTGGCATGTTTTCTATGGCATTCTAAGAACACAGGAATTGGGAACATACAGCTCTGGAAACATGTAGCCATTTAGGAGTCGTAATTTACTGGGGACAGACAAACAAGAGAAGGGGCTTTGAACTGTAACTGCTGTTCAGCGTACAGAAGAATAAATTCTGGAACCAAAACCAAACTCCTTTGTGGCCGTAGAAGGATTTGTACTTGAGCTCGTTTCCTTCATTTACTCTATTACTCTCACAGAATAGCACTTCTCACAGCCTGTAGTCCTGGAAAAAGCTGATTTCATGAGTTCAGAACTGAATTCTGGCCTCAGAGTAGCAGTCCTTTCATCCCAGCTATTTCCTCAGCGTTCCTGACTCGCATCTCCTGGAGCAGTGCCTGGGCAGATGGAAGGAAATCTGTGCCCGAGGCAGAGTATGCTGCTAGACACTGAGAACAGTGTGCAGCACTGCAGAGATGGCTCCAGCAAAACCCAGGGCACCTCCATGGACTGCTCTAATTTACAATCTGTGACCACCTCTTGTGCTGTCACAGCCTGCTTGCTAGTGCTCTTCAGTAGCCCCACCATGGGGGTAAAGGTTTTATACTTATCCTTTGTTCTGTGTGGTACAGGATAAAGGTCAGCTGTTGTGGCTTACACTGGAAACTGGAGTCATGCAAAGCCTCTGGGACTGGCACTGGGAACTGCAGATTCGGCACTTTTGGAGCTGCATATACTTATAGCAAGTAATTTACAAAATGTACTATGATCTATTTTCACTTGCTGTTTTGTATTCAGAGGCCTGATGTAACAACCAGTGAAGTTTTTCCTCTGACTTCAGCAGGAACTTGACCAGGCTGTACATGCAGGATTCATTGTGGAAAACATCTGAGGACTGAGGTATCTTCTAGCAAAGGACATGAAATAACTTTTTTACAATGTGTAATTAGGTGATAAAAGCGTTGCTGCTAGTAAATTCTGCAGCCAGAAGTAGTGAGTAGTGATTTGATGATGGCAAATGTTGAAGGTTAAATACAGTACCAAACTGTGCCTGATGCTCGTGAGGAAGTCCTTTGTATGGCTGTTCCCAAGAGGCACTTATGTAACTATTCCTCAGCGCTAAGACATAATCTTTCAGGTTGCTTGTCACACATTTGTCCTCATGTCATGCATTCATCCATTTTGCAGAGCATGATTAAGGATGTGCAGAACAAGTCCTTCTGCAGACAAATGGTGTGATCCTTGCTACATGAGGGGTGTCCCATTTTAATTGTCAGAACAGATGTGATTTTCATTTTCCTCCATTATTTGCCTGCGCCCATAATCTGCTGCTCTTACATTGTGCAGCCCTGTCTCGTGTCTGAGGGTGCAGACAGGGATATCCATCCTGAAGAGTGATTGTTCAGACTCTGCCAGTGCTTCCTTGTCTGAATTGCTGTGCCCATCCTGAGTAGAGGCCCTCCATCTATTACAAAGGTAGCACATGCATATGGAATGTGTAGCTAATTTAAAAACGACCCATGTCTGGAGTGTTGTCAAAGTCTTGCAGTGCCTGTGAATTTTCACTCAGGCAAATTTTACAGCCTTAAACTGTTGTTTTTATTGCACTCTCTTCATAACTGGAGTGCCTAGAAGAACTTTAATATCACAGACACTTCAGTCTTCAGATTAAAATCACTAGGAAGTGTCTTCATCTGGTCAGACTCAAAGCACACAAATAACTTCTGCCCAGGAGCTGTTTGCCCCAGAGCACTGTGCTGTACTCACTGCAGAGATCAATGTCTTGCCCTTGGTGAGAGGAGACAAGAAGCACTGTCAACAGTCTAGAGTAGCTGAATTTTCTTTCTCTCTTGCATAACTTCTGCTGAAGCCAGAGCTTCAACCCAAGGCCAACTGAAATGGTGTTTTTCTGGCAATGGAGTATTTTTTGAGAAAGTTCAGAGTAACAGAATGGTTGGACTTGGAAGGAACCTCTGGAGAGGTTGTGCTGAAGCAGTTCACCTAGAGTAGGTCTAAAGGCCATGTAGCAGCATGAGCCTGGTGCAGGGATAGCAGCAGGCACAGGCCTTTGTTAGCCTGCCTTAACAACCTGATTTCCCCCTAGGTATGAAGACTTACAATAAAATAAAGTGAAAAAGAATCCCGCAGCACACGTGGCACCAGGTACTCTTTACTTAGCTCTGTTTGTCAGCTACACTTGGCAGCTTTTCCAGTGTAATGAGAAGCCTGCTAACTTTGGCACTCTGGGGCATTTTCTTTCTTCTAGCATGGAAGGAATGGAGTTCAGGCCTTTTGTGGTAGGTGCACAGATGTTGTGCTGTCATTTAAAAGTAATACTTCACTGTCTTGGTAAGAAACTTGTGTTTGCTTTTGTTTGAGGTGAAGGAAGCTTCGCAGGAACCACAGATGGTGTTTACAGCTCGTCGTGCAGCTATCACTTTCCAGACAGATGGAGAAACGTGGAGAGAACAGAAAGAGAAAAAGGCAGCTCTGATGGTTGGCATCTTAATTGGAGTTTTTGTACTGTGCTGGATCCCTTTCTTCATCACAGAATTAATAAGTCCCCTCTGCTCCTGCAACATCCCGCCCGTCTGGAAAAGCATCTTTCTTTGGCTTGGCTACTCAAATTCTTTCTTTAATCCTCTCATTTATACAGCATTTAACAAAAATTACAACAATGCCTTCAAGAACCTTTTTGTAAAGCAAAGATAAGAGAGGAAACAGAGGAGAAAATTATTATTGCATAACAGAAAAATTTCTTGAGGGAAACATGCCTGTGATATGTACAGTTTTCATGCACAAGAGCTGCTTGAGGGGATTTAGGAGCAATGAAAAAGAAGATGGAAGATGTCTGGATATAAACCTACTGAGAGTTTACAATTCCCCCTTAGAAATATATATGTGCTATGCCAGTGTTTGGCAAAGAAGGTGGAAGCAGAGAATGCCTGCCTCCTGTCTGCTCTTCAAACCATGCCACGCTGAGGTCTGCCAGGGAAGTGATCCCGCCCAGCCAGCCCCAGCCCTGCTGGAGCTCTCCTCATTAGCACAGGCACCCGTGGGAGCTGCTAATTGAGCAATAATGACATGTCTGTGATAGGGGCAGGATGCTGGCTTTGGTTTTCAGATTTATTTTGGAAGGGAATAAACATGCTGCAGTCAATCAGACTTTGAGCTGATGTGAAATTATGACCAAGCAGCTCAGAAACCCGTGCTGCCAGCACTGAGGGGCTGTGTGCTCTGCAAGCAGCTGAGCTCGATGGGCAGGCTTGGTCAAACGGGTCAGCTGTGTCCCCGGGGGTTAAGTGAAACTTAAGAGGCAAGTATAGAATTATTCAGAGCCCCTGAGAATGGGTTCTTAGTGCTTGCACAGGAGGATTTCATTTGTGTTGTCCTCTCTAACTCTGCCAAGCTCAGACTATCCCGGTTTTATGAAACCTGGCTTAGACACCAACCCCTCCAAGTGAATGGGGACTGGATGCATGGTTATTTCATGCTGCTATAAAACTGAGGCATCTGTGTTGCAAACACCAAACAGGATGTTCGGTCACACCAGCTGTGCTGGCAGCAACATGTGGCTGCTTGGGCAGTAATACATGAGTGCCTGGGGCCCTTGCACCATAAATGTTCTCATCACCCAACCTGGGTGAAAGCCAAAGTTTGGCAGCTGGCATCAGCTTCTTCCTTCTGTAACAAAGGTGTGGATGCCATCAGGTCTAAGTGACTCCCCGAAACCCAAAGAGACTCAAACCCAAGCCTTCAGTTGTTTTCCCAAGATCTGAAAAACACCCCTGACCCAACAATATGTACATAAATAATCTATTTCCTCGCATACTGCCGAGTCCATCTTGCTCCATATTTGTTTCTCTGGTGGGTTTCACTTCCTCCCCTGCTCTGAGTGGGAGAGCTGACGGCATCTCTGAGTATTTCTAGCATGGCAGTTTTTTACCGGCACAGAGTTCCAGGAAGCTTAAGGGAGCTTGGCTGCATCTCAGGAGCACAGTGTGTGGTGAGGTCAGGCAGTGCTGTGACAGTCCATGTGACCTGCAGCCACAGCCACAGCGTGTCTTGCATTCCTGTAGAGGATGCTTCTCTCAACTTCTGTGGGAATTCAGAAGTTTTAATAACCTAGAATTTAGAAGAGTTGTTAGATAGTGACTCAGACTTAAATGCCAATTTAAATAACTTTGCCTTGTGACTCCCAACTTGCCTGCATATGGAATAGCTACCATTCAAACCAGTGTTTGGAGGCTTAATTAAACCAGAAGGAAGGCACATATGTAAGAGACTGAATGTAACTAAAACCTGCAGCCTCATTCAGAACCACTGACAAATTTTTCAAGTTAACTGAATTTTTTCCTATAAGAGAAGAAATGCTTTAATACCTTTAAAATTCAAACAGATGACATGGAAGGAGGGAATGCAGAGGTCATATTGAGTTGGTGTTTAAAAGCATACAAATCTTGTGCACATGGCACTTCTGAAGTTTCTAATAACCATGTTTTGGACAAATTTTACTCCCTCAGCCTGGTAAGCCAAGGCTACCACACAAATCCAGTGCCAGCCCTGGTGCCCTGGGCCATCCCAGTGTGGCTGCAGGAGCTACAGTGATCTTTAGCTGCACATTCCAACTGACTGCAGCACCCAGCTCCACTTCCAGAACCCTTTCCTGAAGCAACACAGGCTGTGAAGGCACCTTCTACCATGTCTTGGCCTCTGGAACTTGGGAGAACACCACAGAGCTGCAAGGCCCCTGTGCAGTTCCTGCAGCTGCACCAGTGCCGACACTGACCTGCTGCAGAGTGCCTTCAGCAAGCAGGAGAGCTGTGGCAGGGCACTGACACAGCTCTCCTCCTCCTCAAGGATGAATTTATCTCCCTCAGGAGGCAAGGCTGGGCCTCTGGAATTTTGCTGTGAGAAGTTCTGAAGATAAGCAGGCAGTGCTCTGCCCACCCAAGCATCTGTGCCAGCAGTTACAGGCTCACACAGCCGGCCTCCGTACGCACCCAGAGGCAGCGAGAGGCGAGCAGAGCTTTCATTTCATTGCACTGCATTTAGAAAGCTCTTAACAAAATCAACTTCCCACACTGGCTCTAAATGCAGACTGCAGTTAGAAGAGCAGCAGCACAGATTCAGGATGTAAAATTCTGGTTTTTAATCACAGCTTACTGTGGGGCAAAGAAAATGTTATCTGTGGTTGTTGCCTAACCTGCTGCATGCTCCCATGTGAACTAAGATAAATGGCAGAGTATCTTGACTATCCAAACAGAAAAAAACATAGAAATCAGGTATTCTAAAGGGACATAATTTGGCACAGTTTAGATGCTACAGTCATTTATTTCCCCAACTGAAGTTACCAATCATCTCTGCTGTAAGCAGTGCACTACTAGTTTTAAACTTTATTTCTTGACACTGAATTTGCTCCTAGAAAAACTTGCTGGAGCTTATTGCTCAGCAGAAGGGCACTGCTGCATGCTGCAGCAGCTGTGCTGTGGGAGCCCAGAACGTGCAGAAATTAAAGGGCTTTGGAGAATGAGCGTGAGTACACAATGCTAATAACCCTAATAAAAAAAATTAAGTTTTGCTGCAAGTCCTGTAAATGTTACTTTACAAGCCTGGTAACACCAAATGAATTCAGGCCAAACCTTTCTCATTCAACAAGGAAATCCAGCAATATTGAAGAAAAATTCTGAGAAAGTCCCAGTTCCTCACCTGCAACCAGCTGAGACGGAGAATTAAGGCAGATTCTCCTTGCTGTTGGTTCCTCCCCAGGTATGAGAAATGGCACCCAACACGTAGAGCCTGTGCCAGAAAGCAAGGAACAGCTGATGGAACTGCTTTCACACTCTCACCAGCCTCTTCTCTTCTCCTTTTCACATGGGCCTCACACCAAAGGTAGTGGCCATCTGCCCTGGGCTCCATCTAAAACGGTCAGCTATGATCTGGACGCTGATTTATCCTTTGTGAGCAACAACTGCATCTCCACAAACCTCAGATCTCTACCTTAGTAAAAAAATCACAAGCTCCAACCGATCTCACATTTTTAAATTCCTTGTGGAAGTTTCCAGGTTACTGTATTTGTAGCAGGTAAGCATAAAGTTTAACATTACACTGATCAAATAATCACATCCTTTATTCTACATGCAAGTTCATTATTTACCCTGCCTAGGAAATTTTGCTTGATGGTAAAAAGCAATTGTGATTAAAATGATAAACCCCAAATTGAAATGCCCATTCAAGTTATTTCTTTAGAGTTGCATGGTACACAAACACAGCACAGCTTGTATTCCCAAGCAGGTCTCTTTGGTTGAGCCAGGTTCATTGAGTTATTCAATTTACAAACCAGAAAGAGCCTTACAGTTTTTATAGAGGGCAAAGGGTGTAGACAGAAATAACGCCTCCTAATATCAAAGCTGCCTACAGAAAGTCTGCAAGCAGCAATCAATGCAGCTTTCCTTCTTTGAAGAGATTTGGAATTTGATTTTGCCTTTGTTATTTTGCTAGCCCTGGGCAGACTGACTATTTGAAGAGATGCAAGAGGAACAGCCCAGATCTATTCCCTCACTAACCCTGGGGCAGCAAGGTTCCAGCTAGCTCAAGGGGAAGGTTTTCTTTCTGTTTGTGCTGAAGGAACAGGACATAACAAAAACAGTGACTCATTTGACTATGGACACGATTTATCTTTTAATGCACTTGTAATTCAAGAGCCTGTGAAAAGTTCTAAGGCAAGTTCCACCTTGAAAACACGATAGCAGAATGTCACTGGATTCCAAACATTCTTTATTTGATATTTGCTGCCATAGAAAGTAATTGAACAGCACTGTCATCAGTGTCAGTGGGAAAAAGGAACACGGGTTTTCTTCTCCTGAAGATGTCAGGTACATTAAGAAGTCAGTCCAAAATTCTGGTGTTAAGTACAAAAAGCAACTGTTTGAATTATAAAATACTGTATATACAGATATAAAAATGTCTCAAAGTGTCCCACAAAGTTTCTGGACTGTAAAGAGCAAATCTTCAGCAGGGTAAGTAGGTTTGTTGTCTTCAAAGATGAGCATCAGTTCATTAGAGCAGAATGTCTCAATCTTTATCTTCCTGTATTGCAGGTGACAGACTTTGATTTTCGTCCCAGCCAGGGATAACGTGGTAATCCTAGTATTAAGGTGTTTTTTCCTGGAGCTATTAATTTAACAAGCACACTCTCTATATATAAAAATGAAATTTCAAAGAAATTTATACAACAGCTAGACTTTATAAAAATATAGATCTATAATTTTACACCGGGAATTATCAAGGTAAGTTTTAATTTTCTTTGCCATTAGAAATTAATTGTTATCCTTTGAAATCCTATCTATGGCTAGAATGTAAACTAAAATAATGTGAAGTTATTAGCTGCTAAAATGAGTTTGAACAATCTCATTCTGTGGGGTTTTTTTGTGCCAAAATTAAACTACTGCATTCTGCAGTGCTCATCCTGTGGGATGGTGGACATACTACACAGTACATGTAAACTCATTCCAGAATTTTCACCTAATTGAGTGTTAAAACCCAAATAAAAAACATTCCCACTGTCCTGACTGTAGGAAAAAAAAAATAACCCCAAACCCAAATAAATAAAATTAGACAGTATTTCTATTTTTGCTGTACTGTGTTAACTCTTTACTGTGTAATGGAGGCAATAATGAATAATACAGCCATGTGATAAGGGAATGTAAACTGAACACATACTGGAAAAAACAGACTTTTACAGCTGTGTGTATATATATTTTTATATATATCTATATATATACATCTACATTGCAGTTATAACTGTCACCTCACAAAAGAGATTCAATGGACTGAGCAATCTTCTATAAATTTCCCCAGCTGGAGCTCTTCAGGAAGAACTGGCTTTCAGCTTGGACAGCAGCATTTCATTCTTACGGCATTCCTGTGAACAGAGAGCAAACATAAGGAGGAATTGCTCTTAACTCTGCTACCTGGATCTCCACATCAACAGAACCCAGCCCTTTATTCTCCAAAATCCAAAGCAGCTTGGAGCAAGTGATGAGTTGAAGATAATTCCGATTGATCCATCATGTTATTCCAATGGCAGTATTCATTAAACTTCATGACATGCAAGCCAGAAGGAACACTGACCACCCATCTGAAGTTGTTACATGTAGCTAAAGCAAATTCAGCTTTTTACTTATAAACAGAATAAATATGAAATGGAGATTACTTGCAGGTGATCTGGAACTTCACAGCACAGTTTGCAAGAGTCAGTGCTCAGGGAGTATCTCTCAGTAAGGAAATACATTTACATAAGTACACCTGTGTTCAGTACCATGACCATGACTTCTTTTATTTTTAAGGGTAGCAGAGCTGAGCAAAAATTCCCTCGTGGGAGTGGAAGAAAAATAGGAAAAAAACCTAAAAATAAATCTAAGTTCTGCAAGTAGGATGTAAAATTCTGTATGTCAAGTATGCTGAACAGCCCCTGCCATTCTGCCAGAGTACACTGAAAGAGGAAGGAACTGTCTCAGAACAAAGCAGGAGTAATTACACAAAGATGTTTTTCCTCAAACATATGAAGCCAAATGACAATTTTGCCTGCAGCATTCCTTTTCATTCATTCATTCTCATGGAGACAGCAAGTAACAGAAGCCCATGATGATTAAAAGCTTGGGAAAGGCTAAATCAATGAAGTGTTATACAATGCCTTCACAGTCATTAGGCAACAAGGCTGGGTCCTGAAGATTAACAACCAAGACTGCATTTCCTCCTTATTCACACACATTTCCACACCCCTCTTTGCTCCCATACCTAACTGCTCATAGATCTTCAAGAGATTCCACATGAAAACCTAAATACACCACTTGCTTGATAACCTCTCCCTGCAACATGGACAGGTGCCAGTCTGGCAGTGAAGAACTCCCAGAATCAAACTCAGTCCAAGATTCACATGGAGAAAGCAACCAAGATGCATCATGAACATGGTGTGATAAGCATATTAATATATTAATGCAAAACGAGTCACTGGACATGACAGTTGAATATAGCAGGAGTGTTCTTACCTCTTTAAATTCTTTCACTGTTTTGAAGTAAAGCCTCTGTTTCTCTAGAAGCTCTAAGTATTCATCATTCAGCTGGTCTCTTCTCATTTTGTTTTCTTGCTTCTTCTTTTCCATCTGTTGGTATGCAGGAAGGGTAAGAGATCATATGTATGGGATGCACATGGACACAGTGCATAAGGAACAACTCTAACACACAAGGGGAGACAGATACTTCATAAATGACACCCTGGCTTGTGTTTGCAATGCAATGAACATTTAAGTCAGCTCTTAAAAATCAGCCTAATGCTGAAATCTCAGTACCAGTGGCACTGTAGGTGCACATGATGGCTGGGACTCTGAGGTGCTGCTGTCCCTCCAGCAGCAGAAAGCAGCTTCAGTTAGCTCCGACAGTCTGAGAAACCATGCCTGAGGTGCAGGTCTGACTGCACCCACACAGTCCTAATGGAAAAGTTCTCACCGATTTCAGTGGCATTCAGCTGTCTCAGGCATTTAAATCACTACACTGCCACTAATGAGGAGGGGGGTAAGATTCCTGTTATAACACCTCTGTCATACTCTATTCATTGACATTTAGTGGTGAGAATTTTCTGACAAATGTGAAAAGAAATAATACTTGTTAGTTGCTTGCCTAATTTGCACCTCATGTAATGGATCTTTCTATGCATAACTATTATCCAAGAGGCTTTGCTGAGATAATTCCCAGGTTCTAGCAAAGAAGGTGAGAGGAGTCAGACCTTCATTCGATTCTGTTTGATGCCTTCCACAATCTGCTCCATCTGCCGCAAAAACTGTTCCCGGGATCCGGACGATGCCATGGCTCTGGAAAGGAGGAAAGGGAACACCTGACAGGGATGTGGGACACTGTGTCTCAGCTGCAGATGGCTTGCACATCTACTCATGTCCAAAGTTCTCATTGCTTAGTGTTCTGTGTAAAAATTCATCCTTTTAACCACTGGTACCACTGACAGTGCAGCTCTTCAGCTGGTGAAGGCCACCAAAGAGGTGGGCACAGAGAGCTCAGAGCCCATCTCAGGTGTTCTCCCTGTCTGCTCGAGTCTGTTCCTTGCTCACATGTGCTGTACAGAAATCAGCTGCTAATAATTAAATTAAAACATAACTTTTAAAGAAAAGCCTCCGTTGTGAATAGTAAGAAGGTGAATAGAGGTCTAGGAGAACAGCAAATGTTGTACAAAATGATTTCACACTGTAATAGGGAAAGCCTAGAAGTCATTTTAGATCTCAAAATTGTTAGAGAAAAATAAACACTGGCTGATTCACAGACTGGTATTTGACCATGAACTTCCAAGGCAACCACAATTTTGCCTAGACTCCACATTATGTCAAAATCTTCAAATACAGAGGTAGTTTATAATAAACATGTCTGAAATATGTCCCAGTCTAATGTTTTGTACATAACAGAATAACTACAACTCCACAAAAGGAGGAAAAGATTTAAATTAATTCCAGGAAAATTATGACTGAATTTCCACATCTAAAGAGTTAGATATTAAAAACATGTGTTGGCTATAAAAATTACGTAATTCCACATCTACGATTCCCCAAACTGGCTTAAACAGACTCAATAAACTATTCTGTAAATCAGTTTATGACTATAAAATCTTCTAAGAAATGTTTAGTCTCTGTAACTGATGCCCACTCCCATTTGTCCAACCAACTCTACACTCTTTGCAAATATTAAGAGATAAAGAACCATAACTTACTGGTGGAAGTTGTCATAGATAGAATTCAGTAAGTTAACCTGTGAGTTGGAAAAACAGTATGAAGAAAATATACATTTATCTTTTCTAATATGAGTTTTCACAGACAGCAAGATGAATTTTAGTTTTTTAAAAAGTTACCATATAGGTAAGGCCCTCAAAAGCAGACAGATGTACAAAAATCACAATGAGTTCTGTTTCAGAAGATAAACCCCAATCCTCTTGATTTAGTAAAATCTATCCCACTGGTAAAATGTCAGAAGCAGAAGTGTTGGACCACAACAGTTTTGATTTTACTGGCACTCAGTTATACCACTGAGAGTTTTCCAGTGATGCCTTCCCAAACTAAAGCAATGAAGTAAAATGGCCTGTACATGTGTTTCAACATGAGTTGAAATTTGACACAAAAGCACCTTGCAGATCCTGGTCCAGTGTTCAACAGTGACTGTGCACAAGCAGATCACAAATGAACAGGAGAAAAAAGCACTTTAGCCTCAACAGATTCTGAAGAGCTATTTCCATCAAGGCTCTGAAGACTCTCCAAGCAGTGCAGGAGCAGCAGGTGAATTCCTGCACTGCTTTCATTGTGCAGATGAGCTTTGCAGGTTTCCTACAGCCATGCATCATCACTCACTTTGCTTATGTGTATTTTACTGAATGCTAAAAGATGAACTCGTAAAAAGTACAGAATGGCATTTCAGAGGTGTGGCTTCTCTTACAAGACAGTAACATTGCACTGAGTGAAGACAAAAATAGACATTTATAACAGCATCCCAGGAATATTTTGCTGCTTGTATAAATTCCCCCAGCTAATAAAACTATATGGAATACATCCTATGTAACTGTCTTTGATTTTTTCCCCCTGTTTTTTACATATTGATGAGAGCATTAAAATTCAACAACTGGAAATTAATGTGAGCCTTTCTCTCAGCTTTGAATACATCTTGCAAGTCTCCTGTGGTTAAGCCTTCTGAGCAGTTTCTCCTTTTGATGAGTGTTTGAAGAGTTCTGCATTAGGCAAACCCAAGGGCTGCAAACAGAATCACCTGCCCCACTGCTACAGAAAGCTGAACTCATCTCTCCTAAATCTAAAATCTTCCACCTGAATGAGACAGCAGTAATATAAGCAGGCATGGCAGAATCTGCAGGTGTTCCTGATCTTCTCTTGGAAATTCTGAACAGACTTGCAAGCAGCCAAGGTGATTAATAATTCCTGTTATTTACTGCAGTGAAATTACTGCATTACTCATCAATATCTGCCATGTTCACATCCCTGCCTCAAGATACTTCCACTAAGCCTGTGCTTGAGAACATAATTACAGTTTATACCACAGCACATCTGAGCCAGGAAAAGTAACCCTGCACAACCACTGCAAGGAAAGGTGTAGATGTGTTACACTGCAGTGAATCAGCACACACACCCCAACACTGAAAGATATTATGAAAAAATTACTTTTAAAGCCTTTAAAAAATGCAACTTTCTCAAAATAGAATTAACTATGAGCCATGATCACACAGCCCTTTCATGTCAGAACTAAAACCCCCATAGCCAAAATTCAACTGTTCAACAATTCTTACTATTGTTTCAAAAATGATGCTCAGTATATTTTACCAAAGGGCTGATCTGGGGAAGAAAAAGGGGGAAAAAAGCTCCCCAAAACCCAGGAACAAGACAAAGTGCAAGCATATTCCAGAAATCTTTGAGAGGCACAGATGCCAAAGACATTTTTTATACACTATTAGACAATATTTACTTGCTGAAACCTTGGTTCTAATATTAAATGCATCTCAAGGAAATCTCAGTGATATTATACATTTAACTAAGTTAAGCTGGCATCAGAAGACATTTAGAACCCCCAAAAGGCATTGCATTATTTGGCAAGAGTACTCTCAGTTTATACAACAGTGAAATAAATCTGTTCTACATTCTGTTTCTATACTCTATAATCTGCTTTTTAAGTCCCCATTTCAAAACCAGTCTCTCTATAATTTTCAACTTTTCAGGTTTGCCCTCAAGAAAAAAGAAACGTAAGATAAAACAAAAACCCTGAACAAATAAATCTGTATTCAATGCTAATGTAAGGGAGAAGTTAAAGTCATGTTAAGTAGTGTAGCTTCTACTTCATGCATTGTTTTAAATATGGCATATGACTTTTCTGAATGGAAAAAATGAAAACTATCTAACGTGGATTAGAATCAGCTGCTTAAGGGAAGGAAATGGCTGCGCATGATCTCCAAAACAGGATGTGAAAGGACACTGGGAAGTGTCTTTACACAGTCAGAAATTTGACCACTGCTTGCCTCACAAACTGAGGAAATATATCTAAATAATGCAAAACTCACTAATCTGTTCTTATTTCATTAGAATAAACAGAGAAAACTGAGGTATCAAAACATTTTGCATTTTAAAAGTCGTAATTTTTATCTCCTCTTGTTTCCTATTTCTTCATCTTTACTGAAATCAGACACTTGTCATTGCAAAAAAAGAAGACTGAAATCACTCAGTTATGCCCAAGAAAGAAGTTAACTGTACATATATGGGTAAGAAGAGGGGAAAAAAATATTCTTTCATTCATCGAAACTACCCTTCTGACCCAGTAAAATCACCAGCAAATTAAGTGTAGGCAGCTCAGACCCTGAGAACTAAATCTGATGTTGCTGACAGCAGCTGGAATTTGCTGTGGTCTGAGTTCACAATAAAAGGGATTGACTAAAAGGTGAAAAAAGGGTGATTTGGCGCTGTGATAGCAAGACAGATATTTGCTGAACAAATGTTACTCATGTTTAGAGAGCACAGTGAATGGTTTAAACATGCTGCACAAACAGCAATTCTTTTACAACACAGACCATTTCCCCTCCAAGATTACAAATATTTTTATGAATCAGTTGTTCCATTTTTGTTTATAAAGACCAGTAAATCTGCTCTGATAGGACTGAATATGGTGAAAGCCAAGCAAAAACTTTTTATTTTCTTCCCCACAGACTAAATACTTAGAAAATAGTAATAAAATTTCCTTACCTCCTTTTCCAAATATACTTTCTTATCATCCAGTGTATTATAAAGAGTGAAAAACTGCTTTGTTTCTTTATGAGTTGCTGAGACTGCAAACAAAAAAAAGGGGGTAGAATAATAAAAGAATATGAGGTAAAATGGAATCTGTAAAAATACTCTGTAGGCTTTATATAACATATTTTCCATCAATAATGGAACACACTAGTGTGCATGCAGAGGGAACATCCTTCCAGAGTTTCTCTCAGTAGGGTTTCCAGCTAACATCTCTAATAAGAACAACACAGCTCAGTGTCTAAATTAAGCCCCACTGCTGACAGCCCTTTCTGCCAACACACACTGGCACCATCAGCTGCCTGTTCCTGCTTCCTTCCCAAGCCTTACCCTGACACCACCCAGGTGGCTCTGCTGCCCACAGTGGCCTTGCCTGTGGTGTTGGAGGGGCACAGGGAAAATCAGATATTCTGGTGTGAAAAAAAAGTGCATTAGACTATCAATGTCAAGCTACACATGTGCAAGATGCCCAACAAAACTTTTACTGTTTTCAAGTATTTTTATCTTCTTATAATCTGTGCATGGTGCAGATTAATATAATAATACTTTCTGATTTAGGTGGTTACAGCAGATGTTGGTCAGAGCTCAGCTGGGAAGGCAAGGCTCAGACAAGATGATACTCAAATCTGCTGTGCTCCCCTAGTCTTTAGTTCTTCAATGCCTAAGGAAATCCAATATATTTGTGACTCCTAAAAGAGTTCAACAGGCAGCAAAAGTAATTCTGGCTAGAACCAGAAGCTGGAAAAATGTATGGGTTAAAAATGATAAACCTTGGTGAAACCATGCTCATTAGTCTGGGATTTGCAGAACTGCTGCCAAATGAAAGAGGCCTTTCCCAAACCATTTCTTCCAGGCAACTCTTTCTGTTCTTCCAGCAGCTCTGGTAGTCACAAGTCTTTCATGATTCCACACAAGAACTCAGAAAACCTTTCAAGATTTCCACTCTGTTGGAAAGTTGTGCCAACTTAGGAAGCCTTATGGGCACACACCAGAATCCATGCAGGGTAAAACAAAGGGAGAAGAGGAAGAGGGAACCAATTGGCTCATTGATTCTCTTGAATGTTTTCAATAGAAGAGGTTCACTTAGGTCAGAACCAAAACACTGAATATTGTAACTGAAAAGGATTCTGGTACAAAAATCACAAAATCACAAAGGTTTGAAGTTAGTGCTGAAGATTGTCCTCTAACCCCTTAAAGCAAAGTTTAAAAAAATAAATGTGTTTTGGCAACTGAAGATCACCTGGATCTGGCTAAATGAAAAGCCTCTAAAAACCTCCAAAAATATCACAATTCACAGAAAAACTGGCTATGAGTGTTCCATCTCATTTCTCTAGAATCTTAGCCTGTATCACACAGGTTCCCAGCCATGACTGAGCAGTGTGTTATCCTGTCATACTACTCATACTTTGTACTTTAGAAAACAAAGTCCCATAAATTCAAAGCATCCTAAAGCTACACCCAGAGCTGCACAAGTCTCTTTGATGCTGGTCTCTCTGTACTTCAGATATAAAGGAAGCTCCATCTTCTGAGCAGGTAGCTCTGACCAGAGACTTTGCATTAGATGTGACAGAGAATGTGCAGAAAATTTAATGAAAAACAACAAAGTTCTTTATAGCTGGACTTGATTAAATAAGCTGCATGGCACAGCAAAGGGCGGGGAAGAACAGGACTTGTACTCACATCTATTCCATGTATTGAGTTAGACAACACATGTGGAGGACAGCACAGGACTGTGCCACTGGAGATGTCTCACCAGGCAAGGGATTAGGATCACACTCAGACAACCAGTTTGGAACCGCTCACCCATCCAGAGCTTGGTTCACACACACATTTGATAAATGCATAGTATCTCTGAATCATTAGCTAGGTTTTCTTATGCTAACACAAACTAGTTAAATATACACCAGTAAGCATACTGGTCTGTTATCAGTGCAATGAAACAACTTAAAAATTTTATTTCATGTGCATCTTTTCCAATTTTATAATTTCTGATCATAACAGCTGAAGATAGTTTGTATTCTTGTCCTACCAATGTATTGTAGGATTGTGTTAATAAAAAATGAA
This sequence comes from Turdus rufiventris, assembly GCA_013186435.1. NCBI lineage: Eukaryota > Metazoa > Chordata > Aves > Passeriformes > Turdidae > Turdus > Turdus rufiventris. Next base: position 760,570 of record PYHW01010821.1, on the reverse strand, counting down.
ATGAAACCAATCCTTTCAAGTGACAGTTTTTACTCTGTAGTTCTTGATAATCTTTGGTTTCAAGTCAGTTATAGCATGTCAGTGGAAACAATAAAAACCAATCTAATGGTAAGGCAAAATAATTAAACAGGATTCAAACTTACATCAACCTCATTTGTAAATGGTACATTAAGGACTTTCAAACTGTACTGGTCATGAACCTAAATGACAGAACCTGCTGCAGACAAAATTTAGTCCAGAGATCTTGTGCATTGAGTTTCACCCTGAGGAAAATTCTTAAAGCCCAGCTTATAAAACCTGGAAAATATTATGTGCAACATGAATACCAAAAACCTTTAAAATACCACCAAATCAGTAAGTGCTGTTGTTACATGCCATATGTTTAAAATGCAACTGCCCTCCTTTCAGGGCTGCAGCCTTCAGTAGGATGGCCCTGCTTGATATACATACCCTGACTGTAAAGTTCAATAAATCTCTTCTGATACTGTGTGAGCTCAGCTCGGCTGGGTACTTCATCAATCTTGCGTTGTAAAACGGCTATTTCTCTGTTTCTTCGTGCCTGAATAGAAAGTTAGGAGGGGAGAAAACAAAGCCTCTTCTTGTTCTCTTCTTAAAATGGATGAAGCCCCCCAAGCAATACTTTGTTATTAAATAACCGATTTTAAAAGCAAAAAGCATTGGCCGAGGATCAACTGTTGTTTTTTTTTCCCAACTGATTTGTAACAGAAACACTTGTTAAAATTAGAACAATGAAACAAAGTATTAGAAGTTACAAGATAAGAGAACATGGACAATTTTGTACAAGTAAGAACACAGAGTTACTCACCAGTAGCAGGCGGATCTTCTGAAGTTTCTCTTTCTCAGCTTCGTACTGCTGTTCTATAATCTTATTTGGCTCCTGGAAGTTGAGAACCCAAAACAATTGTGTATTACTGTAGCATACAAGAGCTGCAGTGCAAAAATGGGCAGATTTGGTTTGTTTCCTGATTTTCCCTGTCTTTGGCTCCCACAATAACACCACTCTTTGTTGTTTGGGGTTTTTAAAAATAATAATTCATTATCTGATCATGTGCTGTAAACAAGGGCATTTAGATGGCTTTTAACTTTCGATATTTTAATTTTTAAATCCAAAGACTGTCAGTACCCCTTGTCTGAGTGTTTATGCTTTGATAGTTAGGGTTAAGAATAAACAAGGCACCTGAAGAGAACATAAACTCCCTGGCATGTGTTCTAGACTTCCTGCAGTGTGGATTTCAAGGTAACTTTTTCTTGCTAAAGAATTTAAGATTTTGGTTTGCACTTTAATTTTTTCATGCTGTGTTGAGGAAGACAGCAGCATGATGGAAGTTGTAATCTGCCTTGTTCCACAGGCGTGAATGCATCAAATGTTTACCCACGGAAAGTAGAGTCATTGAAGCTTTTCCTTTTCTGTTCATTCATTATTCATTGCCATCAGACTGGATGCACTTGTGTTAAAGCCTAACTTCTGACAGCTGCTCACTGCATGCAGTGCACCAAGCTTGTGCTTTCATCCTTCAGATAACCCCACTTCTAAGAAAAAACCAACCAAAACAGACATTCTTTCTGAGGAAGATCTCTTTCTGTCAGAGATATGCACAGCTCTTAGCACAACACCCAGAGATTCTTCTCTGATACTACAAAGAAAGAAGTAAAAGGCACAAAAGCATCTATGAGCAGAGCTCCATGGATTCTGCAAAAATAACAGATAATGCAGTTGCTGTTTGCAGACTCCTGTATTTCTAGGATTATTAGCCTGAACTGTGGCTATACTGAGCTTTTTAGATATTCCAGCAAATACTTTAATGCTTACAAGAATGTCTCAAAAGCCAGAAAGACTTGAACATTTCAAAATGCAATTTGAAAAGAAGAACTTAGACTTTTGCTATTACCTGTTCCTCCCCATTTTCCGCTGCTTCAGCTTTCAAATTCTCAATACTTTGTTGTAATCTCTCCATTTCTTCCTTTAAAACAAACAAAAGCTGACTTTTTGATCTTGACAACACACACACTTCTAACAAAATTTCAGAGCAGACCAGACAGATAATATTTAAATTTGGAAGATTAAACAGCATTCTCTGCTTAAGGGTAAGGTATCCATTAATATTCATTACATTAAACTGCCTGCTTTTATCAAACACAGGAACAGATTTATTTCTTACTTGCAAATACACCAGATCCAGCTAAGACAACTAATGAATGACATGGAAAATGAAACTGAAGAAGCAAAGCAACATTACAACAGTGTGATATGGGAAAGTGATGTGTGGCATTTGGAGAAATGAATGAACCCAAAGTTCCTGGTAAGGAAGTTTCCAGAACAAACTTTTAGAGCTTTCTAAAAAAGTATGTATGGGAAAAGAAGATTCTATACTCAGTCTAGTCCTTAGAACACTATTTAATTCTTTTCATTCTATTAAATTCCATTCACTACTGTTTGAACAGAAGGGGATGAAAACATTTCTCTCTGCTCAGTCCATAAACACAGAGTAGCAGGACACCAAACACAGGCAGCAAAACTCCAACATGCTCTGAAAACTGCAACAGCTCCATCTCCTTCCTGTCTCTTTGGGTGGCTTGATCCAAAGGTTGGGGCCTTGCTGAGCCCTCCTCAGGTCACTGAGCAGAGATGATCCATGTCAGGCTGTGCCAGCACAGCCCAACCCCACACTCACAGTTCAGCAGAACAGGAATGGGAGGGAGAGCAGCCACAGGAGCCCCAGCTGTGACCAGCACAAGGCAGCTGTGGTGTTTAGGACCTGCCCTGTATTGAGGAAGGCCACACATCTCAGATCCTTCCTCTCTCCTCCCTGCTCCAGGAATGCTAAAACCTGGAGTTATCAGTACCTGGAGGTTGGGGGTGTGGGACAGATGACAGACAGTGGGACACAGCACAACAACACACCTGCAAAATGTTTATTTACCAGGTTTTAAATGAATCCTTCTCGGAGACATTGGAACTTACCCTACAGTGTGCTTTGAACTCTTGCTCCTGGCTTTTTAGGTTTTCATTCATGGCCACCAGTGCTCGCAGACTCTGTAATATGCTAAATTTGAAGATCCAATAAACTGTGTTAGATTTTTAGTTTTTAATTTAAACAGATGGAGAATTAGCATATATTAAAACAAGCATAGTTCTAAATAAATTTACAATAAAACCTGGGTAAATTCAGACCCCACATATCAGCACAGATATACCAAGGTCAAAATAAAGATGGAGTGTTACACAGAGCGTGTTATTCTGATGGATTTGCTACATTTTAACCTCATTACAGTGAAAGTTCGGAGAGGCTTCTATTTAAATTAAGTGAGATGAAGGCTTCAAATATAAACAAATTCAATCAAGAAGACCTCATCTACTTGTCAGATGTGTCTAGGATTCTTCTGCTAAAACACCTACAATTATTTTGAACTATAGACTGACAATTTTCATTCTGATGGAATCCTATGGAAACATTTCCCTGTCTGTGGAAAGCCAGCTGGAGCATGATTTTAATTTTTAAATTTTAGTTATTTATTTAGGTTGACAAAGCAAGAAACATTGAATGATTAATTTAAAAAACATTATTTTTCATCATTTCAAAGGTAACAAAGGAAGAAACTTACCTAGAATCTGCTTGGGATTCTATTGTTTCTAAGGCTGCCAATTCCTTGTCCAGCTTTTCACTGTAACTCTTAACCTAAGGATTACAATTAATAAAAAATTGATAATAAATTGATAAATAGTAAATTAACTTTCCCACACCATGAAATCAGTGAGTTAAGCTGACAAATACCTTCACTGTTTAATACATCCCTTCTAAAAAAAGTTTCAACTACAAACAGCACAGAAAAAAACAAATATTACCTCTGTTAATGTCTTTTTTGCTTCAGTACATTTTGCCTGCAGATCAGCACATTTAGCTTGCAACTGTTATGAAAGAGAAAAAAAAGAAAGAGTTGGATTCTATATTCACACTAATTACACCTGTAAATGGAGAACAGAGAATATTTGAGCTGTTCATAATGGTTGTCTGTCAAACAGCAGGCCAAGCATAACAAACACTGTCCTTTCTTGTCAGCTACTTCTGCATCTGACTGCAAGAATTCTGATTGAATATTTAATCACTAACAGCAAGTATTTACCACCTGATCTTCTAGGTGTATAAGGTCCCAGAATAAATAACAGCTTTTACAAAATAGAGGCCAACAGAACGGTGACTTATTGGACAGAATCTCTGCTAAATTGCTCAAACTTTTCTAGCCTGGTTGCACTGGCCTACTTTCACAGCAGGGTAAGAACAAGTTCCATTTTATACTTCTCCAAATAAGTCAGGGCAATTCAAGACTTGCACAGAAGCACCATGGCACCAAACCACAGATATTTTCACACCAAATAACCAAGCTGCTTTATGGTTTGCTGCTGTGTAACTACGAAAAGTTTATTAAGACAGTTAGCAAAATATGTATTATAATCAAATCTTAGATATTTCACTGGTCAATTAATTTACAGAGCCTAATTTTAGAAGAACATCCTTCTTTAAACTCCTTATAATTTAAGATAATACTGCAAATAGTAACAACACAAATAGGACGTGGTTTACAAAAATGGAGCATAAGTGAGCAAATAAAAAATGCACGTATAGCTCAGTTCCACTTCCTTCTGTGCTGCTTTAGTTTGCTGTTCACAGAGATGTGACTTAATGCTTCACTCTACCCTTTCCACAGCCAAATTTATAAAAAGAAAGCTTTTTCATAGTTTTTCCTAATTTTTCACCAATAATTCACAATAAACTCTATTCTAACTAACTGAAAAAATGTAAGTCTGCAGTCCACATCTCATGAAAACTGTCTTGTTAGTGAATTGTTAGTTTTGAGGAATCTTGCCAAAGCTTACTGCAGTATTGAAGCCAGAACTCCATAAATATTTTTTTAAAACGTGGGGTTCTTGACTGTCACTGATTTCAAAAGCTGCTTTTGGCAAGTGGTAAATAAGATTCAGCCAGGAAATTTTTACTTTAGTAAAGTGATAAAAGGATTATATTTGGCTTACAGCTGTCAGTACATTTTTTCCCCCATATAAAAACAGCACTGAGATTGTTATGCACTGAAAACAAGTTGCACAGAATTAAAGAGCCCTCAACTGTTAAAATAGCAAAAGCATGGTCCTCCCCTAAATTAAGACTGAGCTAACTGCCCCCAAGAACACAACCTGTTCTCACAATCCAAGGGCAATGCACGCAAGACATTCAGAGAAATCAGGGTTCAGCATGACAAATTGCTGGTGGAGAATATAGCTTGCAGGTATTTGCTGGATGGCAAAAACTTTGTGATCAACCACTTTTATCAATGTTTCCTTCTTTACTACACACACAATACTTACCTCTTCAAGGAGTTTGGTTTTTTGTAAAATCTGCTTGTTGAGAGATGCCACCTTCCTTCTGTGCTGCTGGGCAGCTCCAAGCCTTTCTGGTCGCTCCTCAGCAGAAAGCTCAGATTGCTGAAAAGACAATAACAGCCTTTTGGACCTCAACATTGCTTTCTGCTTCTTCAGCAGCTCAGGAAGTACCAAAGCGGGACACACCTATGATATTCCTTAATCAAGAACTGTGTGATTTACTGATTTACCTCACATCAAAATAAGGAAGCAGCTGAACAACTGAATTATATTCCCAAATTTACAAGTAAAGTAAGCTAAAAAAGTCAGGTGCCCTGGGATAGGGAAAATACTACAGTGTCTAGAAGACAGACAATTTTATTTTTTTTTTTGCATCAGCATTATGGTTAAACCTGGTAGAGTTGTTAAATGGAAAAATTACAAGAATACTAAAAAAAGACCTTAAGATGTGGTATTCACTGAACTTGTTGAATCACAGATGTTCTAGACCCCAACAGGTAGTTCCAGAATTTTCAGAAGCCTTGAACAATATTCTGAAACAGAGGCTTGGATGCATCTTCATGCTGAATGACAATGACATACTCAGTGTGGTAGATGCATTTACCACCCTGGGGGCTGTTTTTGTGTGTATGTGCACATGTATTGCTGACACCAACCCTCGAGAACTACTCAATCCAGCCTGCATTGCCAAGAGTGTCTCATAAATGCATAACAGAAAGAGCAATCTGGATCCAGTCTCCTCTTCTCTCTGAATTGTAAAAGCAAAGCTGACAGGAACACTATTTATCAAAAATAACATTTATAATAGAAATTGCATATTTGCAAAGACAAAGGAATCATTAAAAACCAGTGATACCTTGATCTCTAAGGGATTATGTGCCTAAAAATTATTTGCACCTTTTGAAAGTCCTTAATACTTAAATCCATCGTTTTGGTAATTTGCTTCATGCACTCAGACTTTTTTCACTTAATCCATTTTCCAATATTTCATTAGAAAACCAGTTAATTTCAAGTACCTCAAGTGCTAATTTACAGCCTGTCAAAGACTTCAATACTAAGTGCTTTTTGAATAATTACCAAATGTTGACAACTGCTACAATGAATAATCAGCTAAAATGCTACAAGAATTGTGATATACTCTTCACTCATATTTTCTCCTGGTTTCACTCTAGGCAGATGGATAAGCAGCTTAATTTTAAATGAAAATAAGAGGCAAAACCTGTCTTCCTCCTCTTCATTTTCAATGTAATTCATATTGAAGAGCAGCTTAATTATCTCTTATGTTTTTACATCCACAGCAAGAAAATACCAAGCCTGATGGCTTAACCCAACAATTCTCAGGCTTTCTTTCCTTTTGTTAGGGGAAAGTGCCTCTAAGCAACACCTGTGACCCTGAATTACTCAACAAATACACACTCAGTCTTACTTATTCCTCCCATTATTTAGTCAAATCACATTCCTTCATCATTTTATGCAATGCAAAACCTCATCCCTCTCACCACGCATTTAGCCTCTTACATGCATAAGATACAAATGGAGAAAAATGGAAATGCAAAAGAAACGTGTGCTAAACCAGTCTGAGAGTAATATTTACAAAAGCAGTAAAAATCCATATAGTGCAGCTTTGGCATTAAAAAAAAGTGGATCATGCTTCAAGAAGTGAACCATCACTAATGCCTCTGTTTAAAGATTATCAATTTGTTACTTGTTAATAATTTCCTGCCAGTAATTTCAGAAGGTGAGGAATGACATCACAATCCCTCCTCCAGTTCACTCAGCAGGTAAACAAGGCAGCAGAATGGAGGTGCAAATGCAGAAAATCACAAGCACTGATCAGCAAAAATGCCTCTTGTAAGAAAGGTGCTGGCCCATGGCAACATCAGACCTAGAATTTGGCTTGTCAGGCATCTTCACTGGGTTTGTGGATTCTATTAAGACAAATAAGCACTGCTGTGTATCTCAGGCTGTGTTCAATTACCAGGGGCTAAGACTATTAGAATTACATCCAAACATTGCTGATGCTTTTATAAACTCTTTGATAACATCCTTAATTCTTTTCCTGCTGCATGCATACGTGCACAGAAATTTTATTTTTTTTATCACATCCCATAGATTTGAAAAGTGATCTATTTTTGGTTTGACTTGAATCAGTTCTTACTTTTCAGAGTATTAATCATTGTTCTACTATAATAGTCAAGGTCCTGCTCCCTTCTCTCAGAGCAGAAGAAATGTAACATTGAAATATGACCCTTGGGCTTCTGCTCTTCCAATCTTTTATAATAAAGAAAGGCCAAGAATTTGCTGTTTGAGCTATAGGGTTTATCTCCAAAATGGGAAAGCTCCATACCTCAAATGTGTCAACATAAAGGAAGAAATATGAGAAGACTATTGGACAAGTAAGAGCGACCTATAACTCATATCTGGCAGTGATGTATTGTATGCATTAATTGCTTGAAGAACCAGATTTTCTTTCCACATTACTGCAAAAAGCAATCACAGCTGAACACAGTAACTGGAGCAAACACACACATTTAATTGCTTTGACTTCTCAAAGCAACAAAGGTTTGGGTTTGATGAGATAAGACTCAAAACTTTTGAGATCCAGGGCATGACTGAGAACTGGAGTTCAGTGCAAACATCTGAAAAATCTGTGTGAAGGACACCGAGATTTTACTCTGAGCAGGCCCACAGAACTGTATTTCTGCACTTAACACTGGACATTTTAAAGCAGATCAAGAATTTAGGCCTCTAGTTGGAATAGATACAACTCAGGCTCCTCTTCATTCATGAAAGGATTTGGGCAGGTGCTTAAACCCAAATTAGTCATGAATGCAATTCAGGGAGATGCACTGTCACACCAAAAGCCTGGGTATGTTTAAGTCTCTTTAAAGCACTTTCCTGGACTCTGGCTGTGCTGCTGCCCACAGCATGTATTAAACAGTGTGTTTCAAGAGAATCACGGCAATGAAGTTGGCAGCTTAAAGCCTAAATTAACAAGCTATCAAACACCATGTGGTTAAACCCACTCAGGTAACACACTTACCTTCTCAGCATATTCAGACACAATTTGCTTGATCTCATCTGACTGGAGTCCAACAATCTGGCCAACTGTGCTCGCTGTCAGTCTGCCCTGCAATTGTATCAACAAAATGCTTAGAGTTTTGGAACTGCCCTGTACTTTTATATGACAATTTCCTAATAAGTTCTAATTTTAAACAGAAATTGAGATAATGAGAAAAAACCTCTAATCATAGGAAAAGACCAGGAAAATTCCACCCCCCAATCCTAATTTTGCTGATAGAAATTTCTAACTTAAATATTTTTAGCAAATTTTTATTCATATTTCAGAAACTTTTCTTTATACTGAATTTTGCGTTTGGTTAATAAACCTCTAAGCATGCAGGTATATGCAAGAATTCACCTTTAAAATGCAGGCATGTGTAAAACCAGTTTTCAAACAGAACTGAATCCTACAATGGATTTCAATAGAAAGCATGTCAATTAACTCTGTGACTAAACTAATTATTACCTTTTCTTTCATGACTCCAGCATATACAGAAACAATGTTTAACAACTGAATTTACTGCCAGTCCTTTCACCCAGAAATGAACGAACAGACTGCAAATTCCATTACATCATCAAATACAATGAATTAAGATACATACCCAGTATTTTCTGTGTCTTAGACTAAAGTTGTTGTTTATTTATAAGTGCTTTGAAAAGAGCCTTGAAAGGCACAGTTTTCCAGCACTCCCCCCACTAATCCTCTGAATAACTTCACAACATGAAAAGTAAGGTAGTACATCTTGGGTGGCTGCAGAGTGATGCCTTTCCCCTGAAATTCTTGTAGAAACCATTTGAAAGAGGCATTTATCTATATTATCATTATCATTTCAAGGCAAATGAACCAATCAGCCTTGGAAAATTTACTGGCTTCCTAATTCAACCATGTTTTATGCACTCTCCTTATGAAAATTTAAACACAATCATTCCAATACTTCAGATCTGAATCAGCAGCCTCACTTTAAGAATAATTACCACAATCAACCATAATTTAAACAAAGCTGTATCAGTTTGAAATGCTACTGACCTCTTCTGTTGCCATTGCAGCCATTCCAGTCATCAGAGTTTTAATGCGAAGCTAGAGCAAAACATGAAGAAATATACATAACATTTCATTTCTATTATTTAGCTATTTTTCTGCCAGGGACACATACTATAATTACTATCATAGAATGTGTATTTTAAAGCATGTAACAGGGCACTAAGTCTGCGAAAAGAAGAGGTGGCTAAAGTTACCAAATGCAAGGAAAATTTTTTGTAACAGTAAACATTCATTCAGATTATTCAGCTCCTACTGTCAACCAAAAATCAAGCTCTTAAAAAAAGCTCAGATTCAAGAAAAAAATAAGTTTTTGGGTATTAAACATCAACAAGAATGAATTTTGTGCATCAATTTCAGGCTCTGTATTGCTTCCTGTGAGAGGCAATTCTCACTCCAACTAACCACGGAAATTTTCCTTCTTTTGGAGAATGACTGGGCAGTGAAAATTGCTGCTCTCTCCCCAGGTCAGTAACTCCCATGCCTAGTGTCTGGGGCTCACCTCTTCAGCAGCCTGAAGGTCAACTTCATCACCAGGCTCAGCCTTCCCTGCTGCTGCCAGCCCTGGAGGTAGCGCTGCTTTTTTATCTTCAGCCTTGTAAAGAAAAATTAACATATTATATCTAGTTCCAATATTCTAAGGTGTTAAGAAAGACATCAAGGAGAAAACTGGAATGTAGCTGTTCTGTTTATACAAATAGATTTCAGCTACTGGAACATCCTCACTCTCCAAATCATGCCAAATGAAATGTAAGCCTTCCTGATTTCTCACAAGTATTCCAACTGTTCCAACTGTGTCTCTGGCTGCCTATGGCCTTATCTGGTCCAAAGATTGCTTATTCCACAGCCTTCTGAGAGCTGTCAACCTCAGGAGACAGCCCAGAATGTGATGCCTACTACACAGAACAAGAATTTGTACCACTGAAGTAAAGAGAACTGGGGACAGCCAGACTCAATTTCTAGGTCACCCTACTGCACCACTAACATATTTCACTTCTGCCTCACTAGAAACTCAGCTTCCACAACAATCACAATGAACATCTAGTGTACAACATCCCAAAGGCAATAGAATTTTTGAAAAAAACAGATGAACTCTATAAACATGACTAGTGGTTACTCTGAGGGGAAAACAGGCCTGCCTAGATTGGGAAATATCTCCATTTATAACAAATTAAACATGACATTTGTGTGTGCAATATTAGATAATGAAGAAGAGTAACTTTAATCTACTCAATATATCGTTGAGTCCATGACGTGTTTAATGCATTATCTCCATTATCTCTGTCTGTAATAAAAACTTGTAGCCAAATTATTATCCTCACTGAAACAATAAAACTGCAGGTACCCTGCATTTTATGGACATTTTAAGATTCCATAATCATCAAAAACACAGCAAGGATGCTAATTTTCAAGAAGGCCAATGACTTATTTATGGCATGGAATCAGCTTTCTCTATCACATTAAACAAAGTGTTTTGTAACAAATGTCTACAATATTTCTTACCAAGCTGAATTGTTCTTTAAAAAGAAAAACCCTTTAATGATCACATTATGGAACACCCAGTTAAAAGATACTGAACAGAAGAGATATGTCATTACCTAACAGTAAAAGTCAAACCAAAACAAACACAATGCCCAAACCCTCTTTCTTCTAAATAAAAAAAAGGTTTGCAAAATGTGATCTGTGAGCAGAGATGAAGGAAATAATTTAGAAAAGGTAATCAATTCCACCTTTCATGGCATGCAGATTTTTAGTTACAGTTAGCTATTTTTAAGATCTGTTAATAACAGCAGTTATAGTTGTTTATTCTGCTGTATTCTTTTAACAGTAACTAACACTTCAACAACCCAGTTCTTCCCACAATTTAAACAGTTTAAATTAATATATTTTTTACCTGTTCTGTTTTTCCTGCTTGTCTGCTAAATCCATATCTCCTAAAAGAACAACAGAAGAACAAATGAAGGAAAAATACTGTTTGTTTAAAATTTCCAGAATTTTCAGTGTAAGATAAGCACCAAGAGCCAGGATCCATTAGTTTTAAAATGTTTCAAGTAAAAAAATAAGCAGGTACTGGACCATATTTACAGAATGGTTTCAGATCCATCTATTCCTCCATTAAGACTTGCAAATCCTGACTTTCCATAAAATTCTGTCATGTAAAGCTCATGAAAGGAAAAAGCAACGCCTTATTCCCATTTGAAAGTCAATCCTGAGCTATTACACTACAGTCCATGTTACTGTTAAAAGAAAAGTACTCAAAACAGTGAGAGAAATAATCAAAAAATCTATGGCTTTAGGGGAAAAGAAGCCCCAGAAGTTACAAAATGGAATTCAGATGTCATCTGCACTAGTTAAGTATTAAGAGCTCAGACAGCAGACAAGATGTCCTTACCACTAACAGTGAAAAGAAAACTGGAAATTGAAATAGAAATAGAAGCTCTGTAACTCCATTTTTGCGTTTGGAGAGCTCTCAGTAAACCAGAGGGACTTTCAGAGATAATGGAAAAGTGAAAGCCTTGGTAACTTTGTCTCTGAATGGAAGTTTGCAGGAAAGGGAGAAGACAAAATATTCAACCATGATTCAGCCTCCTGAAGCAGCAACCACATGAGAGCTAGAAAAAGAAGCAACAGCAATTGCGGGTCATTTTCATCAAATTTTCAGTGGATTGCTTGCAAAGAACAGATATTGATTGACACACACTGGAAAGATGATGTATTTAAGCCTTTTTTATAAAAAGCAAGTATGTTAAAAAAAACACACCCCGATAAAACCTGGTCTCCCATTGTACAAAATGTTCACAAATACAAGGACTGTCCAGTCCCCAGAGAATTCACAGGGTAAGGAAACAAAATCTGAAACCAAACAGGAGTCAATCTGAAATAGTTCAATTCTGAAGTAGTAAGAAAAACCCTACCACAATCCAAATTTTATCTGTGCTGGTTGTAACACACACTATAAAGCCCAGAGAGAGCCGAATGAAGCTTTTCACCTGCCATATTCCAGAAGTGTAGCATGAACCTTTGATTCCTCATCCAGCAGCTCCTCAGCTCCTGACTGACGTTTGTATTTTCTCTGGGGTTTGTAAACCTCCTGCAAGACAATGAATGAGTTCAGAGCTTGTAAAAGGGGTTTTTGGGTTTCTAAAACAAATGAGGAATTGTTATCTAAAGGGATGTACACACTGTTGGCTTTCCAACTCAATATACTTACCAAATAAACATCCTTCACTTTCTTCTTTTGGAATTACATTATAAAACCTTACTAAATTAATTTCTAAGCAATTTGCTGTAGAAATTATTTAAGTTTAAAAAACATTATAAATGAGTATTTAACATGACACAATGTCTCAACCATCTCCTCTGTCAAGTTTGAAAGAAGAGTAAAAAGTAACACACTCAACATCTATTAAAATGATTTGGCTAATGCCAGTGTCTAGAAATGTTACCTTCTTTGTAAATTAATTCTATTTTTAAACACTGATTAGACAAATAAATGCAATTATTATCTATTCAATGATCACAGGTTACAATGGAATTAAAGCAGATTTTATTACAATTTAAGGAACAAAAATGTCTCAAGAAGTTTGGCAGTGAAATAACTTTAATCTCCTGCTATCCAAGTGTAATCTAATCCATCAAATAGAACAAGAATTCACAATTACTATTTTGTACAGTTAGAGCTGCTTCCACTTTAAAAACAAAAAGGATGACATTTCTTTTTTGATTTGCCTCCCCACACAGATTTGTATTGTCTCTCAGTTCAAAGGGCTATGCAGATGCACAAATGATGCAATGATACCTATGTAGAGGGTGAGCTAACTTGTAAAACAGAATACATGTCTCACTGGAAAGGCATGTGTTTCTAGTTGGAGTAAAAAACTCGTTGTAAGTCTGCTAATAATTAAAAAAACCCAATCAAATCATGGGGAGCAACTCTTTAGAGACTGCAATTGAAATTTCCAAAGCAAGGACAATTACTCAAATAGATTAACAAAGGAGTTGCATTGGTCATCACCTGGAGACTTTCATTGCATTGTTGTTTTACAAACACATGCTGTAATTCAACCATATTTATTAGGCTCAGCAGCACTCAGGCCATTTGTACAGAAAAACAACTACCCCCCCCCCAAAAGAGTAAGATGACTTGTCTGGCCCATTACACAACCTCTAATATGGCTCCTTACACCTGCACTGAGCATCTTCATCTGTGCATGAAGAGCTCATGGTGCCTGGCTGAAAAAACAGTGATTTTCTCAGGAGAGCAGGGTTTCACCTTCTATTGAAGAGCCTTGGAAACGTCCCATTTAAAGAAAAACCAGATTTCTCCTCTCTTGTGAAATGCTGGCCTGGAATTTATTAAGATGGTCCTAAAAAAAAAACCCAACTTGTAGCGAACTACTTGAATCAGAAATGGGGAACTGATGGTCCCAAGCAAAGAGGGAAACTAGAAAGCATGGACAGAAACTCCAGTTGCCAGCCAGACAACTGAATTCAAGTATGAGAGTGAGAGATTTTATGTGCCACTCTCTGTAGCATCCATGAACAAGATTTCAAAAAATATATATAGTTTATCCAAGAGTTAGAAGATTTACATATGAGCACAGAGAACACGGGTGAGACCATCTTTCCCAACAACATCTGCAACTTGAAGAAAATATTTCTGAAGTAGGGTGTGTACTTTCACTGCTAATTATAAGAAGTTAAAAAGTCAAGGTCTGAAATACAGATAATTGACATCATCAGCACATTAACTAATTTCAAGACAAATAGCACAACTGCTGATAGCCTCAAATACACATTTAAGTCTGCTGAGGGATCGATAGTCTAAGCTACCCTGTGACTTTTGTTTGATAGTGTGGGATTCCACACATGCTGTGCAGACAGTGGATATGGTTAATCTCGTCATACAGTGCACACCTATAATCTGATATATTGGCATTTGAGACCTGTCTTAACATGTAACTTAACTGGGATCTTCTCTTGAGAAAACCCAGTGCTGGCTGCATAACACAGAATTAACCACCTCCATGTCATTACTAAAAATACTCACTTGGCCATAAAAAGAAAGAAATCTAACATACTTACAAAGATATCAGTAACTGTTTTGAGTGCCTTCTCTTTTCTTTGCATAAATTCTTCATCCTGAGAGACATCAATGAAGGTAATTAGAAATACCAGGAATGGTGACTTAATCTCAAACATTCTAATCTTTCTGTGAAACAAAGCTGTCAAAAAGTTTCTGATTTGCCCAATGATTTAGTGAAATGTTACTGATTTGCTGTAACAAAGAAAAGTACTTCCTTCTGCCTTCAGATGGGAGATAGGTCATCAAAACTCCGGATGTCCAGATCAGCAGCCTGGCTGATCTCTGCTTAGGCAGTACCTGACACAAAAGCAATCCCAGCCCACTACTGGGATCTCCAATCTTTACTACACTATTAAGAAATTAAACTGGATAAGACTTCATGTGGAAAAAAGAAGTTTCCTCTACTGTTATTTTAGTTTCTAAGCATTGAAGATAATAATTTTTTTAAAAAAATCAAAACCACCCCAAGTTAATAAAAATCTGTCTATCCCAATAGTAGGGACATCTACCTTTAATCCTGTTAGTAAGGGACAAAACTTGGGTACCAGATGTTAAAAAGGGGACTGCCTTGTAATATGTATGAAGAGAACTGATGGCGTTGCACTACAGGAACATATCCAAGCTCATTCAATCTCTCCTCCTCTACCAAGGAAACTTCATCTCATTGCTGAAGAACAGTTCAGTTTTTGAATGAAGTCCTTTACAAATTTAGTTTTCAAGAACAAATTTTAGCGTTTGGATACAGGAAGACAAGAGTTGACATACAGCACTCTGAAAGAAACCCCAAATTATAGAGTATTGTCAGCATATTAATTCTCAATTAGCTACGCTAGCTTCTCCATAGCATGCTGGGTGTTTCTGAACAGCTAGAATGACACAAAAATACCAAATACTGAAGAAAAATTGAGGCAATCATTAAGCAAAAGTTAACCAGAATCTACAAAATTTGTTCACAAAAATGCTTTAATTTTTTCCCAGATAAATTTGTAGGGATTCCTTTAGGACACATTCATAAAACAATGGCAAAAGCAACTCTGGTAAAGGGTGCAGATTTCAGAGCTGTGAGGTTGGTACTGCAACTGAACATCTGACATATTAAAACAGAAACAAGAACTCCTTGATCTTACCTCTGGCAGTCTGTGAGTTTTTTGAAACTGTGATATAGAGTAAGAACGGACATAATCTCCCATTTCTTCCCTTGTTTCTATTGCACGTTTCACCAGCCACTGAAAAAAAATTGTCTCGGTTGAACACAAAACAATAATAGCAGCAAGCACCAAACTACTGCCTAATTTTTTAACACATGATAAAAGCTAAAAGCACATTTTTAAGCACAGAAACAAGAAGATGTGATTTATTTGTAAACATGACAACTCTTTGTCCTAATGGTAAGAAAATGCATCCATATCTGCTAGTTTATAACTTGTAAAAACATTTGCTACTTTTTAAACATTTCTTCTTCTGTGCTTATGTCTCTTCTATGAAATTCTCCCACTTGTGTAAAAGAGTACATCTTTTCATGGTGGAGCTGTATCTCCAAGCCTATGAAGCGTTCATGAAGAACCACATGCCTGTGCAAGAAAAAAGCCTTCTTCTGACATTTATAAGACCACACAAAAAGCCACAAAATATTGAAGTACATTTTAAACAATGCTGGAGAAGATAAATCTTGCAGGCTGTTGACAGCCTGTGCAGGAGGTCAAAGAAGAGATGAGATCAATTGTGGGATCCAAGTTTGAACCAGAAACTGTTTCCTGTGTTATAACCACGAACCCCTGGAAAGTGAGGGGAACATGATGACAAGAGATGAAAATGAAGACTATTAATTACCAAGCACATCTCAACACAAGTCTGTGTACATACTTTTGGCTGTGATCTTATGCAGAATTTATTAGGAAGAGCAATGACATTTCTGCCCAGTGGAATATTTGTTAGACTTTCTAAATTTTTTTTTTTAAAGTTCTGCTACAGTCTATGGCAGTGAGCCAGCTCAGTCTAATTTCTTCCTGTAGGGAAGGATCCATCTAAATTCTTGCACAGTGCAAGACCTAATGGGACACAACGCCTGGCTTAAGAGCAAGATTTTTTGTTATTTGGAAACTGATTTGAGATTTACAGATAGCAAGTGGAATCTTGAGTTTAACAGGGCATTGAATAAAGTGCCATTAGCAAATACATTATTCCTACATGATGCAATCAGCATTTTCTATTTTGATGTTTTTTTTTTTTCAAAACACAGCATTCTGGTGATGCCAACAAGTTTTCTTGAAAGACAGTCTTGGCTGGGATGAAATGAGGAACCTGCAGTATGTGGAGCAGGCAGAACTTCACTGACAGAAAGCCACAATTTTTAAACAAAGATCCTTTACATACTAAAAACTAAACCCATCAAAAAAGACTTCATCACCAAGTATGGGCCAGCTCTACCACCTACTGGCCAGCTACAAATAGTGAGTGTCACTGCTCTTGGGGAAACTCAGAAGCAGATTTCCTCTCTGTTTAGAATTAATATTTCTCCTTCCCAGAAGTAATATCCCAAACCAGGATTTGGGATAAAGCAGATGATAGAAAAGAACACCTAGTGCTATGTTTTTACAGAAGGAATAAATTTCCTATGAAAGAAGCCTTGTGTTTGATAAATGTATCCATACATTGGCATCAATGACCAGGGCAAGAAACTCACCTGAGTTGAACATTCCACCCCCCCACCCCTGTATAGGAAATAAGGGTTTAGAAGTGAAAACTCACATTAGCAAGATACAAACTTTCCACCTTAAGCAGCATCATCACAGTCTGAAAGCTGCATAAGAGTAGCACACGCCACAAAATGTTCTGTGGGGAGTGCAGTTAAGTGTGGCTTTCCTCAGGAGCCTCCAACTAGAATATGACAGGAAAGAGCAGCAGGAAGTTTGCCTCACTTCTTATAAACTGAAATTTAGATTCAATTCTTATTGCTAAATTCCTTCCTAGGCATGAGGTAAGGAGATATTTAATGGAAAAGAAGCTTACTTAACAGTCTTCATTTTCCCTATCTGTCAAAGATACCTCTCTGCGTGTAGATGAAAGGAAAATCAAACAATGATAACATGCCAAGGATTCTCAAAATACCACATGTAACTGGAACACATCAAGTGTTAGCTTAAACCTTAATAAACTTGAGAACAATGCACATGGTGAGTTAGTGGTGCTCAACAAATACACAGTTAGAGGATCACTTGTCAGAGAAGTTTTTAAGCAACAGGAAATAAGGATGAATTATGCTTAAAGAAATGACCCCAGTGGCTTTCACCTTATTCATATCCTTCTGATTCAAAGTCTATCTGCATAACTTAGTCCATAAATTTAAACAGAAAATGTTTCCTAGTTTCCCAAAGCAGACTATCAGATTCCCAACAAGATTAAATTTTGGTTTTATTAAGCAGGCATTCCACAACAGCACAAGCTGACTCCATTGCAAATAATTCACTTTTTTTTTTTTGTTTACTTTCTAAATGTGGATCAAACAATACTTAATAATCCTATCATACATAGTGTCACTTCATTCTTTAAAAACATTCAAACTATTTCTCTGTGTTTATATATCCCAAAGTTAAATAAAGAGCCAAGCAATAATTCAAAGCTCTGTTCTACTTTTTATGCAAGTTTTATGGCCTTTTCCAGCAAAGTATCAATACACCATGAAATTATTACCTGTACAACAGGAAATATGTGAATGAAATCCAGCCCCTGGATCTGATGTGGCTCCAAACGATGTGGACACTTCATTTTTGGTAATACTGACACAATTTTTTCAGTTAAGGCACTATTATAAAAACAACAAAAAGATAGATAAATACATGCTATAATTTTCTTTTGTAAATTACAGGTTATTTTTGCAAACACAGTAGTTCAAAGATTTCCTCTAGTGACTTCCACTATATATAATGAAAAGCAATCAATCTCATTTACAAAACAGCTTTTACAGGCACTATTTATATCATCAGTCTGTGAAAGAGGTGATTAAGCCCCATTTACAAGCTCCTACCTTGGAAATCCTAACTATTACAGAAAATTTCAAGGTCTGCATGTCTGGACAGATAAAATACCCATATTAGATACACCTACAAACATCTTAGCTCGCTATAGTGTACACCCAACATGAAGAGACAGCTTTGAGAAAAGCAACGTTAAGTAAGAGATGTGCACTCCAAGGAAGTCCAGAATCAAATGTAAGGACCTAGAACTTTATTTAGCAGAACTCTCAAAATATATCTTGATGTTATTCCTGAAACTTTATTAATTTGAATCCTGACTGCACTTAAAAGCTAATAATACACAGTACACTTCACATACTTTTTCAAGTGATTACAACTGAATTTGCTGGCAGCAATCTCATTCTAGAGCTCAGTAAGAGCTGGTTAAGTGTAATGATTACCCTGCCACAAGGGATCCATCTGCAAGAAATGCATCCTGTTTCCACTGAATATCTAATTTTATGACAAGAATTTTGTTTCCTGTCAATGTTGGCAAGTACATTTTAAAGCAGGTGTAACTACTGAGGATGAAAACTTTACTCGGAAAACCAAAGCTATTTCCCTGTGAAGGAGAAAAATTAACTGGCCCAGTACTGACTTCAATGATATTTAGTACTGTCCAAAAGAACGACTAAGATCCTGGAATAACAAAAGGGGATCAAGAGATATGAGACAGTGACCAAAATCTGGGAATAGAGCCTGAAACATTTTACTTCCTAACGGGAAGTGAAGCACAATCAAAGCAAATGCAATTAAAACAAAAGCTATTTATCCAATAGATACAATATCCTCTTCTAAGGTATGTTTCTATGTTTATTTCAGCCCAGCAATTAAACAACAGGACACCATCACAATGGTGTAACACCACCACTTTGGAGTAATACTGAGAAAACACAGTTTAACTTTTCTTTATCTTGAAAACACCACAGAAGCCCTGAGCCTCTACCAACACAAACATTACATGAACATCAAAACAGCCTATGTTCCTATGACTCTGAGCACATTAGATTTACAAATAAATCATTGTTGCTGTTTTGGGAGAGGAGCCTGGTTTTTGTTTTGCCAGTTTTGCAAACAGTCAGCTGGAAAAATAACAGAACATTTTGAGAACAACTTAACCATTTCCTCCCCTGTTGCTCTTAAGGATAACAAAGAGAAAAAACTATCACCACCATTTTCATTCCTAGTCTTTACTCAGTTCTTTGATTCAGCAGTTCTTTATGTAGTTAGTTATCTACGATGATTTGAGTGTCTCCAAATACAATTGCAAAACCCACAAATATTTATTTTGAAAAGCCCTGCCAATGCTCTATGACTTTCAAGAAAACACAGAAAGATGTTCTTTTTAACTATACTGAGTAAATAAGTCTCTTCATGCCACTATAACTTGTCAGGCTTATCTTATTTCTTGCAAATTTAAATTATGGCTCTTTTATCACAGATGTACATAAAGAAATAATGGAGTTTAGAATGTGTTCTCTTTCCCAGCATGAAGAATGTCTATAACTTGCCTGGTACAGGAATTAGCTGGCTTATGAGCAAATTCCATGCATAAGAAATGAATCAAAACAAAATGCTCTCATTGGGTCACCCTGAGGAACGAAATCCTCCTCCTCAGTCTGGGGCAGGTAACTATTTTGGCAGCAGTGACATGCTTTAAATTCTGTTTGCTGATGCCTACAATTCCAACCCAGAACCATAAAAGGGAGTCAGAGGTTATTTACACAGCAGAACTGCAGACACAGGGAACTTGGGGAAGGACTTCTAACGTTGCACTCCAGTTTCCAGCAGCGTGGTCTCCCTCTGCCCTTTGCTTTGGCCTCTGCATCATCCCCTTGTGCCAGCACAAGCATCTCTACAGCTGCACAGAGAACTGGATCCAGGAATTCATTCATGTTAAAACTATTTCTTTTTTTTTCTTCCAAAAAAACCTTTTTTTTGGATTTTGTTTTTTTGGGGTTTTTTTTGTTAGATTTTAATCTGGATCAGTTCCCAATTCAGTTCAGTGTGGAGCCTCATAAATGCTTTCAGTGCTTAGCAGAGGTATAAGAACATGGCAGCCCAAGGAGAATAGCCCTGCCTTTTTTGAAATAAGCTTCTTTCTGGATTTAGAATTTCTGGAACTACAGTCTGAGAAACCCAGAAACCTGTGCAATGTTTTGTAAAAAGTCCTCAAAAGCAGAAAATTTGAACTAAAATTCTTTCATAGAAACACAACAGGTAACTTTCCCCTCCCCACCCACTTTTTATTTTCTAAGAAGAAAAATCCCCCACTTGCCATTTAATCAACTTACATTTTTTGACCAATAGTAGAGTTTTCCTGAAATAATAAATCCACATCGATATCAAAGCTGCAGGTAGTGATGCACCACGTCATGCCTCCCACCACCTGGCAGAGGAGCAACAGCATGGTCAGGGCCATTTTAACAGAAGAGGTAAACCCAAATACATCTTCAAGGCTTTATTTATTTTAGAAACTACATCTCAGTAATCTTACTACCCTCAGTATCCTCTCTGCCCTAAAACAGGCTGAGATAACATAACCATACCAACTTCATACGATACTACACACAACACACATGTACAAGAAGACAGAAACCAACCCAGCAGTTACTGACAATCTAAATTCCTCCCTTAGCTTTAGATATTAGTTTTGAAACAGCTCTCAGATTGAAAAATGAAAACCAAAGGATAAAACACAACAGTATGTTAAATGTCATGACCTCTAAAAAGTGACCATATCAAAATTTTATCAAGGATCATAATTAATGCAGTCTTATATTTACCTTTTTATATACATCTTTGTTTTTCTTATTTCTTGCTTCCTGACACATGCAACACAAAGTGCTAGACACAGTATCAGCACAGCAATGGAAATCCCCAGCTCTGCAGAAATCTCTATTTCAGGCCCTATTCTGACATGGGCATATTTAAACTCCTGAGCCATTTCATAAATATTTACATTTACATAAATATTTAAAGACAACCTTGCATAAACATGTGCAAGATAACCTAAAAGCATGCAAAGGCAAAGAACAGAAAAAGGGATTAAAATGTGGAGGAACTTGCCAGCATCATGCAGCAAATTAGGAACCTTGGTTTCTAACAAGGCTTCTGACCCACTACCCCTCTCACACTCCCCTCTGGAACTGATAACCTACACATCCCTCCTGCATGAGCAGCGGGATCGTTTCCAGCAGCAAGGCTCATTTCTGTGAGGTTGGGGGCTGCAATGAAATGGCAACTTTGCAATTATATTTAAGTAACTATAAGTGATTTCTGCACATAAATGCAACAAAGTTACATCCTATGGCATTCTCCTTGAAACTACTCTCTCTGTGAGCACAGACTCCTGAGCAGTGACTGTTAGCAAGACCAAGGAGTTTGAAGAACATCAAATTTAATTACAAAGTGAGGCTGTGCTATGATCAAATTGAGAGCAGAAAACAGAAGCATCCATTTCAAGGTAGCTGTAGTTTTGTGTTTTCAAACCTTGCTTCAGGAATTTCTCACAGAGTCAGCATGAAAGCAATTCAGAAATCTCTCTTCAACCTGAACTTTGCTCACTGTCAGTACCACACACTTCCTGTCTAGGACAATGAAAGGTTAACAAATATGACATTCTGAAGATACGTAAAAACAGCCCCAAAATAATCTCACCAGGCTAACTCTTCCATTCTAACATAGACACTTCCTCATTTCTCATCAGTGTTGTTTGTAAAATTACCATGCTATCTCCAAAGACTCCAAGTATCCAAAGACCAGCTATTCTAACTGCTGTTGGGAGAGGGAGGAAAATTCCTGGTACACAATTCTAGCAGAAGCCATAGCACCCACAAAAGAGCAGACAGAAGTTAGTTTGCTTCCAAATGTCTCCTCTAAAACAGGCCTTGCTGCACAAAATCCTCTTTCAAGACTGAGGAGGTCCTGTCTGTGTGAAACTAGGTCATTTGAAGAATTATTCACACAGGGAAGCCTCCTAGGTTGCAACTGTCTTTCATAAAGTCACCTAGGATTGCTAAGCAAACCAGCAAAACATATAAACCTGTTACACTTAAAAGAAGGCTTTAAAAATATTGCACTGGCCTCACCTTGTCGAAGGGTGATAACCCCTTGATTCTTGCTCGAAAATACCCAGCAGCCACCAACAGTTCCAAGATTTCAGTCAACTTGATGTTCTGTTCCTCATCTTCTCTTGTTTCAACCTGACAAGCAGACAACAAAACACTAATTCACCTTTTCTCATTCATTTGAAGAGTGAGTATTTCCCAGTCCTTGGCACAGACCATGTATCAGGGAAAACCTGCCTTCCATCAGCAACTTGATTGTTAATTTTTGAAAGACATTAAAGAAACAGGTAACACATTTATTTCCACATAGAATTAAGATCACATATTTTCACCTTGTTACATACTTTAATCTGCTTTTGCTGTTCAAACTCCTCCTCTGCTTGCCTCCAGCTACTGACATTGTTCTATTGCCATAAGCCAGTTAATTTATTCTCCATTTCACACTATTCTTTCAATTTCAGGGTTCATAAAATCACACACTTCAGTTTAACCTCTATCCCAGCCGAAACCAGGACACGCTTCTTTAATTCTCCTACAAACACAGGAGGGGACACTCCCATGGAATTCCACATTTCGGGCAATGCGATTTCAAAGCACAGCAGTAACAAAAGTGAACCGTGACGGGCAGCCCCAATGCCAGCCCACCGTCCAGGATGGAAGCCCAGAGCTGCGGGATACACGCGATTTCCTAGAGAAACCCCCAGCAGCTCGGCCCTAGGCCGGAGAGGCGGTCACAGGGCTCCAGGTCTGCGGGCACCACCTGCGCACCCTTCCCACCTCCAATGCTGGGCACCCCGCTCCCCTCCGCTCCTCCCGCGGAGCCGGGCTGCCACAGGGGGCACGGCCAGGCGCTGCTGGCACCGAAGGTGACCCGCACAGCGCTGCCGCCAGCCCCGCAGGCCTCCCCGCGCCCAGCCCGCGGCGCGGCACCGAGGGCCGGCACCCAGGGCAAGGAGCAGCCGGGGAGCCCGGGGACGCCGCAGCAGCGGGGCCGGAGGAACAGCGGCCGCGCCTCGGCAGCGCCCGGGGAACGGGGAGCTGGGACAGACGCGGCTCCGGTACCTCCTGCAGGGCCTGGCGCTCCTGTCCCCGCGGGACCCCCATCGCCCTCCGCCGCCGGCCGCGCCGCTGTCACGTCCGCTCCCCGCCGCCGCAGCGCCCCGGCGAAGGGGTGTTCCCGGCCGGCGGCTGCCGGGTTCCCCCGCCCCCGCTCAATGGTTCGCCCTCACCCTCCTTGCGTACAAGCGCATCCGGGCCGTGCCATTCGCGGCCGAGGGGTGCCGGGGAAGGAGGGCGGCGCCTCATGTGACCGCCTGGCTGCGCGCAGCGCAACGGCCGCGGCCCCGCCCGCCAGCTGCGCCCTTGGGAGCGCCCCCGGGTGTCCCCGTGCCCGCGGCCCCTCAGAGCGCGGCTGCTCCGCGCCGGCCCCCGCCGCGTCCCCTGCGCAGCGCTGCCCCTCCCCGCCGCTGTTCTCTCCTTCTTTTCCTTTGGCAAGGGGTCCTGAGGCCTCCCCCAGCATGGAGGACAAGTTACTGAGTGCTCTGACTGCGAGGCGCCTCGCTCGTGCCCCGCTGGGCGCTGACACTTCTCATTGCCAGCCGTGTTTCCCTTGGTGACCCAACGGCTGAAGTGGGGTTTAATTCTGATTTCTCTCCCCTGCATACAAGTCAGAGAATCACTGAATCAATGAGGTTGGAAAAGATCTCTGAGATCAGCAGGTCCAATATTAAATGGACCATGGCACCAAGGGCCATTTCCAGGCTTTCATTAAACACTTCCAGGGACAGTGGCTCCACCACTTCCCTAAGCAGTTCATTCCAATATCTAACCACTCTTTTTGTGAAGACATTTTTGCTAATACCCAACCTAAACCACCCCTGGCACAGTTTAAGGCTATGTCTCACATGCCTGGGAGCACAGCCTCCTGCCAGGGATTGTAGAGCAGAAAGTTCACCCCCGAGCTCCTCCAACATTCCCCACTCCCTCAACTGCTGCTCATCACATTTGTGTTCCAGGCCCACAGCAGGAAACCCCCACGGTCTGTGCTGCTCTGGCTCCTGGCACATCATGTGTCTGAGCATCCCCGTGTGGGCAGGTGGATGTGCTGGAGCCTGGCCTCCCATCCCAAATCATGGCAGCATCCCATTGTTTCAACAAGCATTCTTGTTGGCAAAGGCTTTGAAAATATCTGACAGGGGTGTCCAAGTCTATCACAGTCTATAAGATGTTCTCTTTCCAGATTCTTTACCACACATAATATTATAAAATATTATTAATATTAAAAAAATAACCTTACATTCAGCTGTGGCTGAAAACATCTCAACAAGGGGAAGGAACAGAAATACAACATTCCCCTCCTTTGGAGGGCAGCAGAGCATACATGAGCCAGCCCATTCTGACTGCTGTCCTGACAGAGCAATAAATAATAATAATAATAATAATAATAATAATAATAATA